>JABRWK010000055.1:244450-293758 GCA_013372445.1 Hypothenemus hampei
AATAATTAAACAGCGTGCCTTAATGAATTGCTTGCAATAAATCTACCATGATATGGTATAAATGTCTGTTGTTTAAACAAAATAATAGGATTGTTATTGCATATTTCGTTATCAGTCGATAACAAAGCCATTGGCAGTGTTTTGCTCCCTACAATAACATTTTATAAAACCTTTTGCATGCGGCCAAATGTATAAAAATAATAGACAAAAAAGTTGTCCATCGATTTCGAAAATGCAAACCTCATATGTCCTAACATTTTACAAAACAAAAAGCACCAAATAATGACATTTTCGGATATTAATTTATCGAAAAAAAATTGATCCCTAATAAATACCCGAAGAGTTTTCCATTGGAATGTTCCTGATTTGTATAAAAAATATGATTTTAACATCATGTTACTGTATTGATTCGCGATTGAGAGGCGAATTTGTAGAAAAATTTCAGTTCATTTTATTTAACTTTTTTTAATATTCTAAAACAGAGGAAAAATCGATATCCGAGTGTGTGTATTGTATGTGTCTGTGCAGGTCAGAAGGAATTTTACATATTTTGAATGTCATGCAATGTGGCCTCCATTTCGTCTGCGAGAATTTTGTTCTTTTCTTTTTCCGCTAAGAGGTCGTCTGCAACGTGGAACGTAAGGATAGGTTAGCGGTTAATTAAAACAAAAAGAAAATAGAAAAAAAATCAGATGATGGTTTAGAATCAATATGTTAAACATAAAAAAAAAATCACTCACACTAATATTTAATCCTTTTACTATTTTCGAGTAATTTAAAAGCAAATTATTAACACTGATTGGTATTCTTAAGGATTGATGTAGAATAACTGTATCTATAATTTCTCATATTTTCAATAATATGAATGTTGTCTTCAGTAGTCAAAGCGTAAATAGTTTAAGGGTAAAATTGGGAAACTCAAATTTCATATTAAAAGAAACTAATAGTCTATAGTCACCTTATTGTAAAGCTTCATTTATACCAAATGTAATCAAAGATAGCAAATTAGACAAATATTTCAACATTTTATCCTCAATTAAAGTCTAAACTTATCATCTAACTTGAGAAAAGGTTAACTTAGAAAGACTTATTACTGAAGATCTTTTATGACACAACTTAATAGTGCACCTACTCTCAAACAGACACATTAGTTTACTTTGGATAGCATAAACGGAATGAGTAATAATGCTTTTTAAACAATATTTTTCAAGACTAAAAGGAGTTCGACATTCTTCATCCAAACCGAAACAAAGGAATTTGAAAAAGACTAGGTTTATTCTTGGTGCTTATATTGGCTAATTTTATGCAATAGACAATATATGTAATTAAGAGATCATCAACACGTATATGAAGTATTACTTCGCATAAATGAACATGAATGAACAGTTAGAAGAATACTGCGACTATTTATCACACTTGTGTAGTTTTTTTATATAAACATGTTCTGTGCTTTTAAATTAATCATTAATATTCTCAAAAATAGTAAAAGAACAAAATGTTAGTACCGCTTAATATGCCAGAAGACGTACCTTCGAGTCTGTCGACCTCCTTTTGCAACTTCTGAACGGAACGTTCCGCGAATTCGGCACGAGCTTCAGCCTAAGTAAAACAGAACAATTATAAATATTTTTGAAATTCAATCAAGAAAATTTTTCTCATTGAACCAAGTTAAGCACGAAACAAATTATACACCATATGTCTATTAATTATGCATTAGCCATTAGCATTTCCTGTGTCTTAATTTGTCTCATTGACTTAACCGGAACGTCATAATAAAGCAATAAAACCCCCTTAAAATTTTTAACATAAATGATTTTTTCATAATTCCTACAGTGAATCAGCTCTTTTTCAAACTGTTAGATTGCATAAATTCATTTCGTTCAAAAAACGTTTTTCAGAGATGACAAACTAAAAATAGAAAATATCTTTTATATTTGTTTTTACAGATGTTGAAGATAACAATCGGGAAGGATGTGAATCATTTTGAAAACTCAGGTTGGATTGTATACAAATCACCTGTTGCTAAAATGATTTGATATTCATTCCTCGATATGTAATATACTTTTTCATGAGTTTGATTGCTTTAGTGTGTGATTATTAGAATTCACTATAAACAGCTAAGGCCTCTTGTTAATAAGCATTCGTACTTACTAATTTTCTTTTGAAGAAGAGAAGCTACTTCTATGTAGTTACGCATCTTTATCTAATAATATTTTGGAAGTAGGAAAAACTAAATTTTGGAATTAAAGCTTCATTAAAATGCGTCTTAGTTTTTCCTACTTTCAAAAGTCCCATTCGTTAACGTGCAAGATGTACGAAAAAAGAACTTTCCCTTCACCACAAAAAAAATGAATTTAGTGACCAGATATGAATGTATTTTTCGCCTTTATTAAATAGAATGAGAGCGTGAATCTTTTAATAAATTTCTTTCCTTAAACGTATTTTTTTTAATTAATATTTTTAATTTACTCTCGCGTTAAATATGAAGAACACCGTAAAAATCCGATTATAAACATCCCATTAATTGTTTATAATGATACATAAATAATTACAAAGTGCAAATAGAAAATTACAATCAAGTCAAGAGAGAGGCACACTTACTTCACGCAATTTGTCTGAAATAATGCGGATTTTGTCTTCGCTGTGTTCTCTGGTCACTGCGGCCTGACATAGAACAAATAACGAAAAAACATAAAGCGAGAAACTCATTACATCATGCTCATATAGAATAATGAAGATATAAATATATCGATATTAACACTACAACAAAAGAATATGAATAATAATAATAATAATAGACAAGACGAGATGTGAATGACAAGGATCAAGAAGTATGTGTCATATTAGACAAACATAATCACCCGAAAAACTTGCACGCTGACTGTAGAAAATTCAGACAGTGAGCATTATTACAGGTGATGAGGAGAAAATTACTAAAAGTGCCCCCGAGATAACACTACAAAAATCCTTTTTATCTACAAAGATAACGACCGTTGCCGACCCTTCAGCTGTCATTACCTCTCTCAGTTGCTGCTCTACTTGTTTTAACGCCTGTGAATACTCTTCCTCTTTTAACGTCGCCTAGGTTAGTGCAGAAAAAAAACAGAAAGTCAATCAAAAGCGTATTAATAACAAAAATAGATGTTGTCAAGGCAAAAAAATTATTCAGAATAAGGAATGTGGTAGTATTTTTCTAGGAACGACACTGGCTGCGAGCTGATTAACGGGTTAAAAAGGAGGAGGGCACGCAAAACTGACAACAAAACACTGAAAGAAGAAAAATCACGAAAACTTTCGAGTTGGTACCTCCTTTAGGCGAGTGGTCAAATTCTTGATTTGGTTTTTGTATTCCTCCTCACGTTGATTGGCCTAAATTTTTTAAGATCAGAAATAATTTTTTTTCAAATTTAATTAGGAAATATCCATGATTTTCATTGAAAATATTAGTTAAACTAAAAAAAACCATGGCTATTAATTCAGAAAATATTAATTTTTTTTTGAAAAATGTAGTCGAGTCTCTTTTTATGTGATTGATAGATACGAGAGCCACTCTAAAAATATTGATACACAAAAACACAAAGTAAATACCTAGACATTTTTATTTTAAACATGTTGAAAATAATCTTTCAAAATATTTATTTAATCCAAATTTCTGAACCAAAATGCAAAAAAATTATAATTAAATGAATCTCTAGTACATTGAAATTCCTCAAACCACCGATAAACAGATGCCTTTAAAGATTTCCTTTCTCCAGAGGTCATACTAGTGAATCCAGATATTGATTAGTCCACATTTAAAATTGTAAAATGAGTTTTAAAGTTTTCTCTATAAAGACATTTTCAAAAGGATAATCCAGAACTATTTAATTTTTGTGATCCCTCATTTAAATTCTAATAGGGTATTGGACAGACAAGGAGGGCAGGACCATATGTAAATACTTCAATATCACTGCTCCATATTCTAGGAAATGCATATAAAATGGGGATAGGAATTTGCTTATTGTATAGATATGCTCATTTTCATTTTAAATGCGGAAAAAAAAATTGAGATATGTAATGACATTGAATCTGGAGAAGTAGCAGTAATTGAATGTAAAAAAGACATTAGTCTCATACATGTTTTGATTGTGATAGTTCCTATATCTAATTATTAACATACGTTCAGAATTCACATTTCTCAAAATATACAGCGTACTAGATTCAGTGTTTTTGTATACAGGATCGCTTAAATAGTTCTTAAAGGACCACCGTACGTTTATCGAATAACCAATGAAAGTACAGAGGCAAATTTTAAAATAGCATAAAAAATTATGCCATATCGACTGATAAATCCACATGAAAAGTAACTCGACTCGAATAAATGAAAAATAAAAATTGTGAAACTCACCTTTTCTTCAGAGACCTCAAGGGATTTAAGATTATTGCCTACAACGCGAAGTTCTTCCTCAAGTTCGACGATTTTGCTGAAAATTCATTAAGTAATTAGCTCGGAAAAATAATATTTCAACTAAGAGAAACTTTAACAATTAACTAATTGCTGAAACAATAAAACAAAAATCAGTTTCTCGTAATTGAATTTAAAAGAAATTTTAGCAAATCCTCAGTAAATACTCCAGATTCGCTAAATAAAATATTAATTGACATGCACCCATCTGGCAAAATAATTAAAAAAAAATAAGCACCTATCTGAATGGTCTGCCCTTTCTTCTGCCCGTTCCAAGTCCTGCTCCATAAGAACCAATTTTCTAGCGACCTGAACAGCGCAAAAAAAAACATGCAATCAAGCAGCCAAATTTAAACAACAAATTTGAAAATTATAAAACGTTAATTATTGTCACTTAAAAACTAGAATTATGAAAAAAGTGGTCAACCAATCCTGAGGATGATGCTCTGGAGCCTTAATGACAAAAAAAAGTTAGCAGCCATGCTAAACAATAAAGCAATCTTCGTATAAATTTTAGTTCGATTAAAAACAAATTAATAAACGTAAACGTCAAATTGACACCTACGATTCACCAGCTTCAGCTCGTTCTTCGGCTCTCTCTAAATCGGCTTCAACCATGGCCAATTTACGGGCTACCTAAAGATGTTTGGAAAAGAAAAAAATGTATCAGCATCAGGAGTCGATAGAATTAATATAAAGAGAAAAATTGAGCATTTGTTGGGAGAAACGAAAAATACTTTGCGGGAACATACTTTTCAGGATTGTAGCCGATAACCAGGGTAAACTCCATGGAGAGAAGACATATGTTTTATAGACTTCTGGAGGTAACGAGAGTCTTTTTGTCAACTTTCAGTCTTTATAATATATCATTAAATATAGAAACATTCCAAAAATTCGTTAAAAACAACAATGAATTAACGTTAAATATTAAAACAGTTTTAAAAATATCAGTACAGATTAAAAATTCACCAGTTGTTATAACAAAGTTTCATTAAGTACCTACTTACATACCTAGTATTATCTAAATAATTAATCGAATGGAAATTAAATAAATTTCATATATTTTATCGGTGACTCAAAGCTAATTGAACTTTCTGACTGGTATTTGTCACTGTTGTAATCGGCTCAAAGTTAAAGAAAAACTTAAAGTACAACTTTACAAAACTTAACGTTAATATTTAACTTTGGCTTCGTTAAAATAACATTTAGTACAATTATGAATGAAAATTAAAAATAACCCAATCATATTAGATGAAAAACACTAATTGTCATATACAAAATGACCCAACAAGAAAGAAAGCACTTTTAAACACTAAATTGAGCGGCCAAATATCACTTCTACGAAACAATGCACTAAATCCCGTTAATAGAGCACACAGATCAAGACATCTTGCCGGAAGGATACTTTTTTGTTGCACATGTGGCTTAAGTCGAGGCACTTAAGGCAAGTATGTTCCGATAACGAATATTTTTCATTTCCCTTTAAAGAATTAGCTTCACAGTAATTTTTAAAAAAGAAACAAATTGAAAAATAAGGCCACATGTTAGAATCACGTCTTCGCATAGAAATTTAGAACAGAATTTACGTTCACATTGCCCATCACTTTTCTAATCCGGCTTAGACCAAAATAAAACGATGTTAAGAGACGGGTTTAGGCAACAACAACAAAAAGAAAACACTATTAAGGTGGTTCCACGTTATCATCATCATCACAAACATTATTAACCTCATCATATTTTTTGTCGGCTTCTTCTGCCAAGAATCTGGCTTCCTTCAGTTGGTTCTCAAGGGCGTCCATACGTTCTTCATCGGCCAACGAGCGGTTCTCGAGAATCTTGCGTTGCCTGTGTGATTTCATTTAAATAAATCGATAAGAAAATTGCCGATTAAACACTTTCAATATTAACATGCCACACGGGAATTAAAGGAGTTACTTGTTTGTTTTTTTCTAAGTTATGTTTGATTGTTAACGATTTGTTTAACATTCACGTCAGGCCGTTTATTTGAACGGCCATGACAAGAGTAAATGAGTCATTTTTAACGAATTTATTCAAATATGGAAAGACCACTATTAACGGATTTTTCACATATGTTTCTTTGTTAACGATCAAACAAATCTAGAGGGTAAAACTAGGGACTCCGCTGCCACTGGATACGTGTCTGGACCTGGAAATGTAACACACCCACATGCGTATAGGCTTTAGCGGGTATGATCCTAAATGACTAAAAATGTCTAGATCATTTCACAAAAAAACTTGTTGTTACAACAGATTATTTGTGGAATGATCCAAAAGAAAAACAAACATCTCTACCTCTTCGTATTTTTTATCAGCTTCCTCGGCAATTTGTTTGGCCTGCGCGAGCTGTTGTTCCAGAATGGATACCCGATCATCCTCCATGTTGGTCCGATTTTCCAACGCTTTGCGTATCCTTTTAGTGGCAACAAGCGTTAGTTAACAACAACAAAACATTGGGAATAAGTTAGCAAACATGCAACGTTCAAAAACTCCGAAAACTCGAGCTTGAACTTTGCATATTTTTTTGTTAATGTGAAAAAACACACTTGAAGCCACACATTAAGACTTCTTCCAAAATTAGGTTTATCGACTCATATACCAATGAACATCTTGCATTCATATTAATTCTACATTATTTGCATTCATATTGAATCATTGAAACATTCAAGTGAAAGTAGACATAAAACATCCGAATCGATAGGAATGCTTGATTACATCAATAAACGTGCTACTTTTTGTGTTCTTTTAAACAACTATTGGATAACCCCCTTGTCAGTATGCACTTTTATTGTTTTGACAAAACAATAAGAACATTTTTTTTGCATTAATAATCGATTGATTTGAAAAGGTAACTCTTGTGATTGTCGATAACCTAATCTGGAAAAACAGACCTTTCGCTTTCGTCGGCTGCTTGAGAGGCTTCGGCCAATTTGGCAGTGGCGGTGGCCAGACGTTCTTCCGAACGTTCTAAGTCCTCTTCCAATAATTGGATACGTCTGTTGAGGGCAGCCACTTCGGATTCAGCCTATAACAATGAAAATACTCGTGAATCGATTATTTTCAAACGCATCACTAGTCAAAGCCTTTATAATTTTTATGTAACGAAATGGATAGTAGGCCAATTATTGTTACGAATCGATTATTACGCCCAGATATTCGTTCACAAACAGTTTGTCCTCGTGATTATTATAGTAGTTGTAGTAGTAGTGCATCCGATGAGTAAAATTTATTCATTTGTACAGGAAGGAAGTATGGTAAATTTAAGCCATATATTCAGGTTCGAAAAGCTTTACAACAGGAAAAAAACTCTTTTATGTAGCCACACCCCTGAATTTCGATGTAAGTAAGGTGGCATAATTACACGGCAATTCGAAATTCTCGCGGTTTTATAAGGCAACCTTGGAAGGTCGAAAAAACGGCAAAGCTCGTACTAAGAGAACCTCAATTATCATTATATTAGGCTCGTGGAAGATGCGATGCAGATATGAGTGGGTAATTAATATTTATGACTTTCTGAATGAAGATTTACGATTCCTGCATATAATTAGATAAACCTGAGTAACAAAACGAGATGCTTGTAGTGCACGGATGTCATAACTGAAATTATTTTAATTTGAAGAGGAATATTCGCTTAATGTACAAAACGCAAATCTCTTTCGCGCATTGCCACGCAACGACACATATGAATTTCGGACACCTGTTTTAAATGAAAAAAGAAACATGGAAATTCCATGAAATGGTTCTAAGACAGTTTAACGGTTTTGTATAATTTAATTATGCAGTAAAGAGACGAGGTTTAAGACATGTTTAATAGGTATTTTCATAATATATATATACGTCATTTTTCCCTATTATACGGCAACCCTCAAGACATGAACAGGTCTATTTGGTTAAGTATTCACTAATTTTTGCAATATACTACATCTGAATGTACTTAATCAGTGGAGTCAAATGAAGCAAATAATTAAAATTGTACGCCATTTATAATCAGATCCGAGAATTATTTATCACCTATTACTAATTCTGATAAGACATTTAAGGCGTGTTTGATAATCTCATTCATTGAAAACACCAAATTATTGAAGGGGTCAAGACTCACAGATAGGGTTGTTAAAGGCTTACTACAATCCTTTATTAGCCAGATAACGTGGCAAAATTCAAACAAAAACTCACTTCTTCCCTTCTCATAATCTCCATTTGCAGTCTCTTGTTGAATTCTTCACATTCGTCCTTGTATCGTTCCATCTCTTCTTTGGTCTGGCGCATTTTCTTTTTGAGAACATCGAGAAGAGACCCTTGCTGAATATTTGTCGTCATTTTCGTACAATTTTTTTCAATCACAAAACTTTAAACGCACGAATTTCTACTCAAGAAGAAAAAATCTAAAGCAACCGTAAGTTCAATGAGAATCTGCAGCGAGTCGACTGGGCGAGTCACCGGTAGGCAAGATGGCGGGTGAGCGTCTGCGCAACTCGCACCACCTGTGAGATGTCAAATTGCCATGTTGCCATATTAAACTCAATAACGAGCTAACGCATTGAAAATGTTACCGAATTAATGGATTGTTTAAGATGATTGGACTTAATTAAAAATAACTGAATCACAATCTAATAACTAAATAGAATCCATAATGAACTGAAAAAAAAATTATGAATAAATAGAAATTTGTCAACGTTGTTTTCAATGACATCATCACAACCATTCAACTCCAGGACAGTGGCTCCGAATTCAAATTATATTGGACAATATTCAAATTGAAATTGAATTAAATAAAAAACTATAAACGAAGTAAATTTATAAAAAAATTAATCCAAAAATTATCTTCAATTTAATCGTTTTCAAATTTGCATTTAAAAGACCAAAACCAACTATTAATTTATGTAACCGATTGCATTTTTTACAGTATCAAGGTTAATTAACGAATACCACCCGAGTTAATAGCATTTATGTTTCTACAGTGGAAATCAAAATTACGGAACCGGAAGTGTTTTGTTAATATACATCATAATTGCTATATATAATCTCCAAGGGATGATCAAAGTATGACTCAATAACGTGAAAAACTGTACTTCCGAGTAGGAATATCTTTTAGATTGGCGATTAGCACGAAATGAAATAGTCTTTGCTCGTAGAAACGGATGATCTTATTAGTTTGTACTGTATGTTCGGGAGTTGATGGACAACTGCATTCCCAAAAGGTACCTATCGAAATTTCCAAAACTTAAATCTCTTAATTTTTAATAACTACTTGATCAAGTAGCAGTAATTTTATTATAAATAAAGCTCTTTCCTTTTGCAGTACACTGTATATTAAAATTCCAATCAATTTGAGATCACGCGGCAAAAGCTGATCATAAAACATCTGTAACAAATTCGGCCATTGAATCTGTTTTGAATCAATAAGCAGCCTTAATGCAACTGATAATGGAACTTTGACCTTTCAAATCAACATTTACTGACTGAGAAATCATCCAACAACCTTTTGAAATCTCCAACCAGAAAGCAAAGTTTCAAAACATAATCCAATAATGACGAATCGTGTTTTCGACAACATATGGTATAGTATAAAGCGTTCAACCTTATTGACTTTCCTAAAATGGCGCCTTCAAGTATAAACCGATTTCTTTGATGTCTGATGTCCTACTTGTTGAATGCGCCTTTACGAGGCACGTATTCCCATTTAAATTTTTAACGATAACATCAACGTTTAGGGGTTTATTAGGAACACAATGGAAAATCACCGATACTAGATGAGACTATGCGTAATATTTGATCTGAATAGGTATTACAGTTAATGTGTGACGAAATCGTTTTTATTGAAATACCAGTTGTAATAAAAGGAACTTAACTGGTTTTACAATGGTCTAAAACGGTACTCTGATGTTTCAATGAATGGTAAATAGTATTTTGCCGTTTATCAGCATGGGAACCAGGACATCAATTTTTGTCTTAAAAAAATTAAACTGCTACAAGATACGCAGTATTGAAAGTAGCATAGGTGATATTTTCAAAGGCAATGTAAAGTTATTTTTAAACCGTGTTGTAAACATTAACCTCCAAACATAGCGAGTCGTTATAGTAAGCATGACATGTGAATAATGTGCTTTACTTTTGAATTCTAATTTTAACGTAGAAAGGTTGGTTTTCCTATATAACATGTACCTACCCTTTTTAATTGGGTATTCATTATGTTTTGTATCTCATTCCGGATGATGTTAAACTTCATGATGGTATCTGAACTGAATGTGGAACTAAATGCCAAACCAGGATAGTCTGCACATCTGCGACTCTGCCTACGTTTTTCTTTCTCAGCTATCACTTCAGTCCTTTCAGACGTACAGCGTAGCTTCGACAACTCTTCAGTTTCTGGATCCAAGTCAGTTTTTTCAGTTTCTTGATCGCTTAAACTTGACCCCTCTGCTTCTGGTCTTTGAACAAGGGTCATGTCATCATTGTCTAATGCAGTAGTCTCATATGTGGTGCATGTTTCCAAATTGTTGTTGACTAATTCTTGTTTACTTTTTAACTTTTTCGCCTTTTTTATTCGTTGGTTCTTATCGTTTTTACTACTTTTCGAAATAGATGGTTCAACATTGTTACTATCTAAGATTTCAGGCTTAATTTCTACTAATTCATCATCACATTGGGTTAAATCTATCACTGGAATATCACAAATGGCTTTATTACTATTGTCATCCCTCGACTTGACTTCATTTTCAACAACTTCTTCTTCTTCCAGCAATGTTTTGGTTTGCTGGGCCCCCCTCGCTCTACTATTACTTGTCAACACATTTTCTGTACTGTAAACACTCAAAGGGGGATTCAAGACTGGTTCCAGGATTGGTTTGCGTCTGGTGCCTTCATTGCGGGGATGATGCTGATGTCCCCTTTTCTTTAACGAACCAGGGGGGCGATTTGTTGACATTTTTACACTACGCGACGTTAACACTCACTTGACATGGCAGCCATGTCTTGAAAACTGGCCTGCGTTGCGCCACCTAACGACTAACTCCTTAAACAATTGTACACCGTTGCCATATCTCTCAAAATATTTCGATTAGTATGGCATAAGCAATGAATTCCCAGTAATAATGTCCTTTATTAAAATTTTTGTGTGATATAAAATCTTATTTCCGAAGTTCTATAAGACGAGGATACAGTTATTTCAAAAGCTAATTTACAACAATATGTCTATAGCGGCAACAGCGAATGATGTTATTTACAATGTATGTATTCCTGGTTGTCTACAAGCAAGTAAGAGCGCGAAATGTATCGCGAGTTTTCAAATAATCCGACCCAAATTCCTGTTAAAATTTCTGACGTCACAGATGGCGACCGGCCGGCAAAACGTCACGGGAATAGCGGGCTCACGAGCCAAATATGGGCGCGAGTAGGACTCGCCATTTATTTTTAGATTCTTTGTAACTGAATAACATGGGTACGATTTGCGTTGGAGCTTGTTTAGAAAGTTACATCACGCGAATAGATTCGAAAAATTTCTATTTATTTTCGAAATTCTTAAAAGATAAAAACTTACATTTTGGAGAGCCTTTTCTTTCTCCTCTAATTTACCCATTACTTGGGTGAGTTGTTCTTGGGTCTGATCAAGATCATTTTCAATAGTTTGGATCTTTTTCTGTAACTGACGGGCTTCTTCTTCGGCCTGCAATATAATCAAGGTTGAAAAAAAGAGAAAATTAACTTTTTTGTAGGTATGTTACCTTTTCGGCACGAAGATTCGCGTCCTTGGCGAGTTGTTCATTGTACGCTGCCCGATCTAAAGCATTGTCTTTCTCAAGCTTCATCGCCTGCATTTTCTTCTTGATCGCGTCCATGGTGGTGGATTTCTTTTTGCGCGCTTACCTGTAATCGAGAAAATATGTTTTTTTTCATTACTCAGCCCGACAAGAGATAAAAGTCATGATCAGCGGTTGTTGCAACTTATTTTGGCTTTATTCTGGTTTTAATAAGTTCAAGGCACTGACCTCCTTTTCGCTTAGTAATGCTTAGGGTACGATGGTTTAAATCAAATCACTTTTTTTTTCGAATTTTACGCCCGAAATAAAAAGCACTTGAGATTTGAATTGATGCTTCTGGATTTTTTGACTTTGCCATCTCTTTAGGCGGGATTGAAACTAAAGTAGAATCGATTCTAACTATATTTTTCCTTATTTCACCTTGACATTAAAAAGAAATTGATACAAGCAATCGGGGCATTAGCATTAACATATCTCCTTTTCAAGAAATTGGTTTTAATTAGGTATTTTACACTTGAGATTGCAGTTATGTACATACATGTTTCTTTAAATTGGAATAAATTGTTTTGGTTAATAAATGGTTCGTAAAGCATCCAGTCCATTGCTAAATATTTTAATTTGGGCGTGACGCGTGTTAGGCTTTACAACTTTAATTTTAACGTTAAATTCACTCGTTTGATTCACAATCTTTGTAATTTCATTGAATAAACAAATCAATGTCCTACTCTGACCGTTATTTTCTTGATTTATTAATAGCGCTATACAAGTGTCTCATACGCTCGTTGAATCTGAAGATGTCAATCGTGTTTATGGATGAAACGTCAGGTAGAAATATCTTGGAATCATAATATACATATAAGGTTTAATAATTGTTTATCATTTTCCAATAAAGCAAAATTGTTTAATAATAAATGTATATTAATTTTTCGATAAAAATACGTGACTGAGGCGTTTGTTTATATTTCATTTTTGCAATGATTGTTTATGATTTATCCACTAAAAATAAACAAAGCCATTAGTTGGAATAAAATTAATTAATTCCTTGGAGTATGTAGTGACATCAATTACTTAAAAACAAATTTAGCTTAAAAAACAATTAAAATTAATCAATTAAAAGTTCATTTTCTATATTATGCATTTTCTAATTTTATGTTTCTTTTTTTTTTAATTAAAATCCTTTCTGCTCTTTTGAATGTAGCAAGACACAACGTTCGGAAATTAAAAATAGTATCAACCAACCTCCCTCTTCCCAGCCAATCCCGTCACGACGTTGATTGGCAATGAACACAATCCAGAGTTTTTATACGACATGAATTTTTTACAAAATTTAATTTTTAATAAAATCAAGCAACAACAAAAAGAAAATAGAAAACGAAGGAGTAATAGTAAGCAAATTTTTCTGGAAAAGAGATATTTTCAATTGTGGATAAACCTTACAGTACAATAAAAGGGTATTGTTGCATTTTAAATTTAAAATTTATATAAAAACCGGAAGAGTGGAAAAATTGAATTGAAAAAGAAAGACTTTTTACATACCTGAAGAAACAGAAAAAGTATTAACACCGGTATACACACGCGGTTTCAAAGCGACTAAGAATCTTGACTTGGCGGAGGTGCTATCAGTTTACGCCGGGCTCCATACCAGGCAGGGTACCCCCTCTTAGTACGAGAATAAACGAGGAGGTGAAAGAGGAGATGAGAATGAGTGACCATCAAAATTTTCTGATCTTCCTCAATTTGCTTTAACAATAAAGCAAATTTGTTTGAAGCCCGGTATATATGGAACTCCATAATTGGTATAGCTGATAAACGGGATAGGTAATGACATTAGCGTTTGCAATCAACGCAATTCCGAGTATCTAGCTCGTATTGCAATATTTTTTTTTTATTTAACTTAAGCACTAACAATATTTAAATTACATTGAAATCCATCATGAGTCAATAATAGGAACGAACACACATGTCCGTTCCCCAGTCTGATTTTGCAGAAATTTCAATAAATCATGATTCACCTCGACAATCAGCAACCTGCTGGTGGTGAATGTCCTTGTTCAAGCAAAGTCTAAATTGTTATTGTACTACCATATAAGGGACAAATCTTGAGATTGATTAAAAATTGCATAAACTGAGCTCCAATTATTCGAATAGCATAGGACCAGTACTGATCAAGTATTTTAGCCGGGAGGGAAATCCATGAGAAAAAATTCCATGTCTATTTTTGATTTTTTAAGGGTAAAGCGAGGGTTCCATTTGCCATTTGCGTTGGTGTTAAATTAACTGAATCAAGGTTTTTAGGCCGGTTTAGCGTGCTATCATAATCTGGTCAATGTCAGCTTTTGCTTTTATTATTTGTGTACCGTATTTCAAGCACCATATTTTTCCATTTTGGTTTAATGGAAATAAAAGATACATTTCAAGATACATTAATCACCATTCACAATTTTTTAGAAACCGTAACAATGTGCCTAATTTTAATGTATTGAGTTAAGTGGGCTGCAGTGAAATGTACACAGATTTGTTAAAAAGTTGTCAGCTGAATTTTAATGTTTTTGCTTGAAATGGGCCCATGCATCTCAAATGAATTGAAAGGTGGTTATTGACTGAAAAGAATTTTCATGCTGAAAAATACAAATATGCGAAGTATTTTTTAAATGTTTTGAGTCGTTAAGTTTTGCAAAAAAAATGAAAAATATGACCTATTAGGGTTTATATGACTTGATTACACAAAATTTTTGAAGCGGAACTTTCGTAAAAATAGTATGATTTCACTGAGGTGAAATGTCGTTAATGGCATTGACATTTCGTTTCATCGACCTATAATAGAGTTATTACAATGTATTGGGTATTTTGTCCAATATTCAGCTCAAAAATTAAATAAGGTTCTTGTTGCCAGTTTGGAATTTTCATTAAATACTAGTCATCTGTGATTGGTTAGACTTTAAATCGTCATACATCAATTTTTCGATTGTTTTTCTTTCTTCAAAAACTGCCGGTTATTCATAGGAAAACAAAAATTATCCTATGCATTTTTTTTAAATGAGAGTCCATTTTTTATACTTGAAGTTTCTTCAAATCGTATTTCGACCTACCTACTAATCTCGAGTTTTACATCTAATTTGACAAATCATCAATACTTTTTAGATATTCTCAGTTTTGACACTCATGGCAAGATTACATTAACTAATTAATTAATTTTTTTCACTAATAACTCTGCCAACTATTTCCCTCTATCACCAACAGTATCTAGCTTATCTTATAAGATATGTTTATCGACTTCTTCAAGAAATTAGCTGTGAAGTCATTCATCTTTTCTGTCAACCAAGTAATTTTCATTTAATCGCTTTTTAAGACAAATGGTTTTTCGAATTTCTGAATAATGGAGACACCTGAATGATTATGAATGATTTATCTTCATAAGTGATTAAAAAAAAACTACAATTTACGTTGATTCAATCTTCTTCATCTTTTACTAGAATTAAATTATGGGTTACATGGATTGCATATTGAAACGTGTTTGTAGGCACACTGAAGATAAACCACGTTCGGAAATGTCGAAATCGGCAATCCGTCGAAAAAATTGGGCAAGACCAAAGGGCAATATAGGTAACGTTGTAAGCATCTCGAAAAGTAAGTAAATTGACGTTTCGACTTGAAAATAATACATTGTTTTGGTGTCTTCGTATGAATTAGGTCCTCTTATAGATCGATGGTTTGCGACTTTCTCGAAAACGAATTAAAACACCGTATTTAGAATTTACCTTAGGTTTGATAATTTCTTTTCTGCAAAAACTGCAAAAAAGGTAAACACTATCTAGAGAATTGCCAGCTATCGAGTATCGAGAAAACTTTGAAAAACAAACGATTTGGGACTACTGGAAATCGCCCAAGTTAAAATTGGTGGGGCGCAAGTCGAGGAGGTACCAGTAACGCCTCCCGAAATTTCTCGACGCTCTGCGCCGCGACGCCTTTGTAGCTTTTAGGACAGCGTCCGTTTCCGAAGGCGCCGTCAGGGAGAAAGGTAAGATATTAAATGTGTTTTCGCAATTTTTTTACTAAAAAAAATACTTTTTTGCACTGAAAATTTGGCTTAAAGTCGAGTGATTTTTCTTCTCGTTAAACTTGCAAGTGTTGTGTAAAAGTGTACGTTACGTCCCGTCCGGAATACGACCGTGGAATCTAACCTCGAAAATGATCTGGATAGCTAAAAATAGGTTATGTGGCTTATGCGCTAGCATGGATTACTTAATATAGATTTATGTGAGCAATTCAGGATTGATTAATAAGTGTGTTAAATGAATTACAAAGTGCGCATTGTTTGACCAAAAATGGTAACACCTGTCAATTGTTCAGTGATGTCATTGTCTAATAATATTTTGAAATTCATAATTTAAAAATAATAATTTATTAAATTTGATTCAATTGTTTAATTTGAGTTTCAAGCTTGCTGAAGTTTTGTTACCTTATTGGTCAAGCTTATTTTATAATTTTCTAGAGCAAATTAGCCCATAGTTTGGATACACGAATATTTTTATGCACTCCTACGCCATGGACAGCTTGCCAAAATTGAGAGAAGCCGCTTAAAAATAGCGCCGCGCGTGTTGAAAAGCCGATTATTGTAATCAATACTCCTTTTGGGAAATTGAAAACTATACCAAATTTTTTATTATTTCCTTTCAAATTAAAAAAAAATTCTAAGTAAAAACCATAAAATAAACTTCACGTACGTATGTACAATCCAATCTTTTCCAAACAAATTTTACATCACTGGTCTTTTCCATCCAGTTTATTTTTATTCGATTTAAAAATAAAACAAGTTTGATCCTAAAAAAAAAAAAATGTTTCGTGTTTATCATGTTGTTATTTCGAATTCTGTAAATCCATTTTTGACATTTTGCGTAAGTGTGAATAGAGGCGTTTTTATGTATCGGCTAAAAATACCATCAAATTTAAACTCAACGCGTATAGAACCTGATCTGGCATCTTCTTATCGACAGCTAATCGATTACTTGAATTTCCGTCTTCAACAACAGCAATAGTATTTCTTTGAGATTTTCTGCAAAAATTTACTGCAATTAACTGAATCCATCACGTCAACGTATAAATAGTTGCATACTCTTCGTTCGACCTAAATTCCCAAAATTTATTTTGGTCCCCACACATTTCAACAAATCATATTTTTAGCTTGGACTCACATACATTCCATAGACAATAGTCAAAACATTAATCTTCACATTTTGGAACAGGTACCCCTTGTTTCTTGTTCTTGCCCAAGTTAAAAACCAACAGCCACCACCATGGACGCGATCAAGAAGAAGATGCAAGCGATGAAGCTTGAAAAGGACAATGCGGCCGATAAAGCCGATGCGATGGAAGGACAGGCTAAGGATGCGAATGCCCGTGTTGACAAACTTAATGAAGAAGTAAGCTCAGTTTAAATTATTAAATTATTTTCTCCTTTAATAACACGAAAATCTCGTTCAGCTTCGCGAATTGCAAAAGAAGCTGTCCCAAGTGGAACAGGATCTTAACAGCACCAAGAATCAGTTGGATCAATCCAACAAGGACTTGGAAGAGAAAGACAAGGCTCTTGTTGCTGTAAGTGAAAGGGCCAGGAGGCAATAAAGATTTTTGACAATGACATTTCTAGGCTGAATCTGAAGTTGCCTCTCAAAATAGAAAACTCCAACTGATTGAAGAAGATCTGGAACGCTCT
This sequence comes from Hypothenemus hampei, assembly GCA_013372445.1. Classification (NCBI taxonomy): domain Eukaryota; kingdom Metazoa; phylum Arthropoda; class Insecta; order Coleoptera; family Curculionidae; genus Hypothenemus; species Hypothenemus hampei. Next base: position 262,383 of record JABRWK010000055.1, read on the forward strand.
GAGGAACGTCTTGCCACCGCTACCACCAAGTTGGCTGAAGCTTCACAAGCTGCTGATGAGAGCTCGCGGTAATTTTACAACATATTAAGAAAAACATTTTTTTACAAAATCGATTTTTTCCTTTAAGTATGTGCAAAGTATTGGAAAATCGTGCTCAACAAGACGAAGAACGCATGGACCAGCTGACCAACCAATTGAAAGAGGCCCGTCTCTTGGCTGAAGATGCCGACAACAAATCCGATGAAGTATCCCGTAAGCTCGCCTTCGTTGAAGACGAACTTGAAGTAGCTGAAGACCGTGTCAAAGGAGGTGATGCCAAGATCATGGAATTGGAAGAAGAATTGAAAGTTGTCGGAAACTCTTTGAAATCTTTGGAAGTATCCGAAGAAAAAGCCAATCAAAGAGTTGAGGAGTTCAAGAAGCAATTGAAGTCTTTGACCGTTAAGCTAAAGGAAGCTGAAGCTCGTGCCGAGTTCGCTGAGAAGACCGTGAAAAAGTTGCAGAAAGAAGTCGACAGACTCGAAGGTAAAATAAATCAGGTTTTTGGAACTAGTTGAAGCACTTGAAGCTTTGCTTGCAGTATCTTTAGACGCTTTTTGCATTTTTCAGATTTCGTATTCAAGGAAAAGAACAAGTACATGGGCATTGTGACAGATATAGACAAGACTTTTGTCGAAATGTCCTCTTTGGGACAAAAGAAGTAGACATGATTACTTATTCCAATTTTTATATATTTCATTATCATTTCTTCAAATGCATCGGCATGTGGTGTTGCTTTCATTATCATCCTCTTTCTTAAATTTACACACCTTACCTACTTCTTGCTTTCTATGCTTGCTGCTGCTTCTGCACTCCCTATTAACTTTTGGTAAGTGACTTTCTATGTCCCGCTACGATCTGTTATTGTTCATTTAATATAAATTTTTATGGTTGTTCATTAAAAATATAACTTTCATAAAATTTTCAGACGAATTGGGTATCAACAAGGACAGATACAAGTCTCTGGCCGACGAGATGGACTCCACCTTCGCCGAATTGGCCGGTTATTAAACAAGTCTTCGTCAATTCTCTTTAATTTTACCAATAAAAATTGTGTATATTGTATTTTTGATGTAAACTTACATATTATTTGTTTTAATGCACCATCATTTATACTTTTAAGATCCTGTATAATAAAAAAAAATCGTTTGGAAATGTAAACTGTTTGTTGCTTAATGGTAAAAAGCGTGCCATCATCATCCACTACTACCATTTGATCTGTGAAGTTTATTGGAATAAAAATTGTAATAACGTCTTTGTTTTACCTAAATTATCGTTTTATTATTTTCGTGGATTTTATTGCGTTACTTGTCCAAGTAATTCGAATTGTCCTTTACCCGTATTATCTATCAATCATCCCCCACGCGTACTTCCTGCGCCTGCTCCAACCCTTATTGATTCTCTGCTCCCTAGCAAGAAAGTTTCAGCTACGACTACGACTAACAGGGATATGTAAACGAGCGAGAGGTTTTTTTTTCGAGAATTTTACGGCGGTGTTCGGATTCACAAACGCATTTACATCGGTTAAAAACCGTGTCCATTCTTAAAATTTGTTATCGTGAAAGTTAGAATTGCAAACTCGGATACATTGAAGAGAAAATATGGCTGAGGAAGGGCCTTTAATTAAGCCTGTATATAGGGGTAAGAGTGTTTTTTTTTGTGCGGCATTTTTCTACCCTTGTGTTATTTCATATTTTACACAAAATTTATTGATTTTAATAATTTATTAATTAGATCACTCTATTCGTATTTTTATTTTTTTGTTAAAAGCACATATACAAAAGTCAGGATAAAATGTCAGCTAAAATGTTATTACGTTCTCAATAATCTATTGATTTAACCCTGATCATTACAGTTTTTTAATATAAATCCCTCCTAGTACAATAAAGCATAGTAAATACAAGATGATTCATCATAAAATATATTACCCACGCACTCTATTAGTCATAAAATTCTCTCAATCAACCCCTGCGATTACAAACATTGACTTAATAGCCTTTCAAAATTATGTAACCTAACAAACTTTATCTATAAAGGGCCTCATAAACTAACACCTGTTATAATTTTCATTTATAGTGACCTATAGCAGTTACTCATTAATCGGTTTCTGCATCGGTGGAGTCATTGGTGGTCTTTTGGTTCTATTGGGCACCTTTCTTTGCTACAAACGCAACAGACGACTTCGTGCTAAACGCAATGGACCTGATCAGCCGCTAGCATTTCACTCGCATCGACGACCGACTGCTGTTAAATCGCCTGCAGGCAATAGTAATGGTACCAACTACTTGAAGAAAAGTCCCAGTCCAACTGGAGCTACGAAAACTCCTCCGGGTGTAAGTAAAGGGCATGTTGCGAGTTAATTTACGAAAACGTGACTGATCAATTTTAAGAAAGGGCAATATAAATGCCGTGAATGGTGTTGTAACACGAACTTTATTGCCTATAATCTGGAATTGATTTGTTTGATCTAATTTGATTCGTGAGTTGTTTACATTTTAGATGTCTGTTCCTCATACGCCCAGTCCAACTGGAATTGTGGGGCCTTTGGAAAGTGGAGTGAGTCATCAACATTTCGAACCAAGGCTCGAAAGTCAGATGACTAAGGACACTTGTACCATGGAAAATGAACGTCAAACGCCTACGAAAGAAGAGCAAGAGACCAATGAGAAGAATTTACAGCAGAGTGCCGCGTATTTGGGACAACTCATTTTCAAATTGAGGTAAGTTATTTAAAGAATCAAATTCATAAATTGTCAGATGATATTTTCATGTTTAATTCACTTGAAAAATGTTGAAAACCTACATTTGCCTCGAAAATTATTCCACGTTTCACGAGCCATTTCGTATACGTGACTGGGGCGCAATCTGGAAAATCGGATAAACACATTTTCACCTATTTTCCCAACCGGTGAAATTGCCGGGGAATTGCGGTGCAACTTGGAGGATTGCCTAATAAATTCAGAAATAAGATTCTTAATCGCTTTTAGTAAAACAAATATGTATTTTTCTAGATACAAGCACGACAAAAACGCTTTGATAGTTTCGGTTGTACGATGCAAAGATTTACCAGCAAAGGATCCAAATACCGGCTCCAGTGATCCATACGTTAAATTGCAATTGCTTCCAGACAAACAGCATAAGGTAAGATTACCTACGATCAAGTTTAATTTTAATAAACAACTTTGTATAAAGGTCAAAACAAGAGTTCTTCGTAAAACACGCAATCCAGTCTACGATGAAGACTTTACTTTCTACGGGATCAGTTTTAATCAACTACCTAGTATCACCTTGCACTTTGTCATACTAAGTTTCGACCGCTACAGCAGAGATGATATCATTGGAGAAGTCTTTTGTAGTTTGAATAATGTGGATGTTGCACAGATTGAGACTCAACAAATGGCTCTTTCCAGAGAAATCCAACCAAGAAGTTTAAAAGTGTGTCAATTGAATTGATAATTTCAATTTTTTTAATTTTTACCAAAAAATGTTTTAGATACGATCTCAAGGACGTGGAGAACTTTTAGTTTCTTTATGTTGGCAACCTGCAGCTAATCGTTTAACTGTTGTAGTCCTTAAGGCTAGAAACTTGCCAAAAATGGATGTGACTGGTAAGAAATTAAATATGATTTTGATGTGATACTTAGTGGTTTTTATAGGATTAGCTGATCCTTATGTAAAAATCTATTTGCTCTACAATGGTCAAAGAATCGCTAAGAAAAAAACCCACGTGAAGAAAAGAACTCTCATGCCAGTTTTCAACGAGAGCTTTGTTTTTGATATTCCAGCCAATGGACAAACACTCGATGGGATCAGTTTGGAGTTTTTGCTCTTGGATTGGGATCGCGTAACTAAGAATGAGGTAGAGAAAAATCGTTTTCAAATGTGAATGGTTGTTGGAGTTTTTCAAATTTTAGGTAATTGGAAGATTGGAACTGGGAGGTGCAAAATGTAGTGGTTCAGCTCTTACCCATTGGAATGAAGTGTGCAATTCGCCAAGGAGGCAAATCGCCGATTGGCACAAACTTAAGGAGTAAACAAATATTGCCATGAAACATATAGTTTCTCAAAGTCCTTTTAAAAACCCATTTAAACAAAATTTAATTTCCTGTAAAAAAGTCGTTTTCAAAATAAGATGTGCTTTCTTCTATGATATGTAGATTAGTAAAGCAACTATAATCGGGATAGTTTTAAAGGTGACACCTTGTATATAGAAACATGTATTAGGTAGGGTCTGTTGTAATGATTTTTAAGGGGGTTCTGTTGATTTGAATCGGTTTGTTTTCGAGAAATTCCCCCCATTATGGCACTGATTAATTGTAATGACAAATCGAACATGGTCAGGGTTCGCGTTTAGCGCTTAGAAATCAGCTATTGAATGTTCACATTAATTTCAATATTTTATTGAAATAATATTCATTATTATACATATTTTTGGCTTTTGTTTTGGGTTTTTTTAACAATTTGTGATATAAGGAAAAGATGATTATGTATAAATGGTACCAGCGCGTTACGTTATTAAATAAATATTGATAAAGCGAAAGCTTAAAAAAATAGAGAAATTACGCGCTCTTTTATCCAAAAATTCTCCAAATAAATGTTAGATTCGCAATACGATACATAGCAGAATGGAAAGAGGAACACACATGTGGCACTATACGCGCACATATCTGTTACACTTTTTAAAAGTCATAAATATATTTTAAAATAATGCTTTAAGCTCAACATGGCTGTTTCATGTCTGTTTTAATGTATGTGAAAATATATGCTTTATAGTTTTAAGAGTAAAGAAACATTCTTCTATCTGTATATTATCTAAAAAATATTAGAAGTTTAAACATGATTAATTTTAAGCATATAAACCTTTGTAAATTCACACTAAAAAAATGAGTTTCTCGGGGTTAGACACCAAAGATCAGACCGAAATGTTTTAGAATGTATTCAACGATATTGAAATTAAGGTAAAATTAGGCTAACCAATGCAGATTTGTTCTAATACTTGCACATAACTTATATAACTTTTTGTTTTTCTTCCTGTTCTTTTTTTTTGACTTTGTAAATGTGCAATTGAACTAATATACTTTTCTTATTTGAAAGCTTTACTTGGAATAGCATATAAACAAATCTTACCATTAAGAAAATTAATTACATTTGTTTGTCCAATTTTATTTTGTTGTACTATTCAATATTAAATATAGATACCAATAAACGTTTGAAAATTATTATTAAAAAATAATTGTTTTGTTTAGGAAACTAAATCTAAGAACAAAACGTCAACTAGGATTACGAGAAAGTAATTAATATGTGAAGGGTGATCCAAACTCGATTCCTCGGGCTTATTATAGGAAAATGGAAACCGGAATTCTAAATCTAAATAAGGGTTTTTAAATTAGGCCTCCTAAGGTTTCTTTTTAGTTGACAACTGATTTTTTTAAAATTTGGGAAAATGGTTTGGGTGACATTATCAATATTTTTTTGTCCACATTTTCATAATAGGTCGGAGGAATTGAGTTTGGATCACATTGTACATATTTTTAATCTGCCGAAGTGTCCCTTCAACTCAACGCACTTTCTACAATAAGTATAATGTTTCTAATTGTAAGCCTGTCAAAAAATTACAACTTGCCACCACCATTATTCAACATTCATGGCGTCGTTGAAAAAAAATGTTTAATGTTTATTGGTTTTGGAGAAATATAAGAATTTGAGGCAGTCAAATTAGGTGTATAAACAGGACATTCCAGTAATTTAAAACACAAATCAAGAAGTTTATTTGTGGCAATATTAAACTAGAATGTTGTTTTGCGAAAACGAAATTAATTTGACAACACATCTGACATTCTAGGTGGTTTTTTCACTATTTCTGATGAGTATTATTCGTCTGTGATAGTTTTTTCCTTTTTGAAGTAGTGCATAGAAATGATGCTATGCCTGTTTCCAAAAAAAAACTGTGTCAAAAATATTTTCGACAGATTTTTAAATATGGCTTGGGAGACCGGGAATGTTTCTATTTCATTGACTTATGTTAAAATAAAATAAAAATCCCAGTATCGAAGTATCCAAGTTTCTAAAAAACTTTTATATGTACAATCGTTAATACGAAATGTCCAGAGCTTCAATTAAACATTGTAGATCAATTCAAAGATCTGATTATACCTAAAATCATGGACCGAATCAATATTTTCTAGGATGGACGATAAAAATAAGTCTTCCAGGTTTCTTGTTGTCTTAAATGCAAATTTTTCTTCTTTAAAAAGAAACAATCCAAAAGTATGTGAAAAGAAACCTTCAAGAGACACTCTTTATGAGTAGGTACTTAGGAGAATTTAAAAGTGGTATAAATTCACTTAATAATGAAATTTGTGAGGAGAAGTCAAAATCTTCAGAATATATAGTATGTTTTTCTGAAACTATACAGGTAGATTAAGACTCCTACTCTATTATTTAGACCTTAAAAATTTGGTTCTGCAGTGATAAAATCATTTTATATGTTGTATTTCGAATGGAAGATGAAAAATATTGTTTATTGCTGAATTATGTCAATAAAAAATGCAGTAGCAAATCCTGAACTACTGACAGTACACATTATTATACACTGCTTAACAATGTTATTGGTAAGCAGTGTATAATGTTACCTGTAGATAAAGATGTATGACTAAGACTAATTAAGAAATATTATACTTGACGCAATTTCGTGTTAAAATAAACCTTGGACTATTAAATCAAGTAGACTGAAAAGGTTTTGAAAAGGTGTCATGAAATATGAATGCATAAGCAAACGGTGACTATGTAGTTGTTTCTCAAAAAAACTTACCTGATTAATCACAATCGATTAGATAAGAGAAAAATTCAATTGTTGCCATTATTATTGCTATTCAATAGTTGCTATTTACGGGAGCACCTTATTTGTATCCTATCTATAGATTTGTTATCAGCTTTATTTTAGAAACTCTATTACGCATATTTTGAGATCCATATAATAAACTCAGTTAAGCGGCACGGTTTAATGTTATCCGATCGTAATATACATATAGTTTTCTATTTATTAAGTGTGACCAGCTAGATATGTCGGAAACACGATCAATCGAAGATAAACCTAAGAATTTAGGTAAAGTTCTTAGAGGCACTGTGCAAAATTTAGTGAAAAATATTTCGAAGGATCGCGAAAATAAACAAGGAAATTCAGAACAATCTGGAAAAAATGTCAAAAGTCCAAAGAAAGATCATGTGCATCAATATCTTTCAAAAAGTGTTGAATGTTTATCCACGCCCACTACGCCTGAATTGAATGGGCAAATACGACTGACAATGAGTGATCCCGTTTTAAGGTAAATTTGATTACGAAATTGACTTCCTTAAAAACCTTCCAATAAACAAATTTCCAGACATGCAAAATCCTGTATGTCTCTTATCGAAACAAGTGGGCCAGGTGATTCAGTTTCAGAATCATCCGAAGATGTAGAATTGCGTAAACCCAAATCGTCGAATTTCAGAAAAGTCTTAAACAAAAGTGTACGAGGTTCCATAAAACTTGTTAGAGGACTAGCCCCGAAAAGCGATAATGATAATAAAGGTGAGTGCATACATTGAATTTGTAATCAGTGATGCGCTATTCATGTTCATGGTTGATATCAATTATCAAGATTTAGTTAGCTATTTATTAGTTATCTACCATTTATTAAAAGCCTTTTAATCTTTCAGAAAAAAGATTTTCGTCGGATAAATATACGATGCTCAAACAATTAACGACTTCAATATTGGACCAAACTCAGCCACCCGCATCTTTATATCTGTAAGTATCGTAAAATTGCTATTACACGAAAACCCTATATGCGATAATAGAACCGTCTAGACCTATACATACATAGTAGGCCGTAGTGTTATAAATGGGCCTGCTTCTTGGCTCCTCCCGCAAATTCCGGAACATCATCACGCAGTGCCGTTCCGGGCAGGGATTTAGTCCTGCGTCCTTGCGTTGCAGTAGAACTCGTACAGCAGGATAGTCGATATCCATTCTTCAAACGCAGAGAAATTATATTTTTTACGTATTGCTTTATTAATAATGGAACGCGAAGAGTAACATTTAGAAACCGACCAATATTGAGGAAAAGTGTCCTAAATTCACTGGAAGAAATTTAGTTTGAAATAAGCATTCGTCAGGACAAAGGCTTTTGCAGTGGAAAAACGCAGGTACGTATCTTTCATTTGGAAAGCATACCTCTAAAAGTCAACAGCAATGTTTGATTGAGATATATATTTAGTTGTGTAGTTAACTATAATAATTGGAGAAAGAAATTGAGACCTAGAGAGCTCTGAATTTTTGTAATTAAGCAGGCATGTATTTGAATATATGAAGAAACTTTTGCATTTCCATATTCAAGGAAAATGCAGAATAATTAAACGTCGTAATGGAAAAATGATTAAAAGACCTACTACACTAGAAACTTGCAGGGTTAGGAATCCTGCCGGAACAAAAAGATTAATGTCATTAATATGGCTTCCCATAAAATCCCCCCAGCCGTCTAGTAAAGCCAAAAGAAGTCGTTAAAACGTAACGTTTAGAGTTTTTTCTCTAAAAACCCATAATTTGTCATAATTTAAAATGGCACCCCTTACCTATTATCTGTATAAACCAATTTAGAATTTGATAGTTCACTTCCTACGGCCTCTGATTCGGAATATAAAATGCGACAAAAATAGAGCCAGTAGAGATTTTGTCGTCGCATATCGTAAACGGTGAATTTTTGTTCAAAAATTAAATGTATTCGTAAAATAATGGGACGGATTTTCAAGAAATTGAAGCGCAAAAAACGACATTTTATACGAAAAAATAGTAGCGATTCGTCGGAGAGTTCGTCCGGAATATTGGAGAATCCCATTTTCTGGTATGTATAAATAAATTGGACTGTTAAAATTCCGTCGTAACACACGCAAAGCTTCATTCATGAATGTAATTTACATTCATAAATTTGCCAAGACGGTACCATGGAAAAAACCTCCGCATCCATTTTATTAAAATACAAATTAGATTAATTCGACGTAGGTTGGTTGGTAGGTATTTTACCAGGAAATTAGCGATTCCCGAGAAAGATATCACATCGAGTAAGACTAATGGTTTTTTCTTGAAATTCTTAAAAAGTGAATTGAACAGGACGACATTTCCTCATTGTTTCTTATGTCTATTATCATTCATCACAAAAAATATCCATTAAAGTGATAATGGAAATAGCTAAAAACCAAAAAAAAAAAACAAAAAGAATCCATTAAAGGTAAATTAATTCCTGCCATTTGAACACGATAGCTGGCAGGAAACGCCCATGGACGATTGCCAAATTTTGCTATTGAACTATGTACATATTTTCTATGAAATCTTTTTGAAAGGTGTGGTTCAATGTTAAGGCGAAAAGGTAAAGGAAAGTCATAAGAAACGATCAAATGGAAAGCTTCGTGGAATAAAGCCAAATCCAAATCTGCTTATCCAATCTAATGGTCCCATTAACGTTCGCAAAGTAGCTTGTTAATGGGAATTTTATGAACTATCCATCAATTTTTATTCTAAATAAGAATCACCATCAGTAAAATTTAAAATAGAAAATATGTTTTAAAAATTTTAAGGACGCTTTGACTTGTCATGGGTAAGGTTCGCTGGGAGAATTAAATTAAAATATCTATTTTTAGATGGTCTTTGTTAGTTTGGCAATATTTTATATCGTAAATCAGTAATTTTTCAAATTTTAAAAGAAGAAGTCCTTACAATAGAATGCGGTTAGACTAAAATAGTTGCAATTCTATAGAATGACTTGAAAATATATTATTATTCACGATTCCTGCATTGCCTTTATTCACCTGAAGAGCAAATATTCTGTTTGGAATATTTTTAAAAAAATGTGATGAAAAAAAGGAAAATATTGTCGCCGACTAACAAACGTCAATATAAGCGAGTCGGATCAAATCAACTATTTTATTGATATTGTGGACCTCTTGATCTCCAGGGACGCAGAACAAGATAACCTTTTTTTTACGTCCTAGGCTATACAGGATCTGCATACATTCCCACAACAAGGAGAACTTTAGATGTTGGTGATGTTTAGTATACCATACAGATCGACAAAATTCACCATTAAGTCAAGATAGGCTAATCTTCTCTCATTATAAATATACCATTCAAAATGGGGATATTCTTGATGTCTGATTACTGCATCATAAACAATATAAAACATCATTCTTGAAAATAGTACCGTTGCATTTCGTAAGAGTATTGAGGAAGTGACAACAGATATAGGAAAAGTTACAAATTCTTGACAGCGTCCTGCAGAACAAATGAGTCCTCGTCTACTGAAAAGAATTTTTGTTGAAAGAATTGAAATTCTGTTCAGAAATTTCAATTTGCAATGAAACGTGTGTGTCACACTTAAAAAGCAAAATAAGAATCATCCAAGATTATTGCAATCGATAAATGCATGGAACACTTTATCTGGAATGGTTATCGTTAAGTCGCATTCGGTAATACAAGTGATAAAAGATGGACAAGAAAATGGCTGGATATTGAAACTGTAAAGCACCATTAGCATGCCATAAATATTTCATACAATATTTATCCGACTTTAATTAACTTCTTTCTTTTTTCAATATTTTGACATCAAAGCATTCTGGCACACTCAATAGTTAATAGTTTACATGGATGTGTCATTCGTTTAATTTTGAAGTGTGTTTCGACATATAACGTTTACATCGTTAACACACGAAAGGATTACGATAATTCCAGTGCGCACGCCAAATATGTCTATTTGAAGTGTAAAACCTAAAAGCGTAGGTGTCATTGTAAAAACTTAGGAGATAGGTGACGTATTTTTTCAGAATGCCTAACATTGTGATTCTTAACAACTGGATGGTTTAATTGTGTACATGTTAACTGGATTTCACTCCTGACACTCCCACACACCATTCTATCCAGAATTTATACGAACGGATTTGAATCATACATTTGGAATGTATGCGACAAAACAATAGGAAAGCGTTCATGTAGCCGGACGGTATTATGTTGGAAAATATGTTAAGAACTTCGACCTACGGCTGCACTACACAACAATGCAACTGCTCATTTTGATCAACGTAAAAAGGTTAAAAGTTGATTTGATAGGACATCTACTTTACATTCTACATTTGCTTCAGTGTGCCTTCTTTTTAATACATTATTACAAACAGGAAATTCAATTAAACGTTGTGTATATTGAATTTAAAAAACTGCAATTAAAAAATTAATTTTATTGGAAAATTATCAGTGTACTTTGTATCATTTATAATGGAAATGTATTTTTTTTACATTCAATATAATGTAAACTTTTTCTTAGGCAACCTCCAGCCCCTCTTGTCGTAGAGGACCCACCGAGCACTGACGACGAACTACATGATCTAAGAAATCAGAATCCCGCCTTCCTTAATGGGTAAGTGGCAAATTTTTTTCCTTCCAAGACAAAAATAAGACAAAAAATACAGACGTGTTGTTAATTTCAAATCTAAACATTGACAAATCCCTCATATCAGGACAGAACAAACATTAAACGTTGTTGTACACAAGGTTATTTAATCGAAAAACCTCAACAGTTCAGTGATTCTCGTTGCACAAAAAAGTAGTATCTATCTAATGTATCAGAAAATGACGTGGTGTGGTTTTTTCTATAGAACCTCAGAGGTCAATATTTTATTGTTACACGTTTCATCTTAAATATTTTCAACTCAAAGAAAGACAATTAGTGTGTTGCGCATCTTTTATATCAATAAGTTATGTAAATCTATTAACAACAATATGGCGAATTAAATTTCAAAAATTTCTAATGGATGATGCCAGATTGCCTCGTTTGTTGATAGTTGATAAAAATATTACCATAACACGAACTATAATTTATTTTTATATCAGGACGAGCGCAAATGTATGTATAACAATTCAATTAGGAATATATTGGAAACATTGGGACATAAATAAATTAATCATAAAAAGAATATTTAAAAATTTGGACAAAGAATTAAACAAATTAATAGTCGAAGCACGTCGCTCAACTGAAACTTTGCGGTACCCTCGTATAATCCGAAAGGTTTTTAACAGTCAATGTTATTATTAATTTGTTTATTTGCGTTGATCAATGTGCTTTTGGTGCGCTCCCTGAAACAACACGGTATATTTTTGATCATTATTTTTTCATTAAATATAATTATTAAAATCGAATGAAAATAATGGATCCATACGTGGCGGTCACTTCAGTTGAAGACTCGAGAAAGAGGTGTGTTAAAATCCTAGAAAGTTATACAAAAAGTGAGCAAGAGACCGATCTGATTAGAGATGAGAGTAGCGATAGTGAAAAAAGTGACCGAACTATTAATAGTGGCTTAATTAGAAATGTTAAAAGAAGGTTCAGTTTGCCAGTACAGAAAAAGTTGTTGAAAAGTTTTCGGAGTCGAAGGAGCAATAGTATTGTCGAGGAAAACAGGTATGGTGAAAATACATTTTAAAATAGTGAAAATTAATTCAGTTACAATCTGATTTCCTTCCATCATCCTGACTGATAAATCAATCAATGACAAAGAGAGGTGTTATCTTAAAACCAAATTGGTTGAAATTAAAATAATTGTATGTAATTTAAATACGATTTACAGTGACGATTTAACATCTATTGTTAGGACTTAAAGGAAAAATAATAATGCCATGAATATTGGTTGTATTTAGTGAGCCCACATCAAGACTCCATTGTTATCTTTCTGATATTTATTGTGTTTCTTGTAATTTCTTGTAATTCTTAATAATAAACTATTCCTGTACGTCTAAAGTTTTGCAAAATTGCTATATGTCTTAGAAATACAAGAATTGAAAGAAAAAGAAGCAGCAATTTAATGTATGTTTTGCAGAGTTGAAACTTTAACAATGTAGTAAAAAATCCATTGATATTAACCATGTTCTAGAAGCAAAAATGCAAGGAAATACATATAGTAAAAGGTATAGGTGCATACTGCATTTTAAAGAAAATTAGTAATTTTGACACCATGACCATTTTAAAATGACAATTTCACTAGAACACTAAAGAGGAATAGCATTTTGATATTAATCTTTACAGAGTAAAGGAATAAAATCCGTTGATAACACTGTGCAACAAATTTGGGTGATGGTAATGGACATGGATGATTTTTGGTCAAAAGTTTATTTATGTCAAAAGAAAGTATACGTATTTCGGGATTTTGCTGGGTTAGCTCGAAAAATGGAGATTTCTTGAGTTGAATATCGTTAAGTTATTAATCGCTATTCTACATACAATTTTTTTAAATGGAACCCTGAAAAGTGAGTATTTTGTATGTTTTCTGTATATTGTTCAACTTAACTCAAATAAAATCATCAAAATGGATTTAATAAATACATAATATATACATATAATACAATAAATTTGTTTTTTGAGAAAGAAAAACACCTTTCAATCAATTGAATTCATTGTTATGACAAAAATATTTTTATTCATTTGACATAGATTGTTAAAACGTCATTCCATTATAAACTAAACATTTTAAATTTATTGTATTATATGTATATATTATGTATTTATTAAATCCATTTTGATGATTTTATTTGAGTTAAGTTGAACAATATACAGAAAACATACAAAATACTCACTTTTCAGGGTTCCATTTAAAAAAATTGTATGTAGAATAGCGATTAATAACTTAACGATATTCAACTCAAGAAATCTCCATTTTTCGAGCTAACCCAGCAAAATCCCGAAATACGTATACTTTCTTTTGACATAAATAAACTTTTTACCAAAAATCATCCATGTCCATTACCATCACCCAAATTTGTTGCACAGTGTAATCAGAATGAAGCTATAGTTCGGTAATTCATGCTATTCACTCCAGCAAGTGGCGGAGAACTTGTTCACAAGTTTCCTTCTATAGTTATATTATACTATAGGCAACTCACATACGCTATCTAGGCATGGATCTAGATTGTGACCTAACCTGGAAAAAACATATATCCAGCAATCCATCCGGACTAAACCTTAAGTCAATAACACGACATGGTTAATTGGATGACACTCTCAATTGTATCTCTCTATCAAAATCCTAATGTACGAAATTATTCTCATACCAATTTGGACGTTCGACTATAGATTTTGGAGATCTGCTTTCAATTCAAATCTTGAAATCCTTCAAAGATTTCAATCTAAAATTCTACGAACCACGATAAACGCTCCATGGTACGTATCCAATTATGCACTCCACTACGATCTCCACTTACCTACTGACCGTGAAAAAATCCAAAACTACTCATTACGGTACAGACTACGTTTGTACTTATCGACGACATGAACGATACTAAAACCTGTACTTCGAGTCATTAGCGATGTCAATTTTGTTTATTAAATACTTCAGCAACCAATATGCAGTACAGTACCCACGATCCTTCTTATTTCAATTTCAATTTCCAAATTCCAAATTCTTTCTTGAAAGTAAGTTTAAACGGGACCATATATGAATCTAGAGCTTTTGTAATGCTTATTGTTAGCAATCAGTGTAAATGTGTATACATATGTATATGTTACGACGAGTAGTTCTTTTTAAGGTTTTCTTGCACGTTGGCTATAACCGTTATATACTCGGGCTATACAATTGTTACATAGTGATGTGTTTACCTAGTGGAATGAATTCTTATTATTTTGAGCTTATATTCATATACCCTAAAGCTCCGAAATCAACCAGAGACTAACTTGCGAGTCCAGTAAAAGGTCTGAGAGTTCGTACCTGGACTAAGCACGGCTTTCATGAAACTAAATCTTGTCATCTAACAGCTGAGAATTATAGATGTTTGGAAATGTTACCGTGAGAATCCAAATCCAATGATGGATCCAAATGTCCCTTTTTGAGAAAGGACTGGTTCAAGTCCAAACGGACAGGTATCTGACCTTGCAATGCGTATTTGCCAGATTTCACATCACACGCAAACTATTTAGGTATAGTGGCTTTTTACCATTTACATTATCTACTTACATTTAGGAAAATCAAATTAGATAAAAATTTATCACTTATTTGTTTAGAACAATTTGTTAAAATTCTAAATATAAACAACCAATTTGCATTCAAATTATTTTTTATTGGATTTTAACTAATTTTAACGGATTAAAACATCATGTCCATATAATAATTTAATTATGTAAAGGATAAAGTATACGGTTTGGCAACGTTGTTGGGTCGCGTGGACAGGCTTGGTAAAATTGTCTCGAAGCAGCCGAGTTCAGCTGAGCTTAACAAAACAGTTGAGTAGCCGTCGCGTCGTCATAGTGATCTATGAAAGTGCACCGGCAACCTAACCCCGATTCGCTTTAGTTTTTTTTCTATTACTTTGTTAACAAGTGACGGCACAGCACTTTATATCAATTAACTTAGAAGCCATCTAAATTTTGCTAACTTGTTCACAAAAGGGCGTTCGACTTTTTTTATTTATTTGGTCGACTGTAATTTGTGTTGCACAGCTGAGATCGGGGGCACAGATTTTTTAACGAAAGTGGTACAAATCCTAGTAAAGTCGGTACATCGAGTAGGCCAAGTATTTATTTAGAAACTAGGCAGTTAAAAATAGTGAAGAAATAGCATCTGGCAATATTAGAAAAATTAATAAACAAAAACTGTAAAAAAAACAATGAAAAAACTGTAGTGAACAGTGTTGCCGGGGCGTCCAAAAAATCTTTAACCATAGGTCAACGACCGACCAACCTACCCCTGATCAAGCTTCCGGTTGATTTTGAATCAATCGGAAATGGTTCTCGCGGTGACGTCATGCCAAGCTGTCAAAATAAACCACCACCACCAATACGAAAACAGCATAGTGTAGCATGTATGACCGATCCAGTCATGCTCTGTTTCGTGCAAGGGTTCGAAGGGGTGTCAAATGGGGGGGACAACGGAAAATTGCAGATGGTTAAAAATAAATTACTTAGAAAGTCCAGGTGAGTTTTTAGCTGAAAAATAAAAAAAAATCATTACCTGGAATAAACTAAAGATAAGAACCTGCTTACATCTAAAGGAAGATCTGATTTGTTTGAATTATTGGTTGTCCACCTATAAATAGATAGTTAGTAGTAAAAATCCACTTTTCTACCGAAAATTCTAGCATAAATTGATGCAAATAAATGTAGAAATTGGCAATAAAAGTATGCCCTGAATTAAAATAATAATTTTTTTGATACTTTGAACCTAATTAATGACGAACTACGTATTTAAAAAATATCAGATCCGGCGTTCAGGTAATGTTGGCGTCACGAATTTTTGACCCAAGTTCAAAATCCTGTCCTGCAAACTCGCAGACAGAAGTATGAGCCAGCGTGAAATTACATTGTAAATATTTAATTACCAAAAGGCAAATACATAGTAATATTCCTGCACCATAATGAAACATTAGTAGGTATATTTGACATTCTTGCAACTACTACAGCAATCTGTACAGAAAGACACAGAGAAAGATCGTTAAACTCCGTTTTATTTTTAGTCACTTAACTGTATTCTTTGCTTCGGACATTTTTGTTTGTCCTGAAATTAACAAGCGTTTAATTACTACAAAAAATGACCGCTGTTCTGTTAAGCATGTATGTACAATAGCCTGCTGTCATCTTAGCGAAAATATATTGATGTTTTAACGATATTTAATTAATCTACAATTAACATAACCGTCATCCGAGACTTTTGAACTTGCTTATTGCAGCTAGAAATAGACGTGTAGATATTACAGTTTTAGTTTTTAGTAGTTTTTTAACGAAGTTGTTGATCATTATACGGGGAAAAGCTTATGTGCTCTAGTGATAAGTGTCATATCAGTCAAATAGTGCTATTTCAGATGGAGATAATTAATAATTTCAAAACATTATTCAATAAGTAAGTATCACCAAAAGAATCATAAGGTTAATGTATTGCGAAAATGCTAACTATGATCATGATAATTGTGTACAAATAAAGGCATCATGTCATTAGACTCTGCTGTTGTTTGCTATTTAATTGGACAATTAAGTAGTTCGATTACATGAAAGTTTCCTGCCATTTTACTTTATGGTAAAAGCGTTCCGTAATTAAGTTATTGCGACATGAAGTAAAAGGATCTGATATTAGGTGGATTTATTGTGAATCATTAATTTTCTCAATGGATTACCGTTATCGTCATAGGGAAAAATATGTATAAGGATTATGCGACGATTAGATAATTTCCTGATTTAGCAACGATTATACATGTTCCAGTATTTTTCCAAGAAATTGTTAATAAATATCAATTTTGTTTATTGAAACTGAAATTTACCGTGTGCCATTTAGTTTCAGTTGAAACCATTATTATCTGTTTGTTTCCTGGAATATGTTTCACAGAACAACGTTTATTTTTTCTTTTGACTCTTTTTAACAACTTCGGGTTTTTCCTAAAACCACTCGGGATATTTTGAAAAACAAAATCGAGGTTTAATTGAAAGATTTTTTATTAATACATACATGCTTTTTTCCATAGATCGATAACAATACACAGATCCATGGATATATCTCTATATCTCTTATTCCATTAAAAAAATCAGTATCTTTATTTCTGATACTTTTAAAAGTTTCATGCCCAATTTTCTTAGTGTTTTTATGCTGTACATACAACAATTATCATTACGAGATAAAATCCTCATCATCATCATCATCTAAATGCCAGGCATTAACGAACTTGTAATAACTCTCTCTTTTTTCTGAAAGCAAAGTCATCCATATCCGGTATTTAATATGAGCAGAAACCGCAAAAAAAAACGAAATATATTAAAAAATTTCCTGTTTATAGTCCCCGATGAAATCGGGGTGATAAAATTTACAGAATCCCGTTAAAATCACAAATCCAATTGAATATTCTAAATATTTATTGGCCCACTTCGACGGCATGAGAACGATTTCAAAACATTTATATTTTCTCTATCTCAGCAGGACTATTTTCGTTTCAAATTTCCTTTCAGGAATTCGTTACACCAAAATTTTAATAAATTTAGATCATTCGGTAAATGTTAATAATAATCAGGAATCTACTCTTAAGTCATGATAAGAAGAAGTCTCCGTTCACGACCAGTCAGATTGGTAAAAAGTAAATCATTATAAATATTATTACGTAACATAATACACTACAACATTTTTCCTGCATGATCTGACCCTTTTTGTAACATTGGCCTTATGATGCATCTATGTCTGATATGTCTATGATTGGTACATGTGAATGTAACATAGATAGTTGAAAAATAGATTATATGGGGTATTGCTATTTATAAATTGATAATTAGCCAGTTCTTTGAAGTGTCTTTTTATATTGTTTTAACCGTGTTTTTTAAATAAATGCTTCAATTTTCTTAGTATTTTTGTTAAACAAGCGTTATTTATAATTTCTTGACAAATGGCCAATGTCTTGTTAATTCCGTTTTATTGAGATTTCTCGAAACGAGTAAATCGTTAAGTTAATTGCGTGAAAGACCACAAGGTGATCTAAATATTAAAAAAAATACATTTCCATTTCCTCTTTTGGACGCGCAGTAGCACTAGTACGCATTGGCGAATCGCAAAATAACTAAATTATTTTCAAAAATAAACCATAACCTGGCAAGAGTAGGTGTTGAAATTCATAAATACACAGATTCCATTCATAAAACTAATGTTGAATAAATTTGTTCTTATTACTATATAGAAATTTGTAACGTGTTTTCAAATCTAAAATTGTGAACAACAAATAAAAACCCATGATTCCTAAGTGGATTCATTTCCGGAATGGCGAAAAATAAACTACAGTAACCTCTTTAGTTGAAATTCATGACGAATTCAACACTCATTCTCAAGCAAAAAAAAAAATTTTGGCCGTTTGACAAAAAGGCGTAACATTCGTCGCGTGTGTGTACTTTCATCCTGTCTTATACACCAACCTTTCATATATTCTGACGACATATCGTTATTTTTTCAGTTTATATTAGTCGTTGTAACCGGTAGAAGTTTTATATAAACAAATTATAGACGTGGTGTTTCTCAAGCACGAACTTTCATTTTTAAAATATCATAAACTGGAGTTAATTAAAGTAGTTGGGACTAAAAAAGTCCATAATAATAAAAAAGTTTCATGGCGAACTTGGCTGTTCAAATCAAGGTAAGCCTGCTAATAGTAAAATACATACGTAAAAAAGTGCCTATTATATTTTAAAGAAAATTAAAAAAAAATCTCAGACTCGATTGTTATATTGAAAATCTGGACAAAGATTAAGATCCTTTTTGATATGTCTAAAAAACTGTTTTATTCTTTAATCTTTTCGTACCAAGAGTCGAAAAGATTCAGTCAGTCAGACGTTCAGTAGGTTTATCTCCCCCATACTTCATGTCCTGATAAACGATCAACGTGATGATCATCAATTTGCCAACAAATATTCAACACTGTCTTTAATATCCTAAAGTCGACAATTACGTTCATCGTCTATGGACTCCTTTAATCCGGTATTTTTATCGCTATTAAATTTTGGCACACGTATCCTATTTTTTATAGGCAGGAAAGAACTAAAAAAGATTTAAATTTTCGCCATAGATACAATAAAGAGAAATTTGTTCAAGTTCTCCAGCATTTACGAACTGATGCATAACCTAGTGCAATTAGACATTTACTGTGTTTTATTATAATATTTCAATGCCTTTAGGCGACGTTTTTCAAGTTTCTTTATAATTACGTTTTTTAAAATTAAATAGCTTCAAATTTTCGATCCAAACGACCTTTCAAAAAGTACCAAATTTAGTAGAAATTGAATTCAATGGCTTCTTAAATATTCATAACCAAATCACGAATATGTACATGTTTAATCTGGTCTGGAAAGGGGTGAGATTCTGGTATTCAGTTTTAATGAACGTTGAAGCCTGAAAAATTAATTTCCGACTGTAATGAGAAAAAAAAACTTTTGAGGATTCGTAACTTTAATTGACCTGAGAGTTTGCGACACTAAATCGATATATCGGTCTCATAAATTAATAAAGGAATTCGGTCAAGGTTTCCAGGCCTTGCACTATCCAGAACTTCACTAATTGATTACTTCATTAGACTTAGTGTGGAAATATTCAGAGTGGGAACGAGAGAGCAAGCAAATTTTCCAGTTTGTTAATGACGTCAGCTCATAGTTATTTTTTTTTATGCGAAGCCCTGCCAATACTTGTTTTAACCAGTTTTCATGTAATTTTTTAATCAAACAATATTAATATCCATGAATATTATAGTTTTCAGTATGTTACACCGGATAATGTTTACGTAAGATCACAAATTATGAAAATTAACAGATGTATGTGGAAAATCCTACATTAGCCATTTATACAGGTTTCATCTTCTTCCACATACGTTATTTGAGGATTTTTAATTTTATTTTTTCGTTTATTCACATAAATATTGAATTTCCAATAAAAAGTAAATTTTTCCTACTTTTTCTCTACGTTTTGTAATAAAATATGTAATTCTACATCTTTACTAAATTGGATCCCATTCCCACGATAAATGATTCACTTCGCAGGTCCGCTTCTGTCTTGCTATAATTGCGGATGGGTGAATGATTTCAGGTCAATGGCGGAGATATGGCATTACGTCATTATTATAATAACGAAAAAATTCGAAAAAAACCCAATTTTGAGGTTTTGCAATTGAAAAAATCGCTGTTGGTATTTTAATTAAACTACATATTCGATTCCATTTATGTCACGTATTATTTTATATAAAAATATTCAACAGGAAAAGCCATATTAATAGCGAATTGCAGGATGTTTTAATTGAATATTCTAAAATTTCGGTCCTTTGTTTGGTATATTTGTTTCTTGAGCTGGATTTATAAATTTGACATTCGTCGTTGCAGGAAAGTTACCGGAAATAAATATAGATAAAGCTGAAAAAAATATCAGCGATTAATTAATGCTGAGGAAAATTTCTGCTTAATTGTTTTCGTTAGAACAAAAACAGAAAATTATTCAAAATGCAATTAGACTTTTGATGATAACAATGAGACGCTTTATACAAGAAGGAAAAGTATATCTAATACTAATGATGAATTGTAGATTTATCATTGTATCCCAGAAAGCGATCTAGTTTAAAAGGAAAACACGAAAGACTATCAACTTCCAAGAAAGCGAAACTTATTCCTTAAATTGGAAAGGTTATAGAGCCGGTGTTTTGGGATGTAGATACTATCGTTTTTTGACAATGTCAAATCTATAATGCCAAGGATACTTGTCAGACCTGATCTATTAGCCAATCTTCCTTTTTTTAAATTATTCAATAGGACAATGTCGCTACTACAACTACTGATAACCCAACCGATAAATTTCGAAAAGTACCTAAAATCAATTTGGTTTACTTTTCATTCGTGCTGTTGTACCGCGGATTTTCTAATGTGAACTTGTGGTCTTTACGTGACTTTCAAAAACTTGGAACACTGTGCATGGTACATTCCAGATTGTTAACAGGTTCCAAAACATACGAACTGGTAATTGCCTAAATGCAATGTCGTAATTGTCTAGTCAAAAGATAAATCTTTCTTTTCGCGCAAAATTCATCATGATAAAAGTCATTTTAGACAGTCGGTTTAGTTGACCATTCATTTTCAGTTCACTTGCTAGTTATCCTATTTGTGAATACAAAAAACTAAAAAAATAAACTGAAACTGATTTGGAGCTATGGCTTGATGGGTTTGCCAACATTTTCAGGTGTCAGTTATCAGTTAATCCGCGATTTTTAAACTGACCTAGCAAGTGAACTGAAACTGAATGGACCACTGAATTGACCGTCTAAAAGGGCCTTAACGTTTATCTCTCATATTATTCAACCTACTAAAGACATGTTGACCAAACTACATTGGGAAACAATTTCACACCTTCTCTATAATCTCGATTCATCCACACGTGGAATATACTTAAGTACATACTGATTTTGGCAGGAATAGATATTCATACAGTGACAAGGTATTTTACAAAAAAAGACCAGATTTATTTATAGATCGATAGGAATACTTTCGTGCATTTTTGGTCGAAAATTCCACAAGTACCCCCCTATTTTTGAGAAATAGCATCATACGTTCGTTATACATATTTTTTTTAAGAAAAATGTTTTTTATACAAATAAAATGCTATAAATGTGGCAATATTATTGCCATTTGGAAAATAATCTTCAAAATAACGATAAACCAGTTCGAAAATAGGTAATAAATAAATTTAATGATTTAATGGTCCGCAAGGAAAAATAAACTAGTCGAATAACTTAAATAAAATAATAGAAAATTTTGTGATGGCCATAAAACTTTTTTATTTGTCGTATTGTGTAATTAATGTTCTTCAATTCGACGACTGGTCTTTCAAACAATACAAAAGTTTTTTGTTTCTATAGTTTTTTACCTATTATTTTCAGGTCGTCGGGGAATTTCAACAGTGCAGGTCCTCGTTCGGCCCCTGCGACGCCTCAGGGGCAGCTCGGTGCCCCTCAGGGGTTGCCAGAGCCCCTGGCCACTCCAACAATCCAACGCAGTCCGAGTCATTCAGTTTTTTCCAAAGTTGACAAGTACGTAATTAAACAAAAAATCTACAATAAAAAAATTAAATTATTTTTAAGTGAGCAAGCATGTACTCAATTTTGATGTTGCTTGTTGTGTATTCAAACCAAACCCATTATTATAGCTCGCTCATTTGGTCTGGTTGCGCCTTTAATTTGTTCATTAATTTATTTACAAAGTCCCACATTTATCTACAAAATAATACAGATGTTTCCTTATCCAAATTTTTTGGAGAGTTTACTTTAATACGAACCACCTGCAAAAATGAAGTGGTTTTTGCTCATATAGAAATTTAATAGATAATTTCATTGATTGATAAAGCGTTTCTCCGTTCTTAAATTTTCGGAATTTGACTGTTTTATTACGATTTTTTTGTAAACTAACGGATGAAGTCGATTTGAGGCAACAACTTCATGTCTGTTCTCATTTTTCAATAATTTTACAAGAAGCTATTCACACAGGTCGCCCCCCAAACATTGACATCTATCTCTATAATAAAAATTATTAAAAAAAATTGACAATTGCGCATATACCAATCTGAACATGTCCAATGGATTAAGAACATAACCCATTAATTGTTATATGTATATAACACCCTATAAATTTTTGTATTTTTACATTCTAGATATTAAGCGGATTAAATAGTTATCATTTCTCTATACGAGTACACAAAACTTAACCGTATTTGAAAAATATTTATTTTTTGAAAAATTCTTTTTGAAACACAACTTTTTAAAAAGTGAAATTCTCGGCTGTTTTTAAAGCCTTATGAAACATTGTTGAGATGTTAACTACCGCAGCGAGTTCGAGATCACTGGAATAGTTTTAATAAATATTATACCGGTTCTGCTAAAAAAAATACATACAAGGTGGTCCGAATTTAAATATAGAAATTTTAACTGCGTATTCTATGTCCAAAAATAATACAAAAATGTCATATTAATTATAGTTCAAAAATGCAACATAAAGATACTACTATCCTGTAAACATGGTACCCCTTAAAACGGTTTTTAATTTATATCTCTAGATCCGTACACAGACTCAGACACAGACTCGAAATTTTGTACACTTTATCATACTTTTGTCGTTAAATACAGCCAACAGGTCGAATTTGAAATCTGATGTTCAGTGACGTCGCAACTGGGGCTGTGAAGTATAATATAATTCAGAATTTTTCCATTTTATTTTTATTTTTGATCAATTATTATGAATTTTTGAGATTTTTACAATGAAAAGTTTTGTTAGTGTTTTTTCGAAAGGTGTATCGTTTTTAAATAAATTGAAGAAAAAGAAATTAAAGAAAAATTTTGTCAATACTCTTAAGTATAATAACGTATTGATAAAAATCATGGCTTAAATAAAAAAATTATAAATTAAGATAAAACTTCCTCTAGTTGCTTCTAATTTCTACATCAATGTTTCCTATAATCCTCCTTTTGTTTATAGCATTATTTTGTACTTTGAATAATCTATATTCAAATAGTCTTTCGGTGTAATGGCAATTTTCAAAGAATGTCTTTGGCTTGCACAAAGTCATCAAAGTCGTCAAAATTGAAGTTTAATAAAATGTACATTTAAACACACCATTGGATAGGAAATTTTATTCTGTATAAAAAAGGTCCTTAGACCTTGTAGTTTTCAAGAAAAATCTACTTTTAAACAAAACATTGTTTTTTGAAGTTATTCGGTGTCCTGTTTCCTGGATGTTTTGTTTAAAAGTAGGTTTTTCTTGAAAACTACAAGGTCTAAGGACCTTTTTTATAGAGAATAAAATTTCCTATCCAATGGTGTGTTTAAATGTACATTTTACTAAACTTCAATTTTGACGACTTTGATGACTTTGTGCAAGCCAAAGACATTCTTTGAAAGTTTTTTTCTTACGTATACTTTCTTTTGACGTCCCAAACAATAATATTTTGGCTCGGCCTAAGTTGGTTTAAAAAAAGCGGATATTCGACCCACCCTAGTATACATATGTACAACAATAAATACAAAAATTTTTAAAATTGGCACATATACCAATATTGGCATGTCTTATCGATTAAAAATATTTTTTTCTACAGACGGATATAAAACGTCATTTTACACATTGCTAACCGTGTCAAAAGTGCTTCTTTATCCATGCTGAATTATAAAACTAGTGTAAACTGGTTTAGCGTGCATAAAGTAAATTCACAGTGCGCAAGTTCATAATATGAGAGTCATTTTGAGAGGACTGTTTTGATGTCTGTCTATGTCGAAAAAAGTTTTTTTTTTAAATTTCCGCTATAGAAAAAATATTGTATGCAATATGTGAGTAAAAATGTTTTATGTCATTCGCTCGGATTTTTTTTGCACTTCACCTTCGGTTCGGCGCAAAACAGCTCCGAACTCATGCCATAAAACATCCCTTTACACACTTATTACATAAATAACTATTAAGATACCATTAGTGGTTATACCGGAAGTAGATGTCAACTCGCTTATTTTAAATTGAACATCCTATACAGTATGCGTAACCTAAACAGGTCCAATTTTGAGAAAAGGACGCACAGAGAGAGATGCATATTCCCATTTCACATCAATACGATGCACCTCTCCCTCTCTATCAGCCCTTTTCTCGAAATTGGCCCTGTCTAGGTTACGCATACTGTATATTATATGAAATTTCAATTATATGGAAAATTATGAACATTTTTTATGTACAATGTTCTATAGGTACCTAAATTTTACGATTTTTAAGATATTAAAAATTTTGCAAAAAAAATTACAGTTGCAGCATTAAAGTAATTGTTAATATTTCGCAAAAAATGCTATTTTGCTATGAAATTTTGTTCTGTTATAGAAAATGCTTTATTTCGCATGAATTAGTGGGTAAAATCATCTTCCTTTATATAAGGTGTTCGGAAAATATGTATGTAACAACAAATTTAAATACTATTTTCAACTTAATTATCTAAATCTAAAAGTTTTTATTTCATTTAAAAAAAACATTTTTCGATATTTACGATCAATATTCAATTGTTTTATTTTAAATGATTTTGAGGATGATTAAGTTGGCTATGATCGCTTCAAATCATCGAAAAGTCATGCTGAAAATCTCATTTAATTATTAAAATAATGGCGTAATTTGTAGATTACACAAAGATTATCTCAATTTGTTTTTTATTTTTTTTTAACAAAATATTAATTAAAACATGCTATATGTAGTTGGTATTCAGAAAAAACAAAGCCTTCACTAAAATTTCTTTAAACGTATAATAAATAATTTTAAAAGTAGCAGATCCGTCAAAGTTTTCTAAGAAGCCAACCTTGATGAAGCATGTTCGACAACATCTTTAAGGCAAGTTTCACACTGGAGACAGTTTCAATCATATCGTTGATGGAAGATTTTTTTTTGTTTATTGCATTTACCAGTTTATATTAGACATGAAGATGTCAGAAAATACCACAAAAATTAACCAACTGAACACTGGTTGAAAATACTCAAGAATATAATCAATTAGGGTCAAATCTAGTCATTGGGTCGGTCATTCAATTGTTGTTAACGTTCAACATCTGGTGAAATTTATTTTTTCATTATTAGCAAAATTACCTCCCACAAAGGCTTCATAACACTATCATCATGATAGTCAATGAATGTAAGTGTGACGGAATAATTATTTTGATGGAAAGCGCTCATGCTTCTCAAATGTAGTGTCTAGAGGGTATCGCGATACTAAACTGATTGCTAACTATTGTAGATATCCCAACTCAAGCTAATCGAACAAGCACAGAATCGATTTTGTTCTCAATGGTCGTACAACAATGTTGTAATATTGCTGCGCTAAGTGTATCAAACTAAAAAGTAATACAGAAAAAACGAAACAAAATTTCTAGTGATTTTTTAGTCCTAATACGTGTTGTTTCATTATAATTTTTGGAAATACGTATGTATTTTATAGTTTCCAGGAAAACACATTCATATATATTTTCATTAGTTCAATAATCAAAGATTGCAATTCTGATTTTTCAATTTAATTCGATTAGAAGATTGCGTCCAAAAATATTCGTATAAAGTTGATAAAGACATGTACCTATCATTCGTATGATAACAACAAATAATTTAACGATCCAATAACTATATATCGACCTGTGCTTGTCAGTATTTACGGTGCTTTCGATTGAACAACATGCCATCATTTGTGTAATTTTTAAGGTTTCGTCCTTCAACATCGTCTGTTTTGATTAATCAATTTTTGTTCATTTTCTTGGTTATCTGAGGTTCAAAATGTAACAGTGATTGGTGAAAGGTTATATTATTGTATATATGAACTTGTGAACTCTTCAAACATGTCGCGTTTAACAAAAACCATTGAACGAAACATTTCATTTGTCAATCGATTAGGATCGAAATCGAAAAAATTTATTGTTGTCTATTCCCAAGGCAAGGCGGGTCCCGAAGACTTTTCTGAAAGTTCTTCGAGTGGAAGTAGCGAATCCTTAGACAGGTATCCTTGCGACCAGCTGCAAAGCAAAGTGACTTTTAAAGGGAGCATTTTCTTAATGAAACTTTTTGTTGTTCTAGGACAAGTTTAAAACATTTAAGTACTAGTACTCCAGCCATGACTGCTCAAGGGCAACTTACTGAACCACCCAGTCCGAAAGCCAGTAAAGACCCCAAGGTGCACACCACCTCAAAGGCGCGCCAAAAGAAGTTCCTCCGGCATTTTCCCAATGTCGAGGAGGACGAAAAAGTGCTCAATCACTATTCTTGTGCTCTAATTGGTGACATTTTATTACAAGGTCACCTCTACATTACCAAAAAATACTTTGCTTTCTATTCCAATGTATTTGGATACGTCACAAAGGTGTATTTTTAGATAATTTTCATTGGTCATTTTCTGAAATGCCTTGCTTTCAGCTTCTAATACCTATACTAACTGTGGAAGAAATCACTAAAGAAAAAACAGCTAGAATAATACCGAACGCGGTTGGCATAACAACAAGTGAAGACAAGCACATTTTTGGCAGTTTGATGTCCAGAGATAGTACTCTGTCATATATGCGAACAGTGTGGGAAAAGGCAAAAAGTGAAGAAGCACTACCAGAACCAGAAATCGTAAATTTACCAGTCGCTTTTTGAGAATTTTTTGTAACATTAAAGTTTTAGGAACCAGATCTGGACTCGTCGGAATCTGGTGAGAGTGGCCCTGAAAGTCCGGCTCTAGATCAAGTTCCTTCTGGTACCGAGGTACTGGCTAGCGCCAAATTCGATCGAATACGAAAAGAAAGTGTCCGAAATCAAAATGAAGGTAAATAGAGTTTAGATTTTTCGACAATGACTTTGGAAATTATGTGTTACATTTATGTTGCAGCTGCTTCTCTGGAAAGAAAAGGTTCCAAAGGTTTTATTCAAACTGTCAAAGATGCCATAACCGAATTTAGAAAATTACCCAGACAAAGTCTGATTCTAGTGGCCACGACACTGCTTCTTATTCTCTTGTTCCTTTCTGCAGCAATTCTTCTATATAGAATCAATAAAATTCAAAACAAATATTCAGTATCACTACAAGGAACCACATTTCCCACCTCGTCTGAAGACATTTATAGCGATCTCTTGCAATGGCAGACCCATCTCCATTCCAAATCGGCTGATGCAGTCAATAATTTCTTAGATAATAATTTAGATCAAATTGCTAAGGTGAGTGGAAAGTTAAAAATTAATTCGTTTCATTAATTATCGTTTCTAGGTTAGACAATCTCTTGAAGCCCTTTCAACTCTATTAACTGGAACCGGTTCGCAAACAAAGAAGACTCCTTCCTCACCTTCCAACGCTGAGTATACAGAAAAAACACCTGAAACAATCGTTAGTTAGCATACTAATGAATAAAAGGTTAATTTCAATAGGATCCTCAACTAATTCCTTTTGTAGTTTGCTCAAAAGAGCCACTTGTTATCGGAGACAAATTACAGGATTTGACTCAACTAAAAGTTATCGTACTACATACAGGTTTGCTCAGAAGGGTTGTGCATTTGACATCCATTTGGAAGATTGTCAATTAGTTAATGAGGTTTTGCTCATAAAAGCTCTACATTGACATAAATTAAATTAACTTCAAACCTTGAAATCTTGATTGTTGCTTAATAAAACATTAAAGCTTATATCATCGACCCTCCTTTGCTCTATTTGGAGAATTGAACTGCTGAAATTGATTTTCTATTTTCAATTTAGGCCTAAAATTCCGTCATTCACTTGAATTTTGACATAATTAATGCTTAAGCATAAATTTTGTAGGTGTAATATACCAACAATAATTACTATTGTTCGTGTAATGTTTAAAGCAGTTAATACTTGTTGTATTTCCTTTAAAAATTGGATTTCAATATTGTGATACAAGTACTGGTTAGTTCATAACTCTCTGAAATTGAGATTTAATAGATACTACATATGTATATCCAGTTTGTTTGTTATTCAAGGAGGAAGGGAATATTAGCACATCAAAATGCCAAAAGTCATTTTTTTTTTGTATAAAGCAATACGATTTATTTATTATTTTTTTAAGTACAAAATACGTATTGTATTTTTTTGGCTAGTTTCCAAAAATTTTATATCTTTATTGTTGTAAACTTATTGTTTTCGTTGTGTATTATATACACTTTGTTTTCTATTTTTTTCATGTTCATAAGACGATGAAACATGTACTTTATTTATTCACTTAATTTCTTTTTCGCGCCACCATATTTTTATTAATGCATTGATCAAAAATAACATAGCATAGAAAAATTTGGGAAACTTTGAAAAAGTTTGGAATACTGCACGTTCATCTACTAAGTCCTTGTACACGTCCTTTTGCATGCCATAGCTGTTAGTCATCAATGTTTTGTTTATAAAACATGTCAACAGCAAATCAGCTAAAATTCAGAAAGTCTCCTAACACTAATTAGAGATTTAAAGTTTCAATTGGAAAAAATTAATTAGATCTTTATATATAGCTATTTTCACTTAAATTTTCCCAAAATTGTTCAATGATATGATTTTGAGTGTGAACTGTTTCTTCCCAATTTTACCTGCCCGCTAAAACCCAAAGTACTTCTTGCAATAATATTAATCTAGCCTTAGGTATTGGTTATATCAGTAGAGTTATAAAACAGCCAACTACATAGCCGTTCAATTATCATTGGTTTCTTAAAAGACATACTTTTTAATGGCAGAATTAAGTAGTATAAGTGTGTAATGAACTGGGTAAATAATGGCAATGAATTGACTGAATAGGATTACTGAAAATGTTCAAGGTGTAAAAGCGTGTTGAAAGGGAATTGAAGTGAGAAATTTTCAATGGGCATCATTGAAGTTGAAGGATTATATATTCCGATAGTATGAAGATTTTGTATATTTTTGTAGTTAAATTGTATTAACTGATATTTAAAGAACCATATAATATCAATGTTTATTACTAGGTCGATTTAGACAATTTTATTGATCATGTTTTAAGGGTTTGGATTGTACTATTTCACTGTTTATGTTCCTTTAGTTGTTAGTGTTAGTTTTGTCTCCCCCTTCCCCATGTTGTTACAGTAACAGTAGGTACATGATTTGGAAAAATATCATAGTATTAACGATTCTATAAGTTATTACAATAAATTGGCAGTTTTATTCGTTCAACATCTAAAATTTGCAAACCTATTGTAATAGAAAACCTGTGATATTTTGTTTTTGTTTTCGCTTTTATTGATTATAGTGGTTCCCTAAAACTTTACAA
The DNA here is from genome assembly GCA_013372445.1 of Hypothenemus hampei. Lineage (NCBI taxonomy): Eukaryota > Metazoa > Arthropoda > Insecta > Coleoptera > Curculionidae > Hypothenemus > Hypothenemus hampei. The sequence goes on from JABRWK010000055.1 coordinate 292,721, forward strand.
GTTTTTTATTTAACATTAATACTAACAAAATCACAAGAATCTTATTTGTACGACGTTAAATCACAAATGAGTAATAAATATTGGATTGCGATTTGTCAATCTTTATAAGTCCATCTGCTATAACCATTATATGGGGAAAAACACAAAGAAGGCCTATGTAAATACCATATGGTATGGCAGGAGTGGATCCAAATGGCCACAGCCATAAACCTCTTCTTGTCGCATCCCTTATGTGATGAGTTGCAAATGCTGTTAACACTAGTAATGCAAAACGCTTTAAAAATTGATAACTGGCTAAATAACTCCACAGCAACAATACGACACTTAAAACTATTGGAATCGTAGAGCAATGCAGGAAAGGTCTTTTATTTAATTTAGTCGCATTCTAAAATGAACATGGTATTAAGACCATTAAGCGAATAGAAAACGTTATTGATTTGTTACCTTTAATAATACAGATCTTGCTTCAATGAAATGATCCAGATCAATAATTGATGATAATATTGTGCAACAGATAATTTCTAAAAGTTCATTAGCTTTTTTAAAGCCTTTGTCGCCGTTCAAACAGACTATTGTCCAGGAAATACCTCCAATTAAGGCATGAGTAACATTATCAATTATAGCCTTCAAAAATAGTATATCGTCATGACGATACAATAAATAATCGCCCAATGCAGCTACTAATGCAATCAATAATGTTAAATGGGCACTTACATTGTGCAATAATCGCAGGAGATTCATATTAGCTATGAATAATCATCGTTAAATTAATGTTTAAATTGCCGTAATTGTAAACTAAATAAGAGGTTATGTTGAACATTTTCCTTAGGGCTGTTCGACATGATACTTCATAGTATTCAATACACAGACAAATGATTAATTACATGTAAATTCACGGTTTAAAATTGCCTGAACTTGAGTGGTAAAATGAGGTATGTAATATATATATAATATATATATTATATATATATTACATACCTATACACGTATGGAAAACGAAAAGCTGTCCATAGGAAATATAATGGAACGGACAGAGAA
>JABRWK010000055.1:294019-320589 GCA_013372445.1 Hypothenemus hampei
AAACGAACTAAATGTCAAAGATATTGTATCTTTGTCAGGCACATATGTTTTTATATTAGGTGTAGTGTGTTCTCTGTCAGTTCCATTATATTTCCTATGGACAGCTTTTCGTTTTCCATACGTGTATATACATATAATAATGAGGTAAGTATGTAATGAGGTAAAATCCGACTGTTACACTGAGAGAATTATATGATCGACCGACAATGAACTTACTGATAATCCACTATAATTTAGTTTGGCAATGCAACACAGACATAATACAAATAACAGTTTCGTGTGCAAGTGCAATAACAGATCACTTACTATAACATTGTTAGCACACTTTTTATATAAAATATGTAGGTATATGTATAATAATTGTAAAGGATGATTCATATAGCCAGTTCATTAGAAAATTTTTGAATTCCTACTATCGTAGCGCTACGAAACTTGGTTTCTGAGAATAATCGATCATTCTGAGTCCAAGTAAAATATTTTCAAAATTGTGGCACTTTCGGAAAAACTGAAATTAAATGTCAACTTCACTTCAAACTATTTTAAATGGAACCCCTCATATTTTCTTGTATTTTTGGATTTCACATAAAATTTTAATGCTAATAATTAATAAGTCACAAAGTTTTTAAACCTCATTAAAACCCATTTTTCTCAAAACTATCAATTTGGACTTAGTGCCTTTTGCCTGAACGATGACGATATACTTAATACAAATTTGATTTCCTTCGTGTTGTTAAGAGCATTTAAGTTCATCAAACAATCGCGAAAATTTCAGTTTTCAAAGATTCAACGTACAAAATTACATACCTACATATATGCATATAAAAAAAATTGAACAATTTCGTTGGCACAGCCAGTGAGATTTTTGCATTTTCAGTGTTTTTTTACTTATAACAATTTAATAACATTTTCAGAACAATTGTACAATTAGTATCCGATAAACGTCTAAGTTATGTACCTATTAAGAGTCGACCATGAATAATACTATCATGATATTATATCATTCAGTGTGTCAATACAATTGTTCGCACAATACACACAATAACAATTATTTATTTTATTTATTTAGATAAAAAAATACATTTGTCCCACCTCAAATAAAATGGACAATGCATTTTTAACAAGCCGGGAGAAAGCTCTAATTGTTAAAGAATGGGGCCAGAGGCTTTGTTGAAATTTATAGAGGCTTCTCCAGCAAAAATTTTTGTTAGATATTGTTAAACTTTTAAAGTATTATAGTGGATTGCGCCGTTTGATTGGTACCATATATGGTAGCGTTCATTTATGGGTAGATCATTCAATAAATCACTTAATTAACTTTGCAACAAATTTAAATACCGTTCAGAATTCATGAATTATATTATTATTTATGTAGATATTATTTGATAATTTTTGATATTCTAAAAAATTAGTTAACTTTTGGGCAGATTTTTTTTTGATAAATGATTGCATTTAGTTAATAAATTTTGAAATCTGGTGATTTTACTATGAGTTTTAGACTAAGCAGAACCTTTTATAGACTAATTATTCTTAAGGTGCATGTGGGGCCTCCTAATACTTAATTAGTTAAAAATTTAAATTATTTAAAAACAAATAATAATTTTCCATTGAATACATTAAAAAATATGTGTGATAAATGTGAATCCTATTTGTTACATTTTTTCAAAAAAATTAGTACATATTTCAAATTTCAACATAAAACTTTTTTGAAATATGCACTGTCATATTATTTTTTCCTTTAAGCAACAACACCTTAAGAATATTATAGTATATACATTTTTAGCTTGACATAGTAAAAATTACAAGTTATTTTCGACAATACTATTCGACATCCTTTCGACAATTTCTTTAGGTAAGAATGTTGTCGTTAATCCTTACCGTGAACAGAATCTAATTATTAACCCTGGAATGCTATTGTACGTAAAATTTAAGTGTTAATTTAATTAATATCCTTAATTAATATATAATTTTATTAATATCTATTAATATAGCTGAAGTTACCAATTTGTCCAAGCCCATATATGACTCGGGTTTAAGTTTTGGCATTAAAAAAAACTTATCACTATTTTCAAAAAATAACCGTGCATTAAGGAATTCAATAGCTATAGTATTCTAGGATTAAGTGTACGTGAGGTCAAACTGACCCAGCATAACTTTCAATTTGCGATATCAACTGTACGTTTTTCTTTAAAAACTTTAAAATCACTATCATTAAAAATGTCTTGAGTACATACGTGGGTATTTAAGATTAACTTTATCTTTTCTTCCCGTTGCATGCAACCACTTTCTCGTAAGATCCTTATTTTTGGGAAAACGAAAAAATTTCACTCCCGAAATAGGATTATGCTTTGACTGATTGTCAGAATGACAACCAAATATTACACAGCGCATTGTATGTAAATTTTTTCACTACAAAAAGCACTCAAAAGTACTTAAAAAACACTCACTACACGCGAAACACCAAGAAAAACTTGTATTTCAAGTGAAATGCATTAAAAACTGTTTAAAACAATTTCAAATCGCTCACCTGTTACGTCATTCCCGCCAAATAGGCTCCGCCCCGCACACGCAGTATCTCCTAAATAATTGTATTGTGCGTTCACAATCTATACAATTTGTCAATCAACGCTATTATCTACACTATTTATCAAATTTTGAGCAAATCAAATGACAATCAAAAGTCAAATGTCAAAAATAGGTGAGTTATCCATTCAGCGAATTCCACTAGTTTTACGGTTAGCAAGAAACAAACCGTTTTGCACTTATTCTCAACTGTTGCTTCCGCTGAACGCACCCAATAATACTTTTGAAGTATCGGACATTCCTAATTCTTCTATTACTATTAAAAATCAATTCTTCTTTATATGTATAAAACGAAAAAAAAGAATAAAAAGAAGAATATTTCAACATAACCACAATCTCTTTATTTCCGTTCTTATCTTTGCTGAAATAGGGTACGAGTTTGTCCTGTCTCAATAAGACAAATTTTTATAAATAATATACATCAATAATCATGATTGACGAGGCCATAAGCCAGCTGGAGGCAGCTGGGCAAATAATAATGGTAACGAAAATTCTAAATAATTTTTAATAATAGGACAATAAACAAGTTTTATTTTTAGGCACCGCCGAACGTTGTGTCCAACGAACAAAGACACGCTGCCGAAACAATATTTCTTGATTTCAGGAAAAGTAAATCCCCCTACGATATGTGCAGACAAATTTTGGAAAAATCTCAGAATCAATATGTTATGTTTGAAGCAGCTGAAGTCTTGAAAGAGGCCATTATAAGAGAATGGACATTTTTATTGGCGTCAGACAGGTAACGCACAAGTACATATTAGAAATCCAGAAATATTAATTTCAAGCTGACATTTAGAAACTCTTTGCGACAATATTTGATGCAGTACATATCTACTCATGAAATTCCAAGCTTCGTTAGAGACAGATTACTCCAAGTTATAGCAATAATGGTGAAACGAGCCAGTATTGATGACAATGGAAGAGATCGAGCAACGATTCTACAAGAAGTTGAAAATTTAATAGTAAATGCTGAACCTGATAAGGTGAATTTACGAGATTTGTTTCTGTAAACATACGTACATACATTAATTATTATTACTTCAGAAACTTCTTGGTTGCAATATTATTGAAAATATAATGCAAGAATATGCTAGCACAGTCAAGTCTACTGATGTTGGTCTATCCTGGGAAGTCCATTTTAAAGCAAAAAAACAATTTGAAGGAACAGACCTAAAGAGAATTTTTCAATTTTGCATTTATTTGCTATCAGAAGTTGTAAAAAACGATCCACCGTACAGTGACATTATGGTTCAACTTACTAGACACTTATTGCAAATTACTGAAAGAGTTCTAGTATGGGGTTATGTGTCACCAATTTATATCCTTTTTAATACACAACAAAACATAAGTGTTTAATAGTAATTGGAACTGCTTTTCCTTAATGCCATATTCACTGCCCAAACGTCTAATTGGAATTTATGAGTCGGTTTATGAATCAGATCAAGCGCCTGCATTGAAATTAAATGATGGGTGGTCAGAAATTATGTTTAATCCCGATTTAGTACCCTTAATGTTTCAAGTTTTTTGGAAGGTACGTTTTAAAATACCGCCAATGCAATGAATATCATATATTTTTAGGTTAGAGATGTGGATGAACTGGCTCATCATTCATTAAATTGTTTGGTTCAGTTAGCTAGTCTTAGTGGAGGTATTGTGAATAATGAAGAATCAAGAATGAAATATCTCAACAGTTATTTAGTTAATTTTCTAAATTTAATATCTAAGTACTTTTACATTTTTGTATATCTTTTTGTTTTAAAAGAGGATTTTTAGTACAACGGTTAAACGGAAGGAGTCTCTAGGAATCTCAAACATCGTTAAAAAACTGGTGATGTTTTATATCAGTGACTTTAGTAAATTGACAAATCCCCTTCAAGAGACTCTTTTAGACGAGTTTACTAGACTGACGTGTCATTTTTGCGATGGAGCTACTCATGATGAAGCAGTAAGTGTGACTAATTAAAATATACAATAACCTTCTCCAATTGTGTGATACGTTTATATAGAATACAGATGAAGACAACTTTTTTTATGACGCATATGACAACATGTTAGAAGCATGGACTACACTGGTGGCTGATTTTACTAGTATATCTGATGAATTACATACATCTTGTGCCACTAGAATATTCAACAATTACGTTCAATGTCATTTGGCTACTCCAGATGGGACTAGAAGGACAGATATTTCAGACACAGGAGGTGAGCCTTTCCATTTTCTTTTTTCAATTCTTTATAGGGCATTTAAAATAATTATTCACAAAACGTTATGAATTATTATTTTTAAAGCGCTCTATATGCGATCGATTAAAGTGTAAGGTGAGTTTATTTTCAAATGATTCCTTATTGTTTATGCAGTTCACGTTGTATATTTTAAATTCCTAAAATATATTTAAACTAGAGAATTCTGTTCATTAAGCACATGTATAGTAATGGATCTAAATTCCAAATAACCGAATCACAGAATCTAATTTATTACCATTGTTTTTAATGCAAATCTAATTCGCGAAAAATTATGTTAAAAACCACACAAATGTTTGTCTATACCCTAATATTTTTTAGACAACTCTCTTATAATATTTTTCAAGGGTTTTTGAATGGTCATATACAAGCTGTCCGAGATAAGAATGCGTTCTACACAGATCTCGTGAACCCTAAAATTATGTCCACATTTATAACAGAACATCGTGTTCAATAAAGTATAGCATTTTTAAGCAGAAAAGGTAGAAAAAAGATTTTTCCAGTCCAAAGTGACATACACCGTGGCACAAAAAAGTTGTAGCTGTTTAAATGTGTAGTAACCGTCACTTGTGGTGCCTTCTAGAAGATACTATTAAATCATCAATAAATTTAAATTTCTCATCCTAAAAAACTCCCAAATACAAAATTTCATTAAATAAGCTCGAAGTGGTCGAAAGTTATTAACCTTTTGGCTGCTGCCATAAGAGATTGAATGCCATGTCTAAGGTGCCAAGAAAAAAACTAACACGAAAATTATAAATTTTGACTGTGAGACACATGTGTCCCCATTAACAATTTTTGGACTAGTGCAAGTTTCGTTAAATCGACTTATGTTGACTTCCCTTATATGCTTTTTCATTTTCGATCCGACCTTTCGGGACACTATATATTAAAGTAAAATTTACAATCTCATTGTCACTTTTTCTGGGCCAAAAGATTATTGATGCGATGTTACATTTGTTTAAAACCATCATGAACTTTTTTTTTCAATAATCGAATAATATTATGTTATGCTTAATAAATTCAACATATTATTCTGAATCTGACGGAACATCACACTTATTATTTATTGCTCTTTTTGGACTAAAAAAGATTGAAAATCTAATTCATCGCCTAGAAAAGGGAAAAATTTTTCACAAACATATCCAAAAATAAAATTTTTTAAACTCAAAAACATGACTTTGCAGATTTAAGAAAGGCACAACTTTTTTCTAATTTAATCATTTCTTTATCTCTTAACAGTTTTCGAAATTCCTCTAATGTGTATTTTTATCCGGGTAAACCTGTATATTGCATGAACTTTTCAATTTTCATCTAATATTTTTTTTTAATGAAAATCGATTGATAAATAAAACAGTGGTGATTTCAAATTGAAAAGAAAAACAATATAAAAATAATTAAGAACAAATAAGAATTAATATTACGGTAAGGGGTCAAAATAGTTTCTCCATCAACGATATCCACTTTTTGAAATAAGTAAATGTATCAAAATTTGTCATCACTTACTGCTACCTAGTTCATAATAAGACACTAATTTCTGTTTTACTTATTAAGTAACAGATTTTTATTTTTTAAAGAACTTTAAGTAGACACTTGAAGGTTCTGTCAAACGATCGACAAAAACATAGAAGGTTCTCTTGAGAAATATTTGGATTGCGTTAAAATTTTGAAGAATTGCCAACGTTATATAATTTCATTTTACCATTCAAAAGCTGTTGATTAGTTGTTAACTGAGTACTTTTCGGAATGCTCAAACAGGTAACATAGTACCACCAGCTCTATTACCGACTGTCAGATCTCTGACTCTGGTTCCATCCACCCAGTATTAATTTTTTTAGGTATGACTGGCAAATCTTGCATTTAATCGTGATTTCCTTTATAAAATTTTAAAGACGAAAGTCTTCGAATTGAAGATGCACTACGCAAAACGACCTACTATACATGGCTTAAACACCTTTAGTTAGTTTTCTCTTAAAAAATCCCTTTTGTAGTAGCATATCCTTTTTTCATAAACAAAGGTTACTTTTATTTTTCCTCTTTTTCTAGAATAATTGTAAAAGAAAGTTTAAATCTAGATTGATTTAATTTGGTTTTTGGGAAAAGAAACATGCAAAGCTATTTTTTACAGACGATTAAATAAATAAAGGGTGGAATGCATAAAATGTAGTACATGTTTCAAGTATCTACCACAATTTTGAAGCGTCTATTATACTAACGAAGCATTCACTACTTTAGGTAACATCTGCTACCATGTACGGGTTACACGGAAGAAGGTACTACGCTTTAGAATTATTTATTGGTACAAAGTAGATATTTTTCGGTCAAGCATTAGCATCTACTACTTGTTATGCATTCCATCCAATATATTCACTTGCATATATTTACATTTATGCATTAAAATTAAAGGGATCTCAAATTTTTCAGTGACCCTTTTATTTCTTTATTGTAAGTGGTTTCTGTCTCTCTTTAGGTGCCTATGAAGAAAATATAGAGGACAATGACAGAACTAAATATAAAGAACAATTACAAACCATTGGATTATTAAGCAGAACTATTTTGCAACATTCAATACCTGTTTTGTACAAGTAAGACATATTTTGTAGGATCATTCCAAAAGATTCCGATCATTGAAAAAAAGAAATAAAATAAATTTTATTATAATTTGTCAAATTTAGCCTCCCTTCTAATGGATCGCTTTTTCATTTTTTCAAACACCATTTAGATAATTAACCAATTTATTGAATTTTTATCTAGTTTATAATTGATTCCATAACAAGTCTCAAATCAAATTTGTTAAACTTAAACTATTAAAATGTCCCTCTGTACAAATTCAACACAAGTGGAAACTGAGATCGGAAACTTTTNTCCTATCCAATGGTGTGTTTTAAATGTACATTTTACTAAACTTCAATTTTGACGACTTTGATGACTTTGTGCAAGCCAAAGACATTCTTTGAAAGTTTTTTTCTTACGTATACTTTCTTTTGACGTCCCAAACAATAATATTTTGGCTCGGCCTAAGTTGGTTTAAAAAAAGCGGATATTCGACCCACCCTAGTATACATATGTACAACAATAAATACAAAAATTTTTAAAATTGGCACATATACCAATATTGGCATGTCTTATCGATTAAAAATATTTTTTTCTACAGACGGATATAAAACGTCATTTTACACATTGCTAACCGTGTCAAAAGTGCTTCTTTATCCATGCTGAATTATAAAACTAGTGTAAACTGGTTTAGCGTGCATAAAGTAAATTCACAGTGCGCAAGTTCATAATATGAGAGTCATTTTGAGAGGACTGTTTTGATGTCTGTCTATGTCGAAAAAAGTTTTTTTTTTAAATTTCCGCTATAGAAAAAATATTGTATGCAATATGTGAGTAAAAATGTTTTATGTCATTCGCTCGGATTTTTTTTGCACTTCACCTTCGGTTCGGCGCAAAACAGCTCCGAACTCATGCCATAAAACATCCCTTTACACACTTATTACATAAATAACTATTAAGATACCATTAGTGGTTATACCGGAAGTAGATGTCAACTCGCTTATTTTAAATTGAACATCCTATACAGTATGCGTAACCTAAACAGGTCCAATTTTGAGAAAAGGACGCACAGAGAGAGATGCATATTCCCATTTCACATCAATACGATGCACCTCTCCCTCTCTATCAGCCCTTTTCTCGAAATTGGCCCTGTCTAGGTTACGCATACTGTATATTATATGAAATTTCAATTATATGGAAAATTATGAACATTTTTTATGTACAATGTTCTATAGGTACCTAAATTTTACGATTTTTAAGATATTAAAAATTTTGCAAAAAAAATTACAGTTGCAGCATTAAAGTAATTGTTAATATTTCGCAAAAAATGCTATTTTGCTATGAAATTTTGTTCTGTTATAGAAAATGCTTTATTTCGCATGAATTAGTGGGTAAAATCATCTTCCTTTATATAAGGTGTTCGGAAAATATGTATGTAACAACAAATTTAAATACTATTTTCAACTTAATTATCTAAATCTAAAAGTTTTTATTTCATTTAAAAAAACATTTTTCGATATTTACGATCAATATTCAATTGTTTTATTTTAAATGATTTTGAGGATGATTAAGTTGGCTATGATCGCTTCAAATCATCGAAAAGTCATGCTGAAAATCTCATTTAATTATTAAAATAATGGCGTAATTTGTAGATTACACAAAGATTATCTCAATTTGTTTTTATTTTTTTTAACAAAATATTAATTAAAACATGCTATATGTAGTTGGTATTCAGAAAAAACAAAGCCTTCACTAAAATTTCTTTAAACGTATAATAAATAATTTTAAAAGTAGCAGATCCGTCAAAGTTTTCTAAGAAGCCAACCTTGATGAAGCATGTTCGACAACATCTTTAAGGCAAGTTTCACACTGGAGACAGTTTCAATCATATCGTTGATGGAAGATTTTTTTTGTTTATTGCATTTACCAGTTTATATTAGACATGAAGATGTCAGAAAATACCACAAAAATTAACCAACTGAACACTGGTTGAAAATACTCAAGAATATAATCAATTAGGGTCAAATCTAGTCATTGGGTCGGTCATTCAATTGTTGTTAACGTTCAACATCTGGTGAAATTTATTTTTTCATTATTAGCAAAATTACCTCCCACAAAGGCTTCATAACACTATCATCATGATAGTCAATGAATGTAAGTGTGACGGAATAATTATTTTGATGGAAAGCGCTCATGCTTCTCAAATGTAGTGTCTAGAGGGTATCGCGATACTAAACTGATTGCTAACTATTGTAGATATCCCAACTCAAGCTAATCGAACAAGCACAGAATCGATTTTGTTCTCAATGGTCGTACAACAATGTTGTAATATTGCTGCGCTAAGTGTATCAAACTAAAAAGTAATACAGAAAAAACGAAACAAAATTTCTAGTGATTTTTTAGTCCTAATACGTGTTGTTTCATTATAATTTTTGGAAATACGTATGTATTTTATAGTTTCCAGGAAAACACATTCATATATATTTTCATTAGTTCAATAATCAAAGATTGCAATTCTGATTTTTCAATTTAATTCGATTAGAAGATTGCGTCCAAAAATATTCGTATAAAGTTGATAAAGACATGTACCTATCATTCGTATGATAACAACAAATAATTTAACGATCCAATAACTATATATCGACCTGTGCTTGTCAGTATTTACGGTGCTTTCGATTGAACAACATGCCATCATTTGTGTAATTTTTAAGGTTTCGTCCTTCAACATCGTCTGTTTTGATTAATCAATTTTTGTTCATTTTCTTGGTTATCTGAGGTTCAAAATGTAACAGTGATTGGTGAAAGGTTATATTATTGTATATATGAACTTGTGAACTCTTCAAACATGTCGCGTTTAACAAAAACCATTGAACGAAACATTTCATTTGTCAATCGATTAGGATCGAAATCGAAAAAATTTATTGTTGTCTATTCCCAAGGCAAGGCGGGTCCCGAAGACTTTTCTGAAAGTTCTTCGAGTGGAAGTAGCGAATCCTTAGACAGGTATCCTTGCGACCAGCTGCAAAGCAAAGTGACTTTTAAAGGGAGCATTTTCTTAATGAAACTTTTTGTTGTTCTAGGACAAGTTTAAAACATTTAAGTACTAGTACTCCAGCCATGACTGCTCAAGGGCAACTTACTGAACCACCCAGTCCGAAAGCCAGTAAAGACCCCAAGGTGCACACCACCTCAAAGGCGCGCCAAAAGAAGTTCCTCCGGCATTTTCCCAATGTCGAGGAGGACGAAAAAGTGCTCAATCACTATTCTTGTGCTCTAATTGGTGACATTTTATTACAAGGTCACCTCTACATTACCAAAAAATACTTTGCTTTCTATTCCAATGTATTTGGATACGTCACAAAGGTGTATTTTTAGATAATTTTCATTGGTCATTTTCTGAAATGCCTTGCTTTCAGCTTCTAATACCTATACTAACTGTGGAAGAAATCACTAAAGAAAAAACAGCTAGAATAATACCGAACGCGGTTGGCATAACAACAAGTGAAGACAAGCACATTTTTGGCAGTTTGATGTCCAGAGATAGTACTCTGTCATATATGCGAACAGTGTGGGAAAAGGCAAAAAGTGAAGAAGCACTACCAGAACCAGAAATCGTAAATTTACCAGTCGCTTTTTGAGAATTTTTTGTAACATTAAAGTTTTAGGAACCAGATCTGGACTCGTCGGAATCTGGTGAGAGTGGCCCTGAAAGTCCGGCTCTAGATCAAGTTCCTTCTGGTACCGAGGTACTGGCTAGCGCCAAATTCGATCGAATACGAAAAGAAAGTGTCCGAAATCAAAATGAAGGTAAATAGAGTTTAGATTTTTCGACAATGACTTTGGAAATTATGTGTTACATTTATGTTGCAGCTGCTTCTCTGGAAAGAAAAGGTTCCAAAGGTTTTATTCAAACTGTCAAAGATGCCATAACCGAATTTAGAAAATTACCCAGACAAAGTCTGATTCTAGTGGCCACGACACTGCTTCTTATTCTCTTGTTCCTTTCTGCAGCAATTCTTCTATATAGAATCAATAAAATTCAAAACAAATATTCAGTATCACTACAAGGAACCACATTTCCCACCTCGTCTGAAGACATTTATAGCGATCTCTTGCAATGGCAGACCCATCTCCATTCCAAATCGGCTGATGCAGTCAATAATTTCTTAGATAATAATTTAGATCAAATTGCTAAGGTGAGTGGAAAGTTAAAAATTAATTCGTTTCATTAATTATCGTTTCTAGGTTAGACAATCTCTTGAAGCCCTTTCAACTCTATTAACTGGAACCGGTTCGCAAACAAAGAAGACTCCTTCCTCACCTTCCAACGCTGAGTATACAGAAAAAACACCTGAAACAATCGTTAGTTAGCATACTAATGAATAAAAGGTTAATTTCAATAGGATCCTCAACTAATTCCTTTTGTAGTTTGCTCAAAAGAGCCACTTGTTATCGGAGACAAATTACAGGATTTGACTCAACTAAAAGTTATCGTACTACATACAGGTTTGCTCAGAAGGGTTGTGCATTTGACATCCATTTGGAAGATTGTCAATTAGTTAATGAGGTTTTGCTCATAAAAGCTCTACATTGACATAAATTAAATTAACTTCAAACCTTGAAATCTTGATTGTTGCTTAATAAAACATTAAAGCTTATATCATCGACCCTCCTTTGCTCTATTTGGAGAATTGAACTGCTGAAATTGATTTTCTATTTTCAATTTAGGCCTAAAATTCCGTCATTCACTTGAATTTTGACATAATTAATGCTTAAGCATAAATTTTGTAGGTGTAATATACCAACAATAATTACTATTGTTCGTGTAATGTTTAAAGCAGTTAATACTTGTTGTATTTCCTTTAAAAATTGGATTTCAATATTGTGATACAAGTACTGGTTAGTTCATAACTCTCTGAAATTGAGATTTAATAGATACTACATATGTATATCCAGTTTGTTTGTTATTCAAGGAGGAAGGGAATATTAGCACATCAAAATGCCAAAAGTCATTTTTTTTTGTATAAAGCAATACGATTTATTTATTATTTTTTAAGTACAAAATACGTATTGTATTTTTTTGGCTAGTTTCCAAAAATTTTATATCTTTATTGTTGTAAACTTATTGTTTTCGTTGTGTATTATATACACTTTGTTTTCTATTTTTTTCATGTTCATAAGACGATGAAACATGTACTTTATTTATTCACTTAATTTCTTTTTCGCGCCACCATATTTTTATTAATGCATTGATCAAAAATAACATAGCATAGAAAAATTTGGGAAACTTTGAAAAAGTTTGGAATACTGCACGTTCATCTACTAAGTCCTTGTACACGTCCTTTTGCATGCCATAGCTGTTAGTCATCAATGTTTTGTTTATAAAACATGTCAACAGCAAATCAGCTAAAATTCAGAAAGTCTCCTAACACTAATTAGAGATTTAAAGTTTCAATTGGAAAAAATTAATTAGATCTTTATATATAGCTATTTTCACTTAAATTTTCCCAAAATTGTTCAATGATATGATTTTGAGTGTGAACTGTTTCTTCCCAATTTTACCTGCCCGCTAAAACCCAAAGTACTTCTTGCAATAATATTAATCTAGCCTTAGGTATTGGTTATATCAGTAGAGTTATAAAACAGCCAACTACATAGCCGTTCAATTATCATTGGTTTCTTAAAAGACATACTTTTTAATGGCAGAATTAAGTAGTATAAGTGTGTAATGAACTGGGTAAATAATGGCAATGAATTGACTGAATAGGATTACTGAAAATGTTCAAGGTGTAAAAGCGTGTTGAAAGGGAATTGAAGTGAGAAATTTTCAATGGGCATCATTGAAGTTGAAGGATTATATATTCCGATAGTATGAAGATTTTGTATATTTTTGTAGTTAAATTGTATTAACTGATATTTAAAGAACCATATAATATCAATGTTTATTACTAGGTCGATTTAGACAATTTTATTGATCATGTTTTAAGGGTTTGGATTGTACTATTTCACTGTTTATGTTCCTTTAGTTGTTAGTGTTAGTTTTGTCTCCCCCTTCCCCATGTTGTTACAGTAACAGTAGGTACATGATTTGGAAAAATATCATAGTATTAACGATTCTATAAGTTATTACAATAAATTGGCAGTTTTATTCGTTCAACATCTAAAATTTGCAAACCTATTGTAATAGAAAACCTGTGATATTTTGTTTTTGTTTTCGCTTTTATTGATTATAGTGGTTCCCTAAAACTTTACAAGTTTTTTATTTAACATTAATACTAACAAAATCACAAGAATCTTATTTGTACGACGTTAAATCACAAATGAGTAATAAATATTGGATTGCGATTTGTCAATCTTTATAAGTCCATCTGCTATAACCATTATATGGGGAAAAACACAAAGAAGGCCTATGTAAATACCATATGGTATGGCAGGAGTGGATCCAAATGGCCACAGCCATAAACCTCTTCTTGTCGCATCCCTTATGTGATGAGTTGCAAATGCTGTTAACACTAGTAATGCAAAACGCTTTAAAAATTGATAACTGGCTAAATAACTCCACAGCAACAATACGACACTTAAAACTATTGGAATCGTAGAGCAATGCAGGAAAGGTCTTTTATTTAATTTAGTCGCATTCTAAAATGAACATGGTATTAAGACCATTAAGCGAATAGAAAACGTTATTGATTTGTTACCTTTAATAATACAGATCTTGCTTCAATGAAATGATCCAGATCAATAATTGATGATAATATTGTGCAACAGATAATTTCTAAAAGTTCATTAGCTTTTTTAAAGCCTTTGTCGCCGTTCAAACAGACTATTGTCCAGGAAATACCTCCAATTAAGGCATGAGTAACATTATCAATTATAGCCTTCAAAAATAGTATATCGTCATGACGATACAATAAATAATCGCCCAATGCAGCTACTAATGCAATCAATAATGTTAAATGGGCACTTACATTGTGCAATAATCGCAGGAGATTCATATTAGCTATGAATAATCATCGTTAAATTAATGTTTAAATTGCCGTAATTGTAAACTAAATAAGAGGTTATGTTGAACATTTTCCTTAGGGCTGTTCGACATGATACTTCATAGTATTCAATACACAGACAAATGATTAATTACATGTAAATTCACGGTTTAAAATTGCCTGAACTTGAGTGGTAAAATGAGGTATGTAATATATATATAATATATATATTATATATATATTACATACCTATACACGTATGGAAAACGAAAAGCTGTCCATAGGAAATATAATGGAACGGACAGAGAACACACTACACCTAATATAAAAACATATGTGCCTGACAAAGATACAATATCTTTGACATTTAGTTCGTTTCAATCGGTGTTGCCAGATATGTTTCTATTTTTTGAACGATAAGATAATTTTAATTTCTAAAGTTGCAGGGAATATTTAAGAAAGCAAGCTGAAATTATTTNAATGCCATGTCTAAGGTGCCAAGAAAAAAACTAACACGAAAATTATAAATTTTGACTGTGAGACACATGTGTCCCCATTAACAATTTTTGGACTAGTGCAAGTTTCGTTAAATCGACTTATGTTGACTTCCCTTATATGCTTTTTCATTTTCGATCCGACCTTTCGGGACACTATATATTAAAGTAAAATTTACAATCTCATTGTCACTTTTTCTGGGCCAAAAGATTATTGATGCGATGTTACATTTGTTTAAAACCATCATGAACTTTTTTTTTTCAATAATCGAATAATATTATGTTATGCTTAATAAATTCAACATATTATTCTGAATCTGACGGAACATCACACTTATTATTTATTGCTCTTTTTGGACTAAAAAAGATTGAAAATCTAATTCATCGCCTAGAAAAGGGAAAAATTTTTCACAAACATATCCAAAAATAAAATTTTTTAAACTCAAAAACATGACTTTGCAGATTTAAGAAAGGCACAACTTTTTTCTAATTTAATCATTTCTTTATCTCTTAACAGTTTTCGAAATTCCTCTAATGTGTATTTTTATCCGGGTAAACCTGTATATTGCATGAACTTTTCAATTTTCATCTAATATTTTTTTTTAATGAAAATCGATTGATAAATAAAACAGTGGTGATTTCAAATTGAAAAGAAAAACAATATAAAAATAATTAAGAACAAATAAGAATTAATATTACGGTAAGGGGTCAAAATAGTTTCTCCATCAACGATATCCACTTTTTGAAATAAGTAAATGTATCAAAATTTGTCATCACTTACTGCTACCTAGTTCATAATAAGACACTAATTTCTGTTTTACTTATTAAGTAACAGATTTTTATTTTTTAAAGAACTTTAAGTAGACACTTGAAGGTTCTGTCAAACGATCGACAAAAACATAGAAGGTTCTCTTGAGAAATATTTGGATTGCGTTAAAATTTTGAAGAATTGCCAACGTTATATAATTTCATTTTACCATTCAAAAGCTGTTGATTAGTTGTTAACTGAGTACTTTTCGGAATGCTCAAACAGGTAACATAGTACCACCAGCTCTATTACCGACTGTCAGATCTCTGACTCTGGTTCCATCCACCCAGTATTAATTTTTTTAGGTATGACTGGCAAATCTTGCATTTAATCGTGATTTCCTTTATAAAATTTTAAAGACGAAAGTCTTCGAATTGAAGATGCACTACGCAAAACGACCTACTATACATGGCTTAAACACCTTTAGTTAGTTTTCTCTTAAAAAATCCCTTTTGTAGTAGCATATCCTTTTTTCATAAACAAAGGTTACTTTTATTTTTCCTCTTTTTCTAGAATAATTGTAAAAGAAAGTTTAAATCTAGATTGATTTAATTTGGTTTTTGGGAAAAGAAACATGCAAAGCTATTTTTTACAGACGATTAAATAAATAAAGGGTGGAATGCATAAAATGTAGTACATGTTTCAAGTATCTACCACAATTTTGAAGCGTCTATTATACTAACGAAGCATTCACTACTTTAGGTAACATCTGCTACCATGTACGGGTTACACGGAAGAAGGTACTACGCTTTAGAATTATTTATTGGTACAAAGTAGATATTTTTCGGTCAAGCATTAGCATCTACTACTTGTTATGCATTCCATCCAATATATTCACTTGCATATATTTACATTTATGCATTAAAATTAAAGGGATCTCAAATTTTTCAGTGACCCTTTTATTTCTTTATTGTAAGTGGTTTCTGTCTCTCTTTAGGTGCCTATGAAGAAAATATAGAGGACAATGACAGAACTAAATATAAAGAACAATTACAAACCATTGGATTATTAAGCAGAACTATTTTGCAACATTCAATACCTGTTTTGTACAAGTAAGACATATTTTGTAGGATCATTCCAAAAGATTCCGATCATTGAAAAAAAGAAATAAAATAAATTTTATTATAATTTGTCAAATTTAGCCTCCCTTCTAATGGATCGCTTTTTCATTTTTTCAAACACCATTTAGATAATTAACCAATTTATTGAATTTTTATCTAGTTTATAATTGATTCCATAACAAGTCTCAAATCAAATTTGTTAAACTTAAACTATTAAAATGTCCCTCTGTACAAATTCAACACAAGTGGAAACTGAGATCGGAAACTTTTGAATCAACCCACGTTTAAGGCTGCACACACACACACACACACACACTGGTAAAAGCAAAAACGCCTTTAGGCAAAAAGTTTCTGATTAATTGATTTCAAAACAGTTATACCTTATGCAACTGAAACAAACGTTTGTGTGTATCATTCATTTAACGGGTGACATAAAACTGCTTCAAACTGAACTCAAAATCTTTTAGCTTTATTAAAACGTTTTCGTTTTGTCAGTAAGCATGCAACTTAAGACAGCAAGCTCATTGTCTAATTAAAAATTTCATATAGAATACTTGAATCACGGATTGAAGTTCTCTTAGCAACACTTCCAGTAATGCAACAACGAGCAATGAACATTAATGAAGCAAATTCATTGGATAACTTATTCGAAGACCTTCACTGGGCAATTCTAATTGCCGGTCATGTTTTGTGTATGGAATGTGATGGTGAAACCGCATTAATTCCTTCAGAGATCACTCATCACTCTTCAGAAATGGCTAAGAATTCTATAAGCAATATTGAAGCCAGTTTAAAAGCGCTCGCCTCCACAGATGCCAAGGTAAATTAATAGTTATTTATTATGCATTCATTAAATTTAAACTTTTAGGCAACAGTACCTGATAACTTGGAGCAATGCGATCCTGTTATTAGGATTGGTTATAATGTGATGAGACTTTGTTCCATTGAAGAAGCAGCTATTAATATGAAGTTGGGTCATTTAATGAGTCCTGAAGTAGGCTCTAGTCTTATGTGGTTCCTTAAGCGATGGTGTTTGAGTTATTTGCTACCTGAAGAAGACTTTTACCAACAGGTATGACCCTTCTGGATTTATACAATTGCATTATACAAACAAGTAATTTTAGATGAGTCCTGTTTTGTTAGCGTGCTTGGGGCGAGATTCTGAATGTAGTAAATTAATTATATCGTTTCTCCTCAATAAAATCTCCGCAAATTTGTACTGTTTTCAAACTGAACCGATTCTTCTACGAGATACAGTAGAATTGTTCAGTGACATGGTTTGTACAAAACAAAAGTCAGTTTATATAATTAAGACAAATTCTATGGCGAAATTAATAACTTTAACGGAAGAAATACAACCGGGTACTCTTCCTCCTAATATTTTACGAGGTGTTTATAAAGGCTTAGTGTTGGCAGGTAAGTTAATAAAACATTAACATTCGATAATTTTTTAATTTTCCTATAATATTCAGGAGCCTGTTTAGTTGATCCGAATGAGAGCACCATGTATTATGAAAGGATACTTAATCCTTTAAAAATCAAATTCAAAACTTTACTGGGACAAGAAAATTTAGCTAGAATTTGCGAAGACGAAAGAGTACAAAAGATTGTGATAGATCTGCTTGAATGTTTTATTGGAGTTGCCAAAGGTAAACAACATATAATTAGGGAAAGTTCCGCCCAGTCTTTCGAATTGGTTTTGCTAACTTTTGGATTTCAGGATCCCAAATGGCCACCGTAGAAATTCTCTTTGAGTTTATAGCTCCGATACTCTCAGAAATACAAGTATTCCTAAATTTGTACAAACATTATCAAGTAATTGTTCAGTTAATTCTTGAAGTTTTTGGTCAATGTGCAAAATATATGTTGTGTTATTTAAGACCTTTAGATAGTAAAAAGTATGGGGTGTCTTTTAAAGTATATCGATACGTTAAAAAAATAAGACTTTTTCAGATTGTATGAAAGTTCTCTAGCAGCAGTACAGGAGTATGCCAAATGCAACGCTACTCGACTCACTAACGGACAATTTGCTGAAGAAAGTAGTTGTCAAGACTTAAGTCTGGTATTAGATTTGTTGACGTTTATACTATCTAAAGACTGTATTGATTTATGTACCAAAACATGTGACGAAGAAATTACAGTAATACCATTGTTACACTTTAATTATTCTCAAACATTTTAAATTTGATTTGCTTTTTGTAGATGACTGCTTCAGATATCTCTTTGTTCGGTCTCAAGTTCATAATGCCTTTAATGACAATTGAACTGTTGAAATTTCCAAATCTATGTGCCCAATTTTACCGTTTGCTGGTACTAATCAATGATATTTACCCGGAAAAAATAGCCGGTCTTCCAGAGGATATGATGACGAATTTATTGCGATGTATAGAACTTGGTCTAACAAATTTCGGTAGTGATATTGTTCAAGCTTGTCTCGATTTCATTCAAGGTAACATGCCACTTCATTTTGATGTTTTTTTTAATCTTTATTTGTTTAGGAATGGCCTCGTATTTGTTCAGACATCAAACGTTACAAAGTCCATTCGCTTTAGCTTTGAAACCCTTTTTGAAACTGTTAATGGACCTTGTGTTGAGACACCAAATAAACTCTGATATGATTAGTTCTTCTTCCACAACAATTTACACATTAATCTGTTGTTATCAAGAAGAATATCAAGCATTGGTTCAAAATTTAATACAAAATCAATCGGATTCTTTAGTGGCCGAACGGTACATACTAAAACCTTTTAGTTTCATTACAATTTTTATTTATTTATTTATTTATTTTAGATTGACCGCTGCATTTAATAATTTGATGTTCAATGTGCAATTCACGTGCGAACGGCATGCAAAATTACGGTTTAGAGACAATTTCGATAAGTTTATTGCGAACGTACATGGATTTTTGCTAGTTAAGTAACCGAAATCTTATGAAACACTAAGTTAAATGTATGTGATTATAGTTTATTTGATTTTTCAATGCAGTTAAATTTCTTTAACCTCTAATCTTTACAAATCGAAATTTCTGTAATTTAAAGCATTCAAATTCAAATTTAATTGGATAGATTTAATTGTTGCCTATAGGCTACATTAGTCAAACTTTTATTATATAAAAGGTATTGATTTCTTAAAAAATGTTTTCCTTTTTCATAAACCGATGTGCTTCATTCGAAATAAAAAAGTAAAGTACATGAAAATTACAACGATTAGCGTATTTCAAGACTTTCTTAAATTTCTTCTGTCTTCCCTATGTATCCCGTTTTCTATTGCAATTTCCTTTGTAAATTGTTTAGATATTGGACTAGTGTTTTCTTTTATTACTTTTACTAGTCCGACTGTTTTTAGCATTAGATTTTGAGACATATTAATTTGTCATTTGTCATTTTTTTATTTATTTTTCCATGTATTAGTGTTTGTTACAAGAAATGGCCAATTACAAAATATTTTTGTACAAATAAAGTCCATATTCATTGATTGTAAGTATTATTCCTATGTACTAAAATAAAGAACAATCAATTTAAGTGATCTAACTGTTATTACACCCTTCACATTCAAACCATTTGATATTCAAAATTTGAACTAAAATGGACAATGGATGCCCAGGTAACTCAACATTCACAAAACCAGTCACAATAAGTGCCTCTTTGTCTGTTAAGTTTTATCAAGGACCCTTACCCCACCAATTCTCATGAAGCTCCGCCTGTAGTATCCCATTGGTCGAGTCGCATCGATTAATACTAGCATTATTGGTGAGGTGGAGTTGGCTGGGTCCAATCGCAACTGCACAGATGCCCCCTATTGTTACCAGTGTCTAACGTTAAATGCATTATATTGATATGTTTAGTCTACCAGAGGGTGCGTTGTTTTAATTTAGAGGGGGTTGTAAGCAGTGGCGTAGGAGATATTAATAAAATAATAAATTTTTATATTTTTTTAATGTACAATTAGGCATGCATCTTACATTAGAATGGAAATGATTATTATTAATTGAATTTTTATAGGCTTTTTTTGTTTGATCCGTTAATGGCGTTGGTAAAGAAAAAACAGTTCATGACTACAGGACACCTTCGTTGGGGAGTTTACTCCCTTAATGTGCCATTAGATAAGTGTGCTTGTTATCTAAATTTGAACAGGCAGCTTAAGCTGCAAATTGGGGACAAGAAGGGCGGTAAGAATGGCATTATTTAATGGGGACGGTTTAAATATTTCTCTTGAAAAAAATCTATTCACCTGTCGAGAAAAAATCGTACAGACATAGAGGTACCTAATATATGTCAGTCATTTTATTAATGACGTTCAATGAAATTAAAAATAATAACACCTACGTGATTCCGTCTTTGGGAACCAATTCGGAATTTATTCCCATGCAATGACGTTTTCTCCACATTTCAGGAATTCGGAGTTGTAAATTTTTTCAATGAGTTAAACACTTGCTAAGGCTCAGCAGGTAAAGGTAAAAGGACGATTGTTCTTCAAGGGCCGACCAGCCATAAATGAGGATCTTTCTTGCACTTTTTCTTTATGATTCATCAAGTTCCCACGGTGGACAAAGGAAGGAAGGAAGTAAGAAAGAATATGCTTTTTACAACTTGTACAGTTTTCGCGTATTTTCTATTATGTAGGTATTATTCTTAAACAGGTACATCGAAATACCAAAAAGTGAAACGCTTAAAATAGAACCTATGAAGAAATCATCATATGCAGGCGATTAATATTTAAAAAAAATGCATTTTGTCGTTAAAACTAAGACACACATACCTCCGTGTGTGCATCTGGTACATAACATACAACATATGAATCCATCGTGTCCCCCTTTGGGGCCACGGATTCATTGTATGGCCCACCCATCGGACCGCCTTTTTGCGTAATTCGAGCCCCTTTTGCTTCGCCAGCAGGCTCGCGACGGACCATCGCGGGTCGCTCTTGAAACACGCCAGTTCGTATGTGAGGTCGTGTCATTGTCGTAGATTTTCAACTTTAATATCCAGCTTCCATTGAATTTTCCATTTCGTACAGTTTGAATCAATAAAATCGAATTTGAAGTTATGCTAGAAAAAAATTAATTTGATCAAACTATTAACTAATTAATTTTTGAAATTTCTATTCCTTATTAAAAATATAAATTTTATCATTGGACTTGTAAAGTGTTTATTGGTGTGAAGTTTCAACCGTTTCTGCGGACTTTTCCTTAAACCGAGGACATTAATTACAGTCGCATTGATCTTAAAAGGTAAAGTAATTCAAATTTATTAAAACTTGAAAATTTTACATTACCTAAATGTTAAATGACATTTCTCTTATGTAAGATTTAATATAAAAATGTAAATTTAATTTATTTTTAATATCTTTACGCGTCCAATTAAGTCTACCATTCAGAAAACCGCTACCAATCACTGTGGATATACTTAAGGTAGAAGTTTTGGAAAAAAATTGTTTAAAAAATAATTTTTTAGTTGACACTGTATACATATTTTCATTTTATTTTCTACTGACAATAACAAACAATAACAAAAATTTACATAACAAATTCTAAAAACCCGAATAAAATGAAAGAGTTTAGAATACTTCTATACATGATCTCAGAAAAAATAGTAAGCCAAAAAGCTTCCGTCGGTCAATCATCAGTCTTAAATTTTCGTTTTATTGAAGTTTTTCACGGAAATTCTTATATTTTATTCTTTAATTTCTAGAATTCTTATAGATGAAATACCAAGTATATTACATTTTTTTTATTCTGAGCTG
Organism: Hypothenemus hampei; assembly: GCA_013372445.1. Lineage (NCBI taxonomy): Eukaryota > Metazoa > Arthropoda > Insecta > Coleoptera > Curculionidae > Hypothenemus > Hypothenemus hampei. The sequence goes on from JABRWK010000055.1 coordinate 316,482, forward strand.
TAAAAGTTTGTTGAGATATACATATGTATATGAGCATATTTTTCTAAATAAATAAAACATTTTAACGTAATTTGCTAATTTCTAATTTGCTCACACTAGCGAATTTAGTTCTATTTTTATATCTGCTTATCATTTATTTTTGAATAAATATTCCTATGTAGGTATAGTTAATTTGAATGCTCCCTTATGATTACTAAAAAAAGAGCATCTTAAATGTCCCGTAAAATTTACCATGAAAGGAATCCTCCCTTCTGTTTTACACCCATTTTTAAATTGATACCTTATGGATAGATGGGTTTCAGGTTTCCCATGAGGATTTGTTAGCAAGCAATTATGCCTCAAATAAATGGACCACCAACGAACAATTTATTCGGCTTAAAACATTTAGTTTATTATCTCATATGCAGATTTTCTCTATTTAACGAGCCCTAATGTCTTAAGAAGAATGTCCGTCCTCTATCCCGCATGATCGCAAAAAAGATATTGATTTCATATGGAAAGAAAAGGGGTTTGACATTTTTTCAATCAATCGAAAACGGAAACGTGAGAATTTCTGCAGATCTTTATCTATTTGTGTAGAACGCTGTAGGTACATGCCACCCCTTTTGTTTCAGACATGAAAGATGTAGATTTTCCGAACCTTGCCGTGCTTTATCACTTTTCTCTGATCTATTTTTGTATCAGAAATCTTACGTTAGGAACGTTCGTTAATACTAATAGTAAAATCGAATGTATTGGGTTCATTGTTCACACTTTTCAGATTTATAAAGAAAACACTTCTAAACCAAATCCAAAAATAACTTTGAGGCACGTGCAAGAAAAGTGTTTAATACATACAAATGTGAATGAGGGAGGGGTTTGTTTTTAGCAGAAATAAACAACTGATTCAACCCTTGAAACATCCTTGTTTAACTTGGACAGTGTGGAAATGGGCGAGAGTTGAAGTTTTGTGTGCCTGGGTGTTAACCGGTTTTTCTTCTACGATGTTTACTGTTCTAAAACTTCACACTCCCCCTTTTTTGAAGAAGTGCACGAACCAGGAGAAATAAAAGGGGACATTTTACATTCTCTCACGATTTACCTTGCGGCTGTTCGTTTGAATAATTTTGAAATTAGGAGAAACAGAATATAACTTAGAACTAGTTAAAGTTAGGTATAACCTGATCTACCCAGTATACCCATTGTCAACATACTTTGTAAACTTCATGAAGCATTGTCACTTCAAAGGTTTTGGCTTTTATTTGGGCATCAAAATGCAATAAACAAATTTAACCTTTACTCGCTACTTGTTTAAATTTTTAGTTTGCACCAAACCAAGTGAGATGTGGAGATCAACATTTCTCAAATGATCATTTCTCTATTTGTTCGAACCGTTTCCTTTACTTTCGAAATGTTTCATTCAGTCCACATCTTAACTCGTTCTTCACTAAACTAAGTGTTTTTTTTTTGGTCTAAACACCATTCTTCTCTAAGCAGTAGTAATAAGAAAAACTAGTTTGTGCTTAGAGTAGTAACTAATATATAAGAAAGTCAAAAAATGTACAGAGATCTAGTTGTTGAACATAAATAACACAATGTAATCGAAGAAAAAACGCATTTTCGTTAACAACAAACCAGACACTGTTTGTTTATTCAGCATTACTTTCATTTACTTCTCGTATTTGTGTTGATTTTCACTCTTGTAGCTTACATACGTACATTTCAAAAACCATCTTGAGCAAACAATATACAACAGGGGTGCCAATAACAGTATGAAAATCCTGCGGTCTGAAAGTTTAAAATCAGTTTTGTCAGTTATTTTTATATCTATAGATATGTACTTAAATCAGAAATTTATGTTTCTGAATCTATGTAGATAACACTTTAAACAAAAAAGACCCAATTATTGTAGCGAAAAATCTGTAGAAGTTAATGTGTATTTTTAAGTTAAATGCTCTTACGTTAGACATCTCTTCGTTTAAAAATTTAAAAACACTCATTAAAATATGTTTTTTTACCAAAAAGTACGACTCGTTTTCAAACAGTGATTTCGACCAGTAAATTAAGCAATGGTCGCAAATACGTCCAGAAGGGGGAAATTCCCCGAAGCTATTGTCTTAAAAATCAGAGCCGTGTCTAACGTACCACCAGCCGCGTGTCGAAAGTCAACCGGCGGCTCGTGGAGACCCGACAGCGCAATTAATGCCCGTCAGGGGGCCCCTTTTTTACGTTTCACTAATGAGTCCTACGATCGGACCTTTCTTTTCTCCGTCCTTTTAACCAGCTTCGTTAGATTCTACCAATTTGACAAAAACGAATATGAAAGAAATAATAATTGTGTCGTCGTCATTTTAGTGTCTATGGACAATTCCCCTTTTTTGATGATTCACATGAACTAAATAAACCAAACCATTTTACCTGGACTAGCACTTGTGTAGGATTTCTTTTTTATTTTAAAAAGTCCATTATTTACGAGAATTTAAGCATTTAGATACAATTGGTTACCTACTTCAATCTGTATTCCAGTTCAAAAACTTGTAACTGCTTAAAATGATACATCTAAACCTAATGAGCAAGTGTCAATAAACAAGGTTTTATGCTAACGAGCAATAGCGATTTTGAAGGAAGTTCGCTTATGCGTAATATGATGAATCGATTCAGGTCTGCCATCAAAATCCAAATGGCGTTCCTGGAATAATAGTGTCTTTTTGAATCATACTCAACCAAGATAACCATTTAAAAATTTCAAATTTGAGTGTTTACCACATTTCTCTTATTTTCTTAATCTCTTTCTAAGCGATTATCATGCGTTGATCATCAAAAGTTGCACTAAATAGCAAGAAATTTTAGATTAATGATGAATTGATTCAGGAAGTGCATCAGTGATTGCACACAAACCGAAGGAATTCTATTCATTTTTAGTCAAGTACTTGAAAAATAGAGGAGGAGGTGTGGATACGTTGAAAGATGACATATATTAGCAAAATAAAGAAAACAAAGAAACAAACATTAAATAAAAAGGTCAGGAAAACTTTTGTGTTAGCACAATTTCTAAAAGAATCGAGTTCGAAGGTGGCAAATTTCGAATACCAAATACATCATAAATTCGTCATTTTTTGTTCGGTATATGAATTTGAACAGATGTTATTGGCAGAACTTCATCTTTGTTTTTCTTATGGAAATCATTAATTTTAAACCATCGACAGGAACCGAGGATTAGGATGGTATTAAAGGCCTTATTCTGGGGCGATGCAGATATATTTTTAGATCGGAATATCCTCTCCTGTTTTGACGGGTTGTTATGCTAACTGTAAATACAATGCCGTCCAAAAATTCCGTAAATTTTTCTTCGAACATCGAAAACTGATCGCGATTACATAGGTTATACATTTATAGTTCATTTGATTTGTTAATACATATACTGAAATCTCAAAAAATAAAAATTGTTTCTGGGGCTTGGTTCTAAAAGGGCCAATATCAATTTTAATAGTTTTGAGTGAAAGCTGATTAATACGCCCAATATTTTTAATTTTTGAATAGTAAAAAGTTCAGAACACAAAACAATAAATATAACGTGAATTACCATTTATTCTTATTGTTGTTATTGAAATGTGCAAAAGGCAAATGTGCATATTGACCTTTTTAAAATGATAATAATTTTAACATTGGTCCTTTGAAAATAACTTTAACTTGAAATATTTTGAGATGAGAACTTAGGCTCTTATTTCATGTGTCTCTCTCATTCTTTTGAGTTAAAAAATAATACACTCAGTGACATTAGAAGTGTTACACTTAAAAATTCAATTGAATTTTGGCAGACAATATTTTCCCAACCACTGGTCGGATTTGATTGTTTTTTTTTTCAATCAATTCACCAAAAACAGGACTACCATTCAAAAAAAAAACATTCAAATCCGACCAGTGGTTGGGAAAATATTGTCTGCCAAAATTGAATTGAATTTTTAAGTGTAACACTTCTAATGTCACTGAGTGTATGAATTATGTATCTCAAACGGTTCCTGAGATATTATCAAAAAACTGAAAAAAAATAGTTTTTTGACATCCTGTATCTCGAAAACAATGCGTTTGCAGACCTATGTGAATAAGAACTTTTTGTCTTAGAATGATC
>JABRWK010000055.1:323178-345439 GCA_013372445.1 Hypothenemus hampei
AAACAACAATTGATTTGTTAAAGAAATTACTACCTCTGTTCCAAATTATGGTATGCATTTCTTTAAAATCATTTGATTATTAAAATTTAATGGAGTTCATGTGTCGATCACTTCAAAAAAATGAATTATTCGTAATACTTGTTTAGACGGCTGTATCAAAATTAAAATTTGACATTTCTTTACTGACAGTTGAAAAAACTAATTAATAGAGAAAATTAAAAAAATACTCACTGCGACGAAAATATGGAAGAAATAGTTGTAAATATATAATAATGGTTCGTGTATCAGATACCAAAAAACTAAGCAACTGACTTGTGATTAGCGCAATGCAATTTTAAAATTCTTACTGCAACATGAAGAACACTTACCTGTATAGTGATGAAATTGTTGATACAGCCCGTAATTAAATTTAAATTTATTACTTTCAAATCAAAATTTATGTAAATAATGTTGAAGTTTAGCTAAAGTTGAGTTTCAATAAAATGTATTAAAGAAATGTGATTTTATTTTTTTTGTATACCATAATTTGGGACAAAATATGTAAAAACATAAATGTGTATCATATTTTGGGGACAGAGGGAGTACTAAATTAATTGTACAAACTTTTTTTTGTTAACAAATGGATTATTTTGTTTCCTATTGAAACAACTAATGTGTTTTTTTAAATTTATTTAAAAAAAATATAGTGTGTATGCTTAATTAAGTTTATCTCATGCCACGAAGAATCATCATTTTTTGAATAAGCACAAAGACAGTACTAGCATTTTTTTCTAAAAACTTCACATTGCAATATTACAAAAAAAATTGCTCTAATTTAAGAGTTTCAAATCTTGAAACTGGAACCTTTTATTTATTTTTTTCAATTTTTAATTTTCGAGCTGTTCTTTGTAAAATTGAAAAAAAATCTTAGCAAACAACTTTTCTTGACGTCAATATTATTTACTAATGTATTGATCACAAAATAAACATTGTTGCAAGTTTTTCGGTGCTTCCTGTCAGAATTTATATAAAAAAACAGTAAGAGTTGTAAATTCGTTCTACAAAAACTTTAAAACGTAACTCTATAACCGTTGTCCTCTAGTTAAACGTTGTTTTGTCAAATAACTAATCTCTATTTTTTAAGATTTTAGTATTTGCAGTAATGAATCAAACACCCTGTATATTATACATATTTAGTCTATGTCGTGATGCTGAACAAGGAGAAGTCATGTTAAAAAAAATCGTCTGCATGAAATACGACGACACACTTCTCTGTTTCAAAACAATTCCCGTAAAACGCATGACTCGCCTTTGTTTAAACAAAATGGCAAAAGCGTTGTAGGAAATCGGCGGCAACAAAACGTAAACGGGAGTTCTATCTCGTTGCGCGTCTAGCCTCATAAAAATGTTTGCTTTTCAAGTTTAAATAAAAATAAATCTTTTTTTTTCTCTTCTTGAATCTGACACCTTATGGGTGGTACTTTTAACTCGTTTTTACTAGCATGCAATTAGTTTGAACAGAAATGTATTCAGACTTGGCCCCTATTTGAAATACGATATGGCAACCCATTATTTCGAAACTTATTATAGCTTAATACTAATAAGTTTGAAATGAGAATAACCAACGATTTTATAGCTTCTGGTAGACGTGTAACTTGAAATGCATTCGATTATACTGGGGTACCTATAATATATATGTATGTATATCCGCTTAGGAACCATACATGTATTGCAACTTAAAAAAAATACATTGTAATATACTTATGTATTGGCAATGATTTAGTCATTGTATTATTTACAAAACAAAGTTGATAAATTAAAACACGGCCAAGGTCCGCTTGGATCAGCATTTTTTTACGACCATGGGAAGAGTTGATCAATTTTTCTTGTTTTTTTTTTATTTAACCCGCAGTGGTGATGGTAGTGTGGTTCCGTGATTTTGTGTTGTTGATTAACCCAACGAACTGATGATGTGGGTGTTCTGATGATGTGAGTGATCACAACAATGGAGAGTGACTTTGGTTTGGATAAAATGGAATTAAATTTGAGTGCAGAAGGTATCATTAAACAATAAATTGTTTAAGTTGTAAGTAAAAAATTGTCACGACATTGTTTTTTTTTGAGATTTTTTTTCTTACAAATAATGTCTTTAAAGTGGTTCTTTGAGAAACAAATTTTCTCAATTAATATAAATAGAAAATATAAATAGAAATTTCTAGTCAACTTTAAAACCAAAATGCGATTTGAAATAATTCTTCATAGGCACCTTCTTAACTATTTCGCTGCCTTAGAGTTACACTTTTGTATGTAATATGGGTTATACATATGTACAACAGTATAACTCTAGGATAACGATTTGGTAGTCGATGGACATGAAGACTTGCAGAAGGCTCTAAACATCAAGTATATAAAATGGAGATTGCAATAAAAAAATTATTTTACTCAAAAACAAATTATTGCCCCAAATCCAGTTCAATTAATTAATAAATGTAAATATTACTTTCCATTAAAATTTCGTTCTTATTTTTTAATTAATTAGAATCTGTATACTAGGGCTCTATGACAAGTACTTACACATCAGGAAAAGAAATGGATTTAAATTGTTTTCTTATTTATTTCTTGACATACGCGGTAAGTGCCAAAAGCATCCTGCTTGATTCTGTTCTAAACAAGATAGAAATAGAATAATTAAGTTACTTTTTAATACGGTTTCTCTAGATATCGCTATATTTGTTGCATCTGGAGACTAACATTTTAACACCATTGAAAAAGTACCTACTCTTTAAATTGTCTATAAGATGCTCTAAAAACGCTAGTTACCACATCGTTCTAAAATTTTATGTCATCGAAGCTATTTTTTAAGTTTCACTATTATACGGTATACTAAATAATACTTGTTGTGGCCCAGGTTTGGGATGTAAAGTGGATGGGCAAGCTCTTCAAAACAGTTTGCGCGATAACAACTTTACAAACGGGACATTATCATGCGTAAAGATCAATATTCTTCGCCTTTTCCCTTTGATCAAATCTTGCAATTTATAGCATTAAGATAGTGTTGTACTCTTCGTTTGGAGCAGTGGCCCTTCACCTAAAATGCATAAGGGAAATTCCCCGTTGCTTCGGTCTTTTTTTTAATTCAGTCACTTTTATATCTCTTGATCGTTCCTTATCGGGTCATTTCATTTCTATAGATTTTCTTTTCGACAAGGAATCACGGTAGAACACCAGCTTTATAAAAGTTAATTAAAGAAACCCTGCTTAGTTGTGAAACCAGAAATTTAGACATTACTGACAACCCATCACACGTTATTTATTTTGAATCGAGGACTAAAACAATTACGTAGATATCTGAAATTTTTGTCACTGGTGAATAAATAATTTTTGGCGCATTAAGATGCTGTTGAAATTTCAGTTTAGTCATTTCTAGAATATGGTCAAACCAGAAAATCATTTAGCTGAATGCTATTCTAACATTTTTATACCACTTTGACATAGCATAAACTCTTTTAGAAGAATTTGCTGAAGTTGCTATGCGTGTTGTTTCCATCAAGAGAAAGGTTAACGTTGTATCCATTTCATTAATAGTTATCACATGTCTAACTTTCAATGTAGGATACTCTGAAGGCTTTCAACTAAGATCTCTAAGAATCTCTTTGATCTTCAGTCCTTTGTCTGTAGAAACTTTATTACAGTTAACATTAACCATAACCTACATATTCACTTTAATTGAATAGCTTAAGAGCTAATCGTCAAAAACAAAACTTTAGCATTAGATCAGAGTTTCTAATTGACAGTATAGAACTTCACTTTACATTTTCTGACACGTCTTCCCATATAAGAATGTCAATTTCTTTATAACCCATGATTTATATTGAAGTACTTTATATAGTGATGTTATACAGAGTGTTTCCTAAATATTGGCCAAAAATGAAGACATTCTTTTATTTTAAGAATATTTCCTGTGTCCTGTGATGATTTTTCGAAAGCCTCTTCGTTTTGAAGATAGAGGGTGATGAACTTTTTTGAGAAAATAAAATATGCCTTGATGTTATACATTTTTATTTATATTATACATTTGTAATTTACAATAACCGCTGAGAATTACTACCACTAGCCAGGATACATGCATTCAATTTTCTTTACATTGACTGCCTAACTGTTTCAAAAACACCAGACTCGCTTCTTATTAAATGCCAACCAACAATTATTCGGTTTCTTAAATCTTTCACATTTTCCACTCGATTAATGTGCACTAATGACTTCAGGTGGTCCCAAGGAAATAATTTAGGGAATTAAAAAAAAATTAACTAATTTTTGTCAAAAAAATTTATCACCCTCTATCTTCAAAACGAAGATACTTTCGAAAAATCATCATAGGACCATATATTCTTAAAATAACCCAAGGAATAACGCCTCAAATTTTTGCCCAATATTTAGGAAATATTCTATTGCAACAACATAACACACACAGAGGAGAGATCTTGTTATGCTATCACTTCGATTGTTACTTAAAGCTACCACTAATTTGGTTAAGTGCCTGATTTTTCTTCTGACATCCTCATTTACTCGCAATTTATTTTGCGAATTCTTTATAATTTTTTATTAACTATACCAAATGCTTAGAGGGTTTTAATTATACATATTTAGTGTATATAAGAACAAAAAATTAGAACCGTGTTGCTCAATTTTCAGTCAGCAGTACTCTTAATTTGGGATGACATTTTTCAAAATTCAAAACAAAAATGTATCAGGAATAAGCAAAAGAAATCTACCGCTAACTCCAAGATCCTGAAAGTTATGGATATAAAAAAAATTAAGGCATATAGAAAAATGATTCAAAGAACCGATAATCTGAGACAAGGTGGCACATTACCGTGTTCCTCGAACCGAACAAAACCCGACCAGAGATTTTATACGGCATCGCGAATCGGCAAAAAGAAATCGCTAACTAACGTGTAGTTTTAATTACACGCCAGTGACGGTGTTTTGCGCACTCCTTTTTTCTTAGAATCGTTCTATACACATACACAAGGCATTATTCTAACAATAAATAAAAGGCAGAGAAAATCGGGCAACCCACCCTTATTGCTTCATCAATATTCACATTTTTGTTTTTTTCATAAGGACCATTATATAAACTCACGTTCAAGCCTAGCACAAGAGAAAGAGGATCGATCAATAACCAAACTTCGAATAACACAATGTTATTCTTCTACTGCTATAACGAGCTCCAAGTTTCATGTTACCGTAAAGTTTGTTGTTTTTGGTCACGTTTAAATACTATTGTTGCTGTTAGGTGACTGGGATTGTTCACATCAAACACGTGATGGAATTTAACATTGCCCGCCCATTGTAACACACATATCAATAGAGGTATAAAATTAGATGTAAGTTGTTCCTTGGAGTCCGTGGATTTTATCTTAATATCTACTCAATTTCCTATCATTTTATCATTTTATATGTCTTAAAAAATCATTTTTATTTGAAGTAAGTAACTGATTTTTTTAGTAGTTTTATGCGTCAATGGTTTATATCTTCCTGTAGCAAATATAGTAAAACGTGATGCGATGAATGATATGGAAGGAAGTGGTACGTTAGTACGCGCCAAGGCACGGCTACCAAGGATTAGTCGCTTTTTTGCTACGCTTTCACACCCTCTAGTTATTTTTCTATTTGTTTATTGTTGATGTTTTTTTAGGAATTGAATGAAAGCCCCAGAAAAAAGTGTTAAAAAGGAATTTCTTTAAAGTGATGCGATATTTAAATAACAAAAACCCTTTTTGTAATGGAAAAATTATATTCTCTTGGATTGCGTATTCAATTTCTGGAAAGGCAAATTTAATTTTGTATAATTCTTTTCTCTCCGCATTCTTGCTGGCTAAACCAATAAAGCACTCCTGTCACTTAGTTTCTGAGAATATAAGAAAGTTCTCCACAACACGATTTCATTATACCACATTAATAAAAATTCATAAAAATTTATTAGACCATGATTTCAATTCAAAACATAGAAAATTAAATTACAACAGTTGGAAATTATTTTACGGGAAAATACTAACAATAAGTATGATTACTAGAAATATATCGTGGGCGTACAAGGAAAAGCCACTAAGTCACAATTTTACATTTCTGAGAAAAACCGATTTTAATATTTAAGTAAATGCGTAAAATCAAATTAAAAAATAATAATTTTTACTCCGATCTTCATGATATTGTTCTATCAGCTAATATGAACTCCATTACTTTTCTATGTTAAAGAACACAGAAATTTGAACTAAGTGGCGTAAAAAGTAATAATTGAGGAAAGGTGGACTTAGTGGCTTTTCCTTGTACGCCCACGATATGTCTTAATTACCATAAAATATCTGTTCAGTAATGCAGTACATCTAATTTTTTGTTTATGTTATATTTTTAATTTCGTAGAACACGGTTTCACACAATACACTGTTAACTAGAAGCTTACCTTGTTTCAAAAAGATGCTTTCTATTTTCGTTTTTCAAAAATAAGTTCGTTTATTTGAGTCTTAAGATAGATTAAAAATATTCTTGACGAATTGTAATTTTTAATCACTGTTTGGTTATTTTATTCTTAATTCTGATGTTTCGTGTTGCTTTTCGGTTATTTGCCGTTGAAATAACCTACCTTTATTGGTCAAATGAAAATTTAACGAACATCAGCGTTATCTTAAGAAATATTTACTACTGATTAGAAAATTAAAAGATTCTTTAAAATGAGCTATTATTTTGAGTTTAAATACCACCATTGTAGAAGGATTGTAAAACATTATTTGAAAATCATACTAAAAGTCGTTTCCCTACATTGTGAATATTCGGTGTGCGGATTTCAATTTGCGATTCCTAATGTGACCCAGTAATGTTTGTACCATTATTAAATGGACCTCTTTCACAAAATATCTTTTTATTTTCCGAAAAAATAGTCCGATAATTTTTTATCACTAAATCTTTTCTTGCGAATCATACTGTGAGAACCAGTGCCCTAGGCAGCCCTCGTCTCGCTTTTACTTCTTCACCCGGTATATCGATTATATAAGGAGGTCATAGATCATCTAAAGGAGATAATAGGTTTTTCCAAAAATCTCTCATAAGGTTAAATGACCAATTTAATGTTAATTTCCATACGTCTAGACGCAATTTGTTAAAATACTCAAGCCGTATTGGTATTAATTAGCATTTTAGATTTTACACTATAGCAGATACAAAAAACTCACCTACGCATGCTTTTGTAGAACAGTTGTTAAATTTGTAAACGCAATTAAGCACGTTTCACAGATTAAAAACGGGTTGACACAATGTTAGCCGTTAATGCGAGTGATTGTTTAAACTTACCGATAATTGTCGACTTAATTTGTTGCAAAACGAAGGAATTCAATACGAGATTATCGATGATCATTACTATATTCACAGTTTTATAAATAGATATACATATGAACTGTTATTGACAACCGAAAGATATTTTTATTTATTTATTTTCTGTATTGTTTTGTTTGGAGACAAAAATACATACAAAAATTAGTATTTTTTAGATTGAAAGCTTCTAATAAGGTTGAAAAAGACAGCATTAGAATAATTCCGAAATACGTACTATATATGTACAGGGTGTTTCCAAAAATGTGGGCAATCTCCTGGAAATGAATAGGGCATGGTAAAATAAGTGTATAAGTTCATATGAACATTTGCTCTAAGTCGTTTAGTTTTCAAGATACAGGGCGTCAAAGTTGAAAAACTAAATTCTATTTTTTTTAATAACTTTTGACTGCTTCATAATAATTTCATGAAATTCTGTATACAGGGGTTGTTTAGGATGAGGAATTCAAATTTGTGGTCGATTTGAGTGCATCTTCTAGAGGGCGCCACCGGCGACGATTTCGACCCCTTTANTCTAAAACACCTATCATTTATATTATATAGCAAACTCCATTTTAAAATCACACCTATATAAAGAAAAAGGGCGGTCTCCAATAGTATATAGAGAAACTCGTCTTTACATTACCGAAAAAAAAAACCTATTCATGTTAAAATGGGTCCGCCATTTAAGTCATAGAGACGGTTATTTTATATTTTTTTTGACATACCTACTATAAAGAAATGGTGCTGAAATGACAGGTAGGCAGAGGGATAAGAAACACCTGGTCGATTGTAAACTGGGTTTTTCCAAAATTTCAACGTGCCTTCAAGGCGACCCTATAGGGACCGTAGACTGTGTTTACTATAGCAAAAGATGTAGTTCGACAAGGTTCAGGTGTGGCGTTAATTTGCAGGTGAATCGAGCTGCGACAAGTGATCACGACAAAATAAAATAGTGAATTTCAGTGCATTTTTTATAAAAAATTTATTGTGTAAAACGTTGATTTATGGGAATTTCGATTGATATGAAAATTACCAATAATAATGAGGATGAACCGTCTTACAATAAACGTAAGAAATTTTATTAAGTTTTTTTTAATTACTCGACTATTCAACGATAGGAGAGTTGCGCTATAAAAATACCAGTTGTCCAAATGGATCCCTGTTAACATTTTTTTATTATGGTCAATTGATATACTGCATTATATTTATAGAATGTATTACATCAACCTACCCTTGTATCAACATCAGTCCCGAGGATTCCCAGCGTTATCACACTACGAGATAAAAAAATGGCTCGAAAATAAAACATTTTATTTATTTTAAAAGGATTCATAATTTAAACCCATTTCACATAATTTTGTAAAATTTACTTTAAAGCTCTAATTTTAATAGTTTTCACGAAGAAAGCTATTTCATAAAGATTATTTTTTGAAGAATAAATAACATTTCTTCCCTTTTCACAAAAGAAATAATTTTGACGTAAAATAAATAAAAATGATGACCCTTATTTCTAGAGGAAATCTAGGTATTTATATGTATTTCTATTTATATTTATTATTATTTATTTTAGAAATTAGTGTTCTATTGTCATAACAAATTTGAGATCATGAACTTTTAACAATATTTTTACATTTTAAATCGCTTTGTAAAGCAATCGTATTTTTTCCAGTGGGTACACAATATATTACAAATATTTTTAATGAGTCGAAACAAAAACTTGCATTATGACGGAACTTTACTGCTACAAACACGGATTTAGAATATCCTGAAACTGTTTGTAAAAATTCACATAAGGATATTTCTTATTCTCAAACAAAACTTAGCGACCAATTTTTTTAAAACCTGATTTATACTTAAGGGATCGAGACTGGATTGAGGTATTTTGTTTTAATCACTATTCATGTCTAATATTGCATAATTTGGATTTTCATGTATTCCTATTGTGGCAGAGCTCTGTGGCTGCAAAAAAAATTGTTTTACATGATGTGTAAAAATTCTATGGAAACAGAATCATGGAATTGCATTAAAAGGAAACAATTTATTTTAAATATTTATATAAAAATATTATTTTTAAATTTGTAGCGAGTAGACACAAATTTAAAAAGGTTACAATAGCGAAAACATGAACTGAAAAGAGCATTCAAAATAATAATAAAATACTTACGATCAATTTAAACAAGTATTGTGACGTCAACAGAGTACACTTGAAACATGAATTTAAATCCAAAATATTCAAATGTTTCCCAATTAAATCGTGCAATTTCTCAAGCTGGCGCTCATTAAAATTTTAACAAAGGCACAACATGAAACGTCTCTTTTTCAGTCGCGGCTTTGCCAATTTCAAATGCTTGTTTATACCAGTTCTCTCAATTCTCATGTTTAATTGTGATATTATTTAGTAGTTTTTGAATAAATTATTTTCCTATTTCAGCCAAATTACTCAGCGCCAAGGGCGCCATGAAAGAGAAAAGCAAAAATGCGGCACGCAGCAGACGTGAAAAGGAAAATGCAGAATTTATCGAATTGGGTAAACTACTTCCATTACCAGCAGCCATTACCACCCAATTGGACAAGGCGTCCATTATCAGATTGACCACTTCCTATTTAAAGATGCGTCAGGTCTTTCCAGACGGTAAGTTTTCAAAATGAAACTATTTACTTACTTATGGGAAATCATTGATGTTTCAATAAGAGTTTCTGGATGTTATTATGAAATAAATTTCTAGCGAATTTGAAATAAGGTAAGAATTTCCTGTCTCTTTTTAAAAATAATGATTAGTTTTATAAGTGAAACTGAACATCTATAAAATGGACATTTCTGCGACAAGACATCATTTCTTTGTAAAAATATTTTTATTACCTGGTGTTATTTCACAAATTATGTTTCTAATCTCCTCATTTCTCATTCTTGAACTGTTTGGAGATTACTTATATAGATATTCTGGATATATAATTTTTTCTCTAGGTACATACAAAAGAATCCAAAGGATTCATTTTGCATCATCTAGAAGGACAATAGTCAAAAAAAACCATCTAAAACCTCATATTGGCGTACCATCTATAGTGTTGCGTATTGAAGATTCACTAACACAATGACTTGTAAATTTATTCATGCAAAGATGTTTTACCAATATCTAATTCTATTGACAAAACTGATTTGCGAGTCAATCGATCCATACATCACCGTTTCAATTAATATTTACTTTACAATGAGTTTGACAAACAATCAAAAGTTTTGTTTCAATTTCAGGTCTGGGTGACGCCTGGGGTGCAAGTCCAGTTGTTCCAAATCCGAGAGAGACGTTGCTCAAAGAACTCGGTTCGTATCTATTACAAACCTTGGACGGATTCATTTTCGTGGTAGCACCCGATGGGAAAATTATGTATATTTCGGAAACGGCATCGGTTCATTTAGGATTATCACAGGTAAGAAAATATAAATTTACAAGAATTTTATTCTTTCTGTTATACGTACCTATATTGAAAGAAATATTTTTCAAAATTCAAAATTAAACGCGGAAATCATTCTCAAACTTGGCAATATTTTACTTAATTAATCGTCTTCAGATGAAGAGCTGATACGATTATGAAAATGTGAAAAATAGTTACTTTTATACAAACTATTGAACAAAATGCGATTCCAGAAGAAATCGTATACTAATTCGACACTGCTCATAGTACATTACGAGACTTACAGGGAAAAACAAGGAAAGTAACATCAATTAAGATGGCATGCTCATATAAAAAGTGCTCTGATTGAATCCTCAGGCCCGGCTTAAGAAATTATATAATGTACAATTACTTCCATTATTTCTGTTGGAATAAAGTCCAAATGTCAATGTATGTGGAGTCATCACCTTGAATAATTAAACTTTGGAGAGTGTCTTTAGGGATTTACTCGTTGTCGCTTCATTTTATAGAAAACTGAAAAAAAACTTGCTCCACTACATCCTCAATTGATCCCTATAGGACTCAGTACTGTTAGGTCTCTTGAATTAATCGACACCTAACTTTCCATTTCAAGTCTCCTCAATCGAAAAGATCCATGTGAATCCCATCTGGTAATCGGGGGGTGGTCAAGAAATTATTTCTTCACACTCCATTCATCCAATGCATTGTAGCAGATGTTATTCACTTGAATATATGTAAGTAACTGGCTAAGGGCTCTTAAGAGAAAGCAAGAAAGTCAACACTTGATGTTATCCTGTATGTTTGTACATTCTTTTATAAGAAAAAGCAACAACGACCAAATCACTAAAGTAGCTAGTTTTTCTCTATTATTTCCTAGGCATTCTCAAAATTTCGTTAAGTAAATTGAGAACACCCTGTACAGTTCCATCTTACGAAAGTAGCCTCTTTTCAAAGAATTAGATTAATATTTAGTTATTTTTACCTCATTAATGCGCCCTGTACAATGACTGAGTGTCACAGTGGCAAATGTGTATACAATAGTAAAAAGTCTACGAGGGAGTATTGAAATGTATTGTTGATCTTGATTATTTAAAAGACATGGAAACAATTGGTTTCCTATTTCAATAATATATGTATATTATACTCCTATCTCATTTTCCAAACAAGAATGTCAAAAAAAAATGTTTTTGAAACACGAATCGAGCATTACCTTGAACAAACTTCATGATTTAAGATTCAAATTAGTGAAACACCCGTTTTAATTTTTTTCGAACTGCTATCAACTTCTAATCCGAAAAAAACTTAAACCAAAAATTTCAAGGAAGAATGGATAGGGTCGTACAAATACGGTTTGTAGATCAAGAGGAAATTTTGCTTTTGAGAGAATTAGGGACACTGCAGGCTTCCTGTACAAAATATGTTCAATTAAAGAGAAACTTTATAGAGCTATAGAGCAATGAAATATTTTCAATTCAAAAATTTAATTTCTTCTATAATTGGATAAGAATACTTCCTCGTATATGTCAAATTTGTGCAAATTTAATATTGTACAATTTATATTGAGTTAAAATTATTCATTTACTCGCCATTCAGTTTTATGTGGTGCTTTTTAATACGAAACAAATGATTTATTATTAGAAATAATTTATGCCAGTTTTCAAAAACCGTACAATTTTCAAAATAGATTTTTTATCGCTTAATTATTCCATAAAGTTGCGTCATAATAATAATAGTAAAAATAATAATAATAGTAATAATAATAACAATAATAATAATAAATTGTTTGTGGTTTGTTTAGAATGACTTTCTAATTAAGAAAACTTTCCGATTCCAGGTAGAATTAACGGGAAACAGCATTTACGAGTACATTAATCCCTCAGACCACGAGGAAATCACGACGGTTTTAACGCCATCTTTGCCTTACCCCGGCCCCACGCCCAGTCACGATTACGAAATCGAAAGGGTCTTTTTCTTACGAATGAAATGCGTTCTGGCAAAAAGGAACGCGGGTTTAACCACTGGCGGCTACAAGGTGATTAACATTTTTTAATACTTAATTTTATTATCCTCATATTACATACACGTGTCTTGATAAAGTAATAATATTGTTCATTTGTTTGACCATTCAATATTACTAATGGACACTGTACGTGATATTTTTGTATCGGCCCGCTTTAGAAGAATTATGAGAAATCAATCACGTCACTATTGACGATAAGAAGCATTGATTTTTACCTCGTGACACACTTTACGCACCCTCTAATCTTAAATGTATATGCCTATCAACGTTCCACCACTGGAATAAAAAAAGGCGTTTGTTGTTGATATAAAACATTCTATACACGTGAGAAATATTACTATTTCAAGATGCTTTAAGGGACATTAATGATTCCGTAATATCAATAATTTAAAAAAATGTACTATGAATTAGAACATAACACGGATCAATATTGGGATGTGTGACTTAAAACATTGGTTTTTAAAAGCTTAAAAATAGGGTGTCCGGCCAAAAAACCCGGTTAGACCGGTTGCAGCTGGACACAGTTATCATGGCAGTCAAAGCATGTTCAAAATTACCGAGATTTCTTTACTTAAGAATTTTAAATGTAGAGTAAATGTGTTTGGATCTACTTGGCTTAACCTATAGGAAAAAACCTTTTGGGCCACTGTTTACAGGTGGTTTCTGTGAATTATGGTGTGCAAGACATTCAACTTAATAACGATTCTTATAATGGAAATAAAAAATCCGTTCCAAAAATGTAGGTCGTGGACAGAGGATGATACACATATGAAGATTAGTACTGCATCTGCAATATAATTCAATAAATCTCAAAGATTGATTCCGTAACTGTGATGACTTTTTTTGCATTTCGGACTAGAGATGACAAAAATTGTTTGTCGCTGTTTTCTAAATCTATATAATACAAGACACAGTACCTTGAATTGAAGTAAAACAAACAAGAGCTCTCCGAATTTAGTTAAGTCATATCTGACTGTTTTTTAAAGGCATATTGAATTCATGTAAAACTCAACTAAAAAAGTTAAATATATGAAAACTTTCAGATTGCCTTCCGTACAGGGTGCGGCACTGAAACTGTCTTTTTCAAAGGTCAATAAAAAAAAGTACTCAATATAAATGTTTATTTTTTTGTGTTAATTTATTACACTAACATGAAAATTTATGAATTAGTTTTAAAAAGTACATTTGATAAGTGTTGACCGTTCGTTTCAATGCATTCTTGCAACAGTCTCCTAAGGAGCCTATCAACTCTCTCCAGCTTAGCTACCGGTATGTTGGCAACCGCGTCACGAATATTGTTCTTCAAAACGTTCAGGGTTACAGGGCGGTTTACATACACAACCGATTTCAGGTAGCTCTACAGGAAATATCGCAGGGGGCCAAATCAGGAAAGCACGCAGGCAATACGATGTCACCTTTGTTTGAGGGAAGTTTTCCCGGACGGCTAATTTCAACAAAGATGACATCGCATGGCAACCCTGAACGTTTCGAAGATCAATATTCGTGATGTGGTTACCAACATATCGGTAGCTAAGCTGGAGAGAGTTAATAGGCACTTTAGGAGACGGATTCAAGAATGCATTGAAACGAATGGTCAACACTTATCAAATGTACTTTTTAAAACTAATTAATAAATTTCCATGTTAGTGTAATAAATTAATACAAAAAAATTAACATTTATACTGAGTACTTTTTTTTATTGACCTTTGAAAAAAGACAGTTTCAGTGCCGCACCCTGTACATTGGTTCACCGAAATGTACAGAGTGTTTAAAAATATGTATCGAAAAATAAAAGGTCTGATTCATTGACTTCTCCTTTCTATTAACATAGGTTCGCAAATGTATCATTTTCGAGATACAGGATATCAAAAAAAATATTTTTTTTTCAATTTTTTCACATCTCAGGAAACATTTAAAATACAGAACTCAGCTTTTGTATACCTATTACCATTAATATTAGCTTCGTTTTGAGCTCTAATTTATTTTTTTTTCATACGCTAGTAGCATAGGTTTTATGGTTACGTGAAGTTATTTTGCCAAAACCTTTTTTTTCTACGTTTCTTCTTTTGTTAACCAACTGTAATTGTCAATAATATTAATGTGAAAAATTGCATTAAATTGAAAAACCTAGCAACACAAAGTTTTGTTGTTGACAAAATTATTTGTTTTTGATCTAGTTATGTTGCAAATTTTTTACAAGTTTTTCATCATAAAATGCCGTTATTCCCGAAAACGGTGTGCATTAGAACTTTTAACCACGAATACCTTTTTTTGTGTAGAAATATTGGCGGTTTAAATTACGAATTTTCCGAGTATCGTAACAACGAGAAACAAAACAAACTCACGCAACCTGTAAATCTCCATCATTGGCATATAAAAAAAATTGAATTAACGCTCAAAATGTAGCTAATATTAATGATAATAGGTATACAAAAGCACACTTTTGTGTTTCAAACAGTTCTTAAGCTATCGTCAAAAAACTAAAAAAACCTTTTTTTGATACCTTATATCTCGAAAACGGTGCTTTTACGGGCCCCTATTAATAAGAACTTTGCTTTTTAGAATGGGCCAAGTTCTCACACCTTTTATTTTCCGACATATGTTTTGAAACGCCCTGTATATGTAATTAAAAATTCTTTGTTTTCTATGCACCAGAAACGTGGTTTTATCTACATAAATCATGCACTTTTACCAAAGCCCATTTACATATAAAAGGAAAAAAAGAAGCTTGTTAGAGCCTCTTAAACAAATCCCAATTACACTTTGTACCGTCGCTTCATATACACTCTTATCGGTTAATAACTAATTTGCAAATTACCTTCTCCAGGTTATTCACTGTTCCGGTTATTTGAAAATCAAACAGTTCAAGGGAAGTGGGAGCCCGTTTGAGACGGGCTGCTTTCAGAATATGGGCCTGGTGGCTGTGGGACACTCGTTACCTCCAAGTGCGATAACGGAAATCAAATTGCACGGAAATATGTTTATGTTCAGAGCCAGTCTGGATTTGAAGTTGATTTTTTTGGACGCCAGGTAATTGATACGGGGATGACGTAATTTGAGCTGTTCCTTGTTGGAAATCGGGGCCCTTATTTACGAGAGGGTTTTTAACAGCTTTTTTTGCGGACCACCTTAAGTGGTTCATAGACAATGGGGTAATTTGATGCTTCACAATCATAATATAAATGCCTGTTGTTTTTTATATGGGGAAATTGTACACGTGTTTGTCTGTATGCTGGGTATCTAACATAAGTAATATCCCCAATTGGCACGCTCTTGAATATTATCCGTCTTATTTATTTTGGTTTTTAACGATTTTCCAAGAAACCACAATTTCTTTCATTACAGCAACCCTGTATGAGTTGTGAAAAATATTTCTTTTACAGAGTGGCTCATTTAACCGGTTATGAACCCCAAGATCTCATTGAACAGACCCTGTACCAATATATACATGGAAGTGATGTGTTCGCAATGAGATTGTCTCATCACCAACGTAAGTTATTTAATGATTTAAACACCATTTAAGCCTCTCGCGTCGGTCCATTGAAGTGCTTTTACAAAGATTATCAATCCCTGAAAATTCGCTATGCACTAACTGAAAATAAACAAGGGAAGATTTCGTATTGGGGCTGGTCGGTTTTCGGGTGGGAAATACCGCAGATGAAACTGAAACTCGTTTTCTTTTTCACTGTATTGCAATGAAACACAGGACAACATCCTTAAAAATAACCAGTAGTTCGGAAAGTTAGAGGATTAAGACAATTTATCAGCTCAAAGCCTAGTTTATGCCTTGCCATTTGATGTTATTGTAGGGGAGCAAAAATTGCTTTATGTGAGGAAAACGCCCCATTTAGACAGTAAGTGATTATTGTTTCGAAACTGTTAACACACAATAACAATAATATCGCCTTATTGGTCTCATTTGGACGCATGATGAACATATGGCCGTGTTAGTTCAAGGCAAATAATGAAAATCCATTACAGTTTAGGCAATGAATCGATTAATTTTGTTTCAGTATTATTCAAGGGCCAAGTAACTACCAAGTATTACAGATTTCTCTGTAAAGGCGGTGGTTGGGTTTGGATGCAAAGCTACGCAACTATCGTACACAATTCCAGATCTTCCAGGCCGCATTGTATAGTTTCAGTAAATTACGTTCTAAGGTATCACTCGTATTTAACACAATTACTAAAAATATATTTAAATTTACGTTTATTAAAGCGATACTGAGTGCAAAGATCTGGTGACTAATTTCACTCAGGCTGCTCCAAAAGAAGAGCTTCCATCGTCACCGCATCATGAAAATTCCCATTCACCATTAGCAACTGCTAGTAGGAGCAATCATTTAGGTCCACCTAAGTACCATCACGTTCCTTCCCAATCTGGCAATGCTGCAAGACTTAGTGCAGGAGGTAGAATAATAGAATCAGATCACTTTAACGACTCGAACGGTACTGGACCTCAACCACATTTTCCAGTACCACTAGATTACGAACAAAGTAGTTTAAATGCAATGGTTAATAAGGAGACTTAATTATACTGCTAAATTTCAGATAACATCTTATACCTTCATGGGACGCACGAAGAATCCAACTCATTCTACAACCATCACCCTGACCTCTATTTCCCATACAATGATCCCGAAATTTCATATTCCGCAATAACGGGTTCAATACCGCCACAAAATCGGCCGTTCAGCGCTTCGTCGAGCAGTTGTAGTTCAATAGAGAGCACCGTTCAGGATAATGGGAGTCAACATTATACGCAAAGTGGTGCTTTAGTTTCTCTTGTGGGCGTTAATGCGAATATTAACACATCGAATGCCACAGACTTTACTGGTCTCAGTAACAATTGTTTTAATTCGCATAGTCCTGCACAGGATCCGAATTCAAGTCCGTGGGGTGCAGCAGGAAATGTTCCGCACGATTTTGCTCATCATTCCACCCACAATCCGGGGTATACGAGTGTGATTGTGGATAACCAGCAATATCATCTTACCAATGAATACGTTCATTGATTGAACTACTAAAGCAGTTTGATACATATCATTCGTTCGAAAGAGTTGCGTTGTGGCATTTTTTTTCGTTGTTGTTGTTGTGAGGTCTGTGATACTCTTCCCTCGAATGTTGAAATGTACTGCAGATGATAGAGTTTCAACTGGTTGAAATACAAAATTTCGTTTGAAAGTATCACTTATTAGTATTTTAATAATGACGACAATAAGTAATAAGACTGTGACATTATGTAAATAGTTTATGTAAAAAATGTACATAGTTTCTATAAATCAGTATTTTCTAAAACGTATACAGTGAGTGCAAACTTGTTTAGAGAATTATCACTTTTAGTTTTAGTGCAGAAAAAAAAAGTCTTTTCCGAAAAGAAAATAAAAGTGTGTTTTTTTTCAACTCAATTTTGTGGTATTTGCCAATCAAACAATTAAGTTTAAAACAATGAAAAAACATAGTTTTCGATGTATCTACTTGCTATATTTCATGGGAAACTGTAATAACGAGAAAAAAAATACAGCATAATTGTCTAGAAATCTCACCGCAAACAAGGACGAGTTTTCGCGTGCCGTCTCCATGGAAACGACGCCAGTTATCGGCCTGAGCATCGCGACGCTTGAGGCGCAAAATAAATACGACACTGTTTAAATTGAAATTGTATAAACCGACCGATTCAGGCAAGAGATTTTTAATGAAAATACGCGAAATTATTTGGAAATATAAACCAAATAAAGCAAAACATGATAGGATAATAAAAGGAATAAATTCAATGTAAGCTACCCGTTGATGGCACGTGTCGCGCCAACAAGGAAAAACATGGATTTTGTTAAATGCCTCGTTACATCACAATGGAGAATTCTGCAGTCTGTTAATAGGGCGCCCCGCAGTCGAACACATGATTCATAATATGTGGCTTCTTTTGTTTTTTATTAAACAAATAACGCTTCGGTGATTACGATTAATGCAGGTTTAACAAATGAAACGTAAATATTTTTTTATAATGCAAACTGAATAATTTAAATAAAAATTATCGTACTTGTTTTTCCTTGTTTTAAAACGATTGAAAATTGGACATATTTAAAAGTACTGATAGAGACATCTTTCGGATTAAAATCTTAATAATATGAATATTGTTATAAAGTACCTTTATGAAACTGTATTTAGAAAAATACAGATTTTATTGTGAGCTTTTGTATATATGTGTACATGGTGTCTCACGAACGCGTAAATGGACGATAGCTCAGTAATTATTAATTTTAGAAAAAGAGTGTAAAAAAATATTTACTATATTTTTTCAGCTCCATAACCTAAAAATATTTTCAATTATGCAGGCTAGACAATAAATCTTATGCGATATGCAATTTTACTGTATCATTACTTATGTACCACCCTATATAAAATTAACTTCGTTAAAATATAAAAAATGGCTAGTTTAGAAAGAATGTGTTAGATGTCGCTCTATACAATCTCTATGAGGATTTAATATCTTTCCGTTTTATTACGACCAATAGGAAAAAAATGTATTTTATTTCTTACCCTTAAATTATGTATTGTATGTTACTTAAAATATATCATTTTTATTAAATTTAAAGCTAGTTTTTCAAAATCTACCATTTTTCTGTAGATGGTGACAGCTTTTGGTATAAAATAAAATTCTTATTGTCAATAAAATAATTAAAAATAATACACAAACTCTGGGCGACTTCTACGTTTCAATTTCGGTAATGACAAACTTGAACGGAATCAGAACTTCTAATCTAGAGATAGAAGCATCGTATCCTATGGAAAAATATATTTCCAGAATATTTATAAACATTAATTACAAATAATTAATTGTAAAATATAGTATAGATATATTATTATACAGTGCGGACGCAAACTTTCCCTCCATCTTCTTTTAACTTTTTATCGCAAGATTTTTTCAAAATTCCAAAAAGAGGCCTTAAAGAAGATAAAAAATACTATCTTATTTCACCATAAATGTTTACTATTTTGCCGTTATTAGGCCAAAAAAAACTTTTTTTTTAATGAAACTACATGTATACAGGGCCGTTCCTAATGCTTTTATTGCTCTGTGCAAAAAATAAATTTGCCACCCCCTATTTTAAGATGTACACGAAATTTACTTGTTAGTTTTATCTCTTATCAGAACTAAGTTGTTAATGAATAATATTATTCATTATTATTCATAATAATATTATTAAAATATTATTTTAAAAAAATCTCCAAAATACAATTTGTGGTACATACTTATAAATGTTTATATCTAAACTATACTACGTAGGACAGATATGAACATCCATATTAGAATATAAAAGGAAAGATAGTGAAAGAAAAAACGATTTCTGATGAATGCTTGACTCATTTTTTTGATGATTCCCAAATACAAAGGTTGCTATTTTGCTTGTATCTTTTTGTAATTGCGTCTATGAAATTGAGCAGCTAATAATTTAGGTGTCGAAAATTTTAAAGTGCCCTTCGTAAGTCATAATATTACATTAAATGCCATGATAATTATGTACAGGTATTAAATATGTAGGTATTTTAAATAAAGAGGCTATTCGAGAACGTAATATTTTGAAAAAGATCAAAGTTAGAAAAAAGTGTTGAAAATAAAATTTATTGAGAATTAAATAAAAAATTGCAATATTGAAAAATATATTTGATGTCCCATTTAAAAAAAATGGTTCTTTTGCCCTTACGGCGAAACAGTAATCATTTATGGCGAAACAAGATGGTCGAAAGATAGTATTTTTTCTCTTATTTAAGGTCTCTTAGGAATTTTGAAAAAATTAATGGTTAAACAGTTAAAGGGAGTTGCTTAATTTATGTCCGCATTGTATTATATTTTAAAGCCATTGAATAGTATTAAAAAAAATAAGTTTATAGTATTAAACGATATGAAACAATTAGTTCTGGGATTGAAATTCTTATTTATGAGAAATTCAGCTATTGAAGGTGTTATTATTAAAGCAGTTAAAATCAGAGAAGGAAGACTGGTTACTTTTGCTCAGAAATTTTTTTTAAAATCGGCTTTGATAATGAAGCAATTATTGATATTAAGTCTCGGAATGCTCGCAAACCTATGAAACTGTTAGAAGGAAATGTTACGAAAATTAAAACCGATGATCTTTTATTTTGGGGGGTCTTCGAAACTAGTGCCTTGGGTTATGGTATTTATAAATTTCAAATATGTACCTATATTGTGTTACTGAAGTTGAAAAAGTGCCTATTGATTGGCTCATTGAAAAGTTAGAAGACCCTGAAAAATATCTACGTACGTTGTATTATTTTCAGCGGATAATTATTTTTATAAATTATTTTACATCCATGTATATTGCGCCCGCGTGTCCCATAGCTAGTGTTGATATCGCTGTTTTTAATAACATTCGAGCATCTCTAATTTCTAACGGATAAAAATTTCACTTTTTGAAAGTTTGTTTTTGTTTCATTGTTCAATTGATGGTATTCTTCAGTTACAGTCTGGTATAAATTTTCTTGTTAGAATGGCGACTATACTTAAAAAGTTACTTATTAAGAATAAAACTTAATATTTGAAAGTTTTATGTTACTGTTTCACTAATATCTAGGGCACATCAAGATGTTTTCCTACATTAGTTATATAAATATTGAGTACTTATTGCATAGTAAATATAAATTTTATGTTTATTATATTTAGTGAATAAATTTTCACTATTTATAGTATAATAGAAATTCTTAAAGTGCATCGAAGTTAAACCAATCGGCAAGAGCAAACATTCGATCTTCACGAGTGAATATACCAATAGTGGGGATTATATATTAGCGCAACGAAAGTCGGCCATTTTATAAAGCACAATGTGTTGGAATGTTTATGATATAACGTTGTAATGCAGATTAAACACGCTGAAGAGAATTTTTTTAGCTATTATTAAAGTGCAATCTGATAATTAAAAAATGTTCCTTAATTAAAAAAAAATTACTTGTCACTTCCAATTATCGATAGTTTTCCATCTATTTACATTGTTAAGCTAATTTAGAGATATTCTGACACTTTAAAATTATCGATACTTGGTATCGTAGATTATAAAAGATGGAATCAGTATAATAAAATATCGGAAAATCGAATTGAAAATTATAAAATTAAAAATATTTTCGAATAATAAACTATTGAGAAAGTATACATTCATGGGCCAATAAAAATCATTTCATTAAGTACTGACATGGATAATATTGGACAGTTGTCTCTGATATTGGATATTTTTCTTGATGGCTATATCATTATCGGACTAAATACAGGGTGTTCGGAAATTCATGATACAACGCTCTATCACATAGAGTACGGCTCAAAATAAGACGAAAAGTTCCTATAAACATAGGTCCGGAAATGCTTCGTTTCCGAGATACAGAGTGTTAAAGTTTAAAAAAAGGACATTTCTTTATTTTTTAAATTCCAAACGGCTTAAGATTTTTTAACCAAATTTCGTATATGAGTTTAGC
>JABRWK010000055.1:367292-414833 GCA_013372445.1 Hypothenemus hampei
AAAAAAAAAAATTTTTTTTTGATTGTTTTGATTGTTTTACTTTATCTTTTTACAAAACAGTACTAAAATTGAAATAAAATTTTAAAATTCAACATTAAAACATACTTTCAACCAACTACATATATATTTTATAAGTCTATGGTTCACACTCCTTTCACAACCATTTTGCAAGATATCTCTGTATTTCCCCCCCGTTTAGTTGTATTTTTTTATCGTTATTTTGTTTGTTGTTTGTTAGAAACTAGTCTCTTCACTCTAAAATCACCTTTTTTTTCCTTAAACACCCGTTTTTACAATCCTGACAGCTATTGTCATTTTAAGCAACAGAAGACGAGACAATGGCATCTTAACCTTGGTTGCAGATGCCACAAAAACAAACTTAACACTTGCGGGTATTTTAACCAAAACAAACACCCACAGTTTTATTTTTTTTAATTTTATCCAATTATTAGTTTTATCTAACGCCAACAGTCAAAAAAATCAAAAATAATTTTTGAAAAAAAAATTTTTTTTTTGGCGGCCCGATAACCGGTAAGAACCTTTTTATTTTATCATTTTTCAAATAGTTTCTAAGATCTAGCTGACTGCCTTTCTTAGTTGTACACCCTGTACATATTTTTAACCCCCATGATATATCAATGATTCACTTAGACAGCATTCCTTATGCGATATTTTTTTATTTTCGTAACATCCCTCTTAGAATGATGTCATAACAGAGCTTCTTTCCTTTTTATAACAACGACTTGATTCTGTTTATTAAGGGCCGTATTAATAGTCGCACCACGAAGGAACGCTTAAGGACGCCTTACTCAAGTATCCCTTGATAGTCGTTCTGTTAATGTAATTGATAGGCCTTAAGCCTTCCTTGGCTTGCATCGAACGACTATTATTAATCACAAATGAACATTTAAGGAATGCTTAAGTGCGGAGGAATACTTAAGGTGCGACTATTAACACGACCCTAAAAGTGATGTGTTAATTTTAGGTAACGCATTACCCATAAAGCACCAAATATTGCTGGAATATTATTTTAAATATGACAAAAATATTGCGATGTCCGCTTTTTTCCACGGTAAGTAATATTCTAGCAATTGCTGTAATATTTGGCGCTCTATGGGTAGCTATAGCCTATTTCAATTCACTACAAATTTGAAAATAAACAACTGGAGACGCGTAGAAAAAAAATAAATACATTGTACATGTATTTATTTTAGTCGGATTTGCAGTGAATTAAAATAGACTTGAAAAATTTATAAAATTACGGTTTAAAGTGGGTAACTGATGAATACATATTGGCTAAAACAGGAAGTGTAATAATTTCAAAAGAAGAAGAAGCAAGAAAATTCAGGTTATGTTCCTTGAAAATTTAAAAACATTGTAATGGTTTTTTATTTTGAAATAAATGAAGATGACCTTGAAAAATTCGGTATTTCAACCGAAGAGATTCAAGTATGTACCTAAGACTTAAAAATATTTGTTTAATTATTATTCTTTAGGCCATTCTCCCGAATTGGGACACAAAAATAAAGCAAATTTATAAATATGAAAATAAAGGCTTCTATGAGGTGGTATTGCTTATAAGTGCACGATCCGAAGAGCAAATAAAGTTATGGCTTCAAGATTATGAAGAAAAAAGTAAAAATTTTTATTCAATTGTATCAACAAAGAAAACCACTGGAATGAAAGTAACCTTTAAACAATTTCTTCGTTGCCACTTTAATACGAATAGGAAAAAACTCGTAGGCAAAGATAACAGGTCAATAAGAAATACAAACTGTTATTCTAGAATAATTATAACACTGAAAAGTATAAAACAGAAAAAGTTTAGAGGTAAACCCATTAATACACCAGATAAGCAATTTCCATGTGAAATACGCCTATTTCCTTGTCACAATCATCCCACTGAGTTATCGGTAATTTTAAAACATCGGCCTGTTGCAAAAGCAACCAAAGAAAAACTTGTAATGTTATTCGAAAAAGGACATTCTGCTGCAACTGCAATGACTTGCCTAAAAATTGATTTGCAAGCAACGCAAGAAAATTATCAAAAAGCTTTACTCGACAGGAGTATATGTCCGAGATATCAAGACGCTCTACATTTGTATAGTGTTTTTCATAAAAAAAGAAACGAAGAACCCAAAGATTCAAAATTATACTTGATAGAAATAGTTACCAAACTTAATAAAACGAATTCAAATAGTATTGCTATAAGGCTTTGTGGAAACCAGTATGTTATATGGTAAAAAATTGAACTTTGAACATATTTCAATATATTTGCAATTGTTTTTTTTAAGTATTTGTACTCCATTAATGAGAAGAGTACATGAGAAAATAACTGCATCGTCAGATATGGTTTTTATAGACGGTAGTGAGACTTCAAAACATGATTCCAAGGTTTATATCCTCTCTACAATCTCCGAATGTGGTTCTTTGCCTTTGGGAGTTCTAATAACTAGTACGGAAACTTTAAAATTATTAGTACATGGCTTTGAACTATTACAACAGTTAGTAGGTAAGCTTCACTAACTCAAATACACTTAATGTGCTAAACATTAAAATCTCAATTTTTAGGCAAAGTAATTTTTGGAGGTAAACCAGAAGGTCCACAATTGTTTCTGACTGAAGATAATGACAGAGTTCAAACAGCATTACAAAACACTTGGCCCAAATCTTTAACCTTGCTGTGCAACACTCATTTTTTACAGTCACTATGGAGATGGTTAACTAAAGCTTCAAATTCGATAATGAAAAATGAACAGACAAATTTCTACAAAGATTTTCGAAATATTTGCTTTGCAAGCACTGATACCGAATGCTTGAATATGTTCCAATTGGCCTTAAAAAGAGCTGCGCATTTTGCACATTATTATTCATATTTACAGGACAAATGGCAACAAAAAGAGCAGTGGGCTTTATGTTGCAGGCCTCATCTCGTTAATGGCACCAATCTTGTAGTAGATGCAGCTCTGAGAATAGTAAAAGACAAAATATTTGAAAAAATCAAAAAATTCAATGGTATTCAAGTACTGGATTTTATGTGCAATCAGTTCTCCCAGTATTATGAAAAGCGATTGTTTGATGTAGCTAATAAACGCGTGATAAAATGTGTGAACAGTGATGATGCTGTAGTGAAAATTCCTGAAAACGCTATTTGTTATATACAAGTCCTAACAGAAGAAATTTGCTTAGTTCCTGGCATTAATAATTCAAATATAACTTTTACTGTTAATAATGACATTTTAGATTGTTCTTGTATAAGCAAGAGATGTGGAGAAAAAATATGCAAGCACATTGACTTGATTACTGCTCACTTAAGACCTTCAAGATTCCAAATCACAATCGATAATATGGAATTAAAGAGGACGTATTACTTTATAGCTTCTGGACGGTATCCAATTCAATCATTTCTGGTAGATTCACATGAAAATATGCCCAATGACGGATTGATTGAAACAATAACAATTTTTATGGAGGAAGAAGACAGGAAAATAGATCATTCATATGCTCAAACTATGGAAAATATCGTTAAAGACGGAAATGAGATTATAACTAATATGAGCCAAGAACTAAGACAATTTTTGCAAGAGTCTCCTGAACAAGTGTTTTTAGCTCTAAAAATGTTAGAGTCTAAGATTAAAGGAAACACTAGTGATGATTTTGTTGTGTTTTGCAATAACCTTTTTAGAAATAGTTAAAAATAAATATTTTCCGTATAAAGCGAGTTCCTGTAATACGAAAGAGATTTTGCGACGATTGTCTGTCCCTGATAACCCCTGGGTCCTGGGGCCTCTGTGATATCCTGGTACTTTTATATGTGATCCAACTATGACGGACTATAGATTCTTTTAAATTAGCTTCTGTTACATCTTCTTAATTTAAAATTTGTTGTCATTGATCAGGTGGTATCCAGTAATAACCCCCAGATAATCGCGTGGTTGCTTTTACGAGAGCAGTAAATGCCGCAGTGATATCAGTGCAAATTTGAATGTTTTTGTTGGTAATGTTCAACCGTACCAATTTTTAAAAACACCTCAGAATTGCCACGGTCTTTTGCTACACTTGGAAGATCTGAACTTCTTGCAGTTTTGTCAGTTCATCGGCCAGCTAATTTTTATTTGATAAAAATCTAAAAATAAAAATTCACATATCAAAAATAATTTCAAATATGTTTTTTTAAATTATATCGTGGGCGTTCAAACAAAAGTCATCAAGTTCAAATTGTACATTTTTCAACTGTGTACATTATTGTTACGAAAAATTCGCTTTTTAGTCGAGCAGGACTAGTTAAGTCCATTAGTTGATGACCGATTTGTGAGGAGAGTTAGTATTTATAAAAATGTACAATTAATTCTGTAATGTTGAGAATTGAGTTTTAAAATTAGCATCAAATTCATCCACTTAGACTTAATGACTTGTTTGAACGCCCACGATATGCTTTATAGAGAAAACTTCTCATAAAGAATAAATTCATATAAGGTGCGTTTTTGCAAATATTGTCAAATTTTGTTAATCGTTGATACGATAATCGGATTGGTTCGAATGTGTTTCATTCATTGGCTGGCATTAGCTGTCATTTTTATGTCAAAAGTTTCAGCAATGTCAACTAGATTTGTCAAGTTTCACAAATTTTCATAACAAACTGAAACTATTAATTTCAATGTGCATAATCGATAGAATTTCAAAAAATACTTTATGGAAATGACGTCTTCTTTTTCAAGAGATTTTCAAGAATTAAAATAGAATGGGTTACAAGGCAGCCGTTCAAGTCCTGAGGTAGCAAAGAATGCCCATAGTGTAACGTACCTCGCCTCTAATTAATATTATTTTCTAGACAAGCCGAAGATTTAAAGTTTAAAGTGCTTAAAAAGAGTGATTTACTCAATGACACTGAAGCTTGGACCAACCAACAACAACTGCAAAACATATATCATCAAGTTCTAGTTCTAGATTTAGAGTATGCATTGGACAAGAAGGTAGAACTAGACTTATGGAATATCGGCTTTAAAAATCATATATCAAACTTACAAGAAATGGCCAGGGATAAGAAAGTATGGGTGCTCTAATAGTTTAAAATTACATAAAAAAATATGATTTTAGAATTCTCATAGGTCAGATTTTCAAGCACTTTTAACATGGGCTTTGGAGTCAGCTTCTGGCTTTTATTTAACATTGCTACAAGAATTATGCAACACATTCGATATAGACTTGCCATTCAGAAGAAGAGGTATTATTTATGGCCATTCAAGCACCAATGAACCCTTAAATATACCTCAGTTAGCATCATGTTCCTATATATGCCAATATTGTTTAGTTCATTTGGGAGATATTGCAAGGTATAGAAATCAGAGACGTCAGGCAGAGAATTTTTATAGGTAGGATAAGATTTTTGTTTAAAAGTTGTATACACAATATTACTACTGATTTTTACGTTATAGACAAGCAATTTTGCTATCTCCTCAAAGTGGACATCCCTACAACCAGTTAGCTTTACTAGAAGCCAGTCAAGGTGATAAATTATCAACAGTTTTTTATTATATTCGAGGAATTTGTGTAAAAAACCCTTTTCCTGCATCCGGAACAAATTTATTGAATGTATTAAATTCAACAATTGACAAAGAAAGGTAAATTTCATGAAAACTTATGTAGGTTAGTCATCTCTTGAAATTTTTACAGTCCTTTGGAAAAAATTCACACTAAAATGAATGTAAACGAATATATACAACTTTTTCTTTGTGCCCATGGACATTTTCAAATGATGCTGGATAGCAAACAAGCTGAATTAGCTGTTTATAGTTTGAACTCGGTTATGACTGCTTTAGTGGCCACGCAAAGTTTTACTAGACAGGAATTAATAAAAATTACCATAATCAATTTATATGCCTTGACTCATTTGGGAAAAGACCAGGAACTTACCAAAGACGAACATGTAGTAAAAGATTTAATTTTGCAGTTGATTGCAGGATCGTTAAGTGCTTTCTTAATGCCAGTATATACTTTACAAAACGAAGAAGGATTGTTGAATTACTATGCTTTACCTGCAGGTAAAATAAATTGGAATTTTGATTTTTGTAAACGAACTAAAATTTTATTGTTGCTTCAGCAAAACTTTTAATGGGTTTTACAAAAAACTCGCCTGACATTTTAAAATGTAATGTATTTAAAGAAAGAATGCAAATATGGCCTAGTTTATGTAAATTGGTGAATGCTGCCCAAAGTCTATTACCAGGATTTAATTTTAATAAGTGTAATGGAGTATTCTTCATAAATTCTCAATAGTTTATACCTGTTATTTCATACTTTTAGTTTCAAATTATTCGTTAAAAGAGGACCGAGAACTACAAGGCTTTCTTCCACTTGAATCTAGTTTTAAAAACATCAATTTTAAATTAGATGAAGTCGATGATAAAGAAGTAGAAGACAAAATTAGAATAAGAAGAATTATTGAGTTTGCCAATTGGCTGTGCGACCATGATGTGGACGGTATTAAATTGATAACAAAGTGAGTTGTATAAAATACAATTGAAAGGCTCAGTGCAATAACCTGCTACGTGCACATTATGTAGTTTCGAGAAAATCGAGAAAAACCTCTCATTTAACCTGTTTAAGAGATAAATAAAAAAATGTAATTTATGCGTTCATTTCGAACTAAAACAAATTTCCTGAAGTAATTTGTTCCAAACCATGTGGAAGCATTTTTTGTAGCAAAAACTAGCAAAATCTCAATTTTGAGAATTTTGGTCTTTGACAGGTTCTTGCACCAAACCCTTCAATTGATCAAAATGTAATGTTTGATTTTACTTACGCAGAACTGAAAAGAAAGGATTAATAACATATGAAGCTGTTCTTTCGCAGCCTGATCCCACTAAAGATCTTTTGGAAGAAATGAAATCGTTCTCAATTAAAGATTCTATCAGTAAGTTGTGTATATAAAATCGGGTTTCGTATTAGCAAAACCAATATTTAGTAGGTTTTGGAAAAGAAGTCTGGTATACTAAAACCTCAAGGTTCACTGGAAAAAGCACGCGAAGAAAGAGAAGTCAAGAAAACCACTGATCTACATTCACGAGAAGGGAATTCTGATATGATTAGATCAAAACGGGCAAAGCAAAATATTGTTTTACAAAATGTATTTAAAAAAATTGAGGAAAACAAACAGGTAATTTGTAATAAAAAGTTGATTTTCACCGTAAAAACGTTTATATTTAGGTGAAATTTAATGTTGAAGAGGCCCAAGATAAAGAAAAATTATTGAAATTTGACCAAAATCCTCAATCGAAAAATATCCAACCACCTGTCAAACAACCTGCTAATGTTTATTCTAATCCTCCTCCAAGAACTCCAACTTTCAATCAAAATAATGCAATGTATGTGCCACCAGCGGTGCCTCAAAATGTTTCGGGACCTCCACCATCACATCAAAATCAAGCCAGTAATGATTACTTGACAAATTTAAGAAATCTAGGCAATGGTGCCGATAATATGATGCCACAATTCTCTAAAAACACTTCTTATTCCAACGTAGGTTCAGGACCTAACTCTGGAAATCAGCCTCCCAATCAACAAGCCTTAAAAATACCGTCATTCGCGCCTCAATTTAGTGGTGGATTACATTCTCAATTTAATTCCTGGAATAGAGACGATATTAGTGTACCCTCACACAGTTCTCAGAATCCTTGGTGGGGTCAGAATGTTCCAAATCAAAACTATCCAACACCCAATCAATCTTTTCCGAATCAAGCATCAAATCCTTACGGGCAACAGAGATTGGAAAATCATTCAAGTTTACCAACATACCAAAACCAACAGTATCAACAACCTAATCAAAATTATCCGCAAAGAAGTCAAGATCCTAATTTTGGTCCCATGTCTTATTCCCAATTTAATCTTCAATATCCAAATCAAATGATAAGTCCCCAAAATAACATGGTTGGAACTAGAAATTATGATGTGTTTAAGTCTTGGGGACCTAATGGAGGCAACAGTTTCGCCGGTGAAGATATGAGTCAATCATCCATGTCTATGAGACAAGCTATGTTAAAAGAGGCCACATTACAACGGGGAAGAATGCCACCTCCACAACAACGGGTAAGTTTCATGTATAATATATGTATTAATGTGTTTTTACATTGACTTTTTACAAACAGATGCCTCAAACACAGGAAATTCTCCCATCAAACCAAGGTTATTCTTTGTTTAATAATATGAGTTGGGCTCCAAATTTACAAAACCAGTCCAGAAATAACGATAATACTGTATTTAACGGACCACAACATTCCCTCTTTGGGGGACCTGGCCCTCAATCTTTGGCTCAATTACTAGAACATCAACAAAGCCAGATGAATCGCAATATGAAAAATAGTAATCATCAAGACACTTAGTTTGATTGTGAGTTGATTTAATTGGTTTCGAATTTAAATTTATCAATGTTGATCGATTGGTATGTCTATAATGTATTTTTACACAAGAAGAGTTAAACAGAATCATGAAATAGTGTTAATGACAATTATTGTGAAAAAATAATGAATGAATATCATATATTTCCAAGAAATACTATTTTATTGTAAACATTAAAATTGTCAAGAATAAAGTGCTGTGTTTATGTTTTTTTAATACTTTGTCTTTGAAAGAAAAAGTTGTTTTTTATTAAACTGTTATTTTTATAAAATGGACGGCAAACGGGATGGCAGGCGGCTAAACATTGTATCATCGTATATGGGCTGTTTATGACAGTATTCGCAGTAACTGGTTAATATAGAGGTTATATTTTGAAAAACCCCTTCTCCCATGTGTTTAAAGGGTGGTCACAGACAGTGACACACTGTGAAAATGTCAAATGCAACAATTGTAAAAATCAAATTACAAGATTCTATAAATTATTTGATAAAAGCTGAACTTGAAGACATTCCAACTTGTAATACAGATATGATTTGGGAGAAAATTGAAAACACTTCCTTATATGGTTCTCCTGTTAAAGTCGAACATTCAGAAATTCTTCATTTCAAGGCAGAGCCTGAAGAGGTAGTGGACATTTTTTCAATTTGTTTCTAATCTGTCGTTAACATGTCAATTTTAGTTAGAAGAAAGTTACTCGAGAAAACACTACTTATGTATTGATGAAACTATGGTAAAACAAGAACCTCTTAATTCTTTGAAACCTGAAATTTCCTCAACTAATCTTATAAAATGTCCAAAATGTTTGTTTACAAGTACAAAGAACGCCACCAACAAACATTTTAAAAAGGTGAGGTATTGAAAAACGATGGTTTTTTTTAATTAATGAAAATTTGAATTGAAGGTCCATGTAAATCAGAGAATAAAATGCAAATACTGTAAGGTACAATTTTTTAAAAATATTGATTCTTTAGAAAGCCATATCTTAAACCAGCATGCCGACAATAAAAAGGCTTTGTTGTTCATCAAAACAAAAGTGTTTAAGTGTAGTAGCTGTTCGTATCGATCACTCAAAAAGAATAATTTTGAAAGACATTTAGCAACACATAAGAACCTGTAAGTATTCGCTATCTTAATGGTAAATATTTATTCTAATTTGGGAAATAATAGTACTCAAAATGTACGAAATATGTCAGTCAGTAAGTTAGATCTTCATTGCTATCATTGTTCATATGAAACAACAGATAGGGGTTCCCTAATCAAACATGTTCGATTGCATAGATCGCGAATGGAGTTACCGTTCTTTTGTAAAGGTTTGAAATCGGAAAGAACCTCTTAATATTGTTACAATAACTTCATTTTTAGAATGTCAGTACAAATGTAATGAAAAAAAGACGCTTGATGCTCATATTGTGAAACATCACTTTGACAATGAAGAACTTGCAGAAACAATTACAAATAGTGTGTTTAAATGTGAACATTGCGAATATAGAGACGTCAGTAAGTGCAAAGTTCAACGTCACAAGAAAGCTTGTCGTGACAAGAAAAAGAAATGTCTATAAAAATAATAACTTGTTTTATTAACATTTCTATCGGTAGAGTCACTCATTATTTTAACATTGTTACTGTATTATTTATTTTATTTTATATTAACTCTCTGCTGCTCGCGCCATGAATTGTGCCCTAAGAAATTAATCCATTAGTGCCCAGCGTACCCATTTGAGTACAGTTACAAGAAGTAATGTCTGGAGATATACAATCATGTAGATGTCCAGGCGTTACTTACATCTACATGATTGTAGATCTTTAGATATTACTTCTTGTAGCTGTACTCAAACGGGTACACTGGGCGCTAATGGGTTAATGTCATCGCGGTCTCACACACCATGCACGTTTACTGGAGGGTTAATAGATTTATAAAATGTTTTGTTAAGTTTTTTTTAGAATTACTATGTTGATTTGCAATAAATGTTTTCAAATTTGAATCAGATTTTTGTAAATTTACACTGACCAATAGTAATTTGAATGCTGACATTGGAAATAAATTTAAATGTCAGACGTGGTATTTTCGACCAATGGGAATTTTAATTTCTATGAGCTGTCAAATTGTGAGTAGACATAATTGATTGTAACAACTGTCAATTGTGTTTTTTCATCTAAATTTTGCATTAAAAAACATACACACTGAGTAAAAGGTAATTATACTATAACTACAAGAAAGGTTTTGTATTTCATAAAAAAAGGAGTATTCTAGCGAATAGTAAACTATCAATAAATTAAAAAAATAAAAGCCGGTCCTGTTCGAACCATCAATGCAAAACGTCAAAATGAATTTAAAGTCGAAAATCGCTTGTCCACCCGTAACAATTAGATACAATTATCAGTTTCCATTGCCTTAAGAACTTTAGGGACAGCACCTGGCAGGTAGAAGAATAAAAATTGTTAAAGAGGGTTATGGGCATATTACCTTTGTTGTTTGGGTCACGTTCTTTTTCTATGGGTCATTTACATAAGAAAGACTTTATGGCGTTACGTTGAAGACTTTATTTTTTTTTTTAGTTTGTAGCAAGTGCAAAGTTTATTTCAGGTCAGCTTTACCTTAATAAAACTACGAAAAGGTAAAAATTCATTTAAAATTTATGACAATATTCTACCGTTTTATCTATAAATCTTTAGAATTAAAACTACAGTTTTAAGTGACAAAATGGCTGGTCTATTGATATGACCTTTATGTAATGTTTGTGTTTTAGTTGCTGCTTCAAAATTGTTCAAATTACGCTATTAGTTAATTGAAGATTAGCTTTTTTGCTAATTGAATCTTTTATTTAACATCTAGTTGACAAAAGACTTTCATTTTTTCAAGTGTTTATACACAGTTAACGTGGTTTTTAGGATATTGTTATCAATAAAATGACGGCATCAGCACCACCTTTGCCCCAGCAAAGTGGTTTACCCACAACCATACCACAGTTGCCTCCAACTCCAATTAAAACCTTTGAAAACATGGATGACAGCCACAGATTGATTACCAAAAAACTATTGCCAGTTGCCCTATTTTTCCTAGCTTTTGCCACCGTTATGTCCATTTTAATTCTTTACATGAACAACACAGGTAATTGGGAAATATATGTACATTCATTTTTACCATACCAGTATCAACCTTTCAGCTATGAAACATCATCAGTTTACATTAAGTTTAAACAAAGACATGGAACTAAATAGCATTTCACAGGATGATCCTGAGTTTATATTATATTTACGAGAAGTTGTCTTGTTTCCTGCTATTGAACCTAATCATAAACCATTAGAGCCACAAGATGCCTTATCACAGGAAGCTGATTATGTTTTAAAATTATTAAATAATAAGAGAAATGGAATTTTTGTC
Organism: Hypothenemus hampei; assembly: GCA_013372445.1. Classification (NCBI taxonomy): domain Eukaryota; kingdom Metazoa; phylum Arthropoda; class Insecta; order Coleoptera; family Curculionidae; genus Hypothenemus; species Hypothenemus hampei. Next base: position 379,069 of record JABRWK010000055.1, read on the forward strand.
GAAGCGGGAGCTTATGGTGATGGAAAAACATCAAAAACGGAAGCATTTGAAAGGAGATTTAACTGGAAAGGTTTGTTAATACAACCCGATCCTCGTCATTATTTTAATTTGAGAAGACATAATAGAGTGAGAAGTCAGTGTATTCATGCATGTTTGAGTCCTATGCCCTATCCTCGAGAGGTACAATTGGATTATGCTTGTAATTTCAGAATTTATTAATTTTCATTTAATTTTTTCCAGATAACATTACATAATGAGAATGACGTGAAGATAAACGATATTCACAGTAATTCAATTGATAATCCAGACTGGCTAGTAATTCGAGTTAAGTGTTTCCCTCTTTTTTCTTTGCTGTTGGCAATGAACACCAGTTCAATTGATTATCTAAGTTTGGAAACTGACGGTACGGAACTACAAGTTTTAGAAACACTTCCTTTTGATCGAGTGAAAATTGAAATAATTAGTATCGATTTGAGAGATAATAATGCTGAAATTGGAACTTTGAAAAAGTTCTTAGCTACGAAAAAGTATAAATTTCTAGATCGATTTAATAATAGTTACGTTTTTATGATGAATCATGTAAAAATTTAAGCGAATCACTTCTTAGGTAAGTAAGAGGTCCTTGTATCAGTTGAGACTGATTGTCCGGTGAGCTCTTACATATATTTTTTTTTACATAAAAGACTGAAATGCGCAAAGAATACAATGAAAAGAAAATAATCAAAAATATTGGTTAAAGTTACATTTAGAATAAAATGAATTGGCTATTTTTGTAAAATGGTTGCTTTTTCCTAGAATTAGAATTGTGGCAAGAAGATTTTATCGATGAAAAATTACATTTTTGCCTCACAGTATCACAAATTGGTGTAATGATTTTTTTCTTGCAAATAATAGTTTCAAATTGTCAGTTCACTGAAAATATATACACACATAGATCTCAATAAAAGTATTATCAAGCTCTCTTAAAGTATTTAAGCACACACATTTACAAAGTTTTTTTTATTAAATATTTGTTAAAATATACACTTTGTATAACGACGTAAGCATTTCTCTTTAGTGCCTTTAAAGAAATGTAGCAAATTATAGGTACAATAGGTGGTATGTACTTCATTTTTAGTGAATACATACCTATTTTAGGTATTGTAACAGTCATTCCGTTATACCTAACTTAGGCATCTAAGTTAGATTAATTAGTTTGAGTTTTGTTAGTTTGTGTAGCATTAGATTTTCCAATTTTTTTTTACATTGTTTACAAATAACTTTTGTACTTATTTTTATTTGTATAATTTGATATCAGTTTTGTACGTAATTGTATTTATAATATAAAAAAAATTAAATATAAAATTTAAAACATAATAATTTCTTTATGCTTTACGGCTTATCTTTTAAAGTTTTTTCTCCAGGATTGCTTGGGTTGGATTGGATTCAAGTCAGAAAAAACTGAAAAGTTCTTATGAGTTATTATCATTCGAAAATTAAAGGTCGAAATGTTGATAATAACTCATAAGAACTTTTGAATTTTTTCTGACTTGAATCCAATCCAACCCAAGCAATCCTGGAGAAAAAACTTTAAAATATAATTTTACTTAACTGCAAACATTTGATGTGACCTGAGGTTTTCGGCCACAGATAACCGACTCATCGGACAGTCATAAAAACTGTAATTATCTATGGGCGCAATGAGAAAAATCATCTAGAGGAACAGACTAATCAGTCTTCATTTATTTGCTTGACTGAGGATCATTAGACGCTAAGAATTACACCGTTACTGGAAATGGAGGCCATGTTGATTCATCTTATGGTGGTTGATAGCATTAATTGTCGCGCATATTTATTATTTTATTTTAAATTGGATACTGTGTCATATTTGATTCTTTATTTTGTAAAGTTTCCAAAACATGATTGGTTTCATTCAATTGGAAATTAAAACAACGGGACGCTATTTCACTGACAGGGTTAATTCTCTTTTAAATAAACCTTATACCTCTATAACCATATCATCATTTTTTTGCATAACAAGTTTTCATTCCATTCTAATAATTTACATGGATCATTAACTGAGGAGCTCTCAACCAAAACTTGATAAATTCATAATTGGGCAAAATTGATTTTTTTTTCAGGTTTCTATATCGTCGGCCTAATAAGTAAATGGCCTAACTCCACTTTTGGTCGGAAATGAGATTTTAGTGCTATCTGATAGAGAAAAAAATAATCTACATCTTGCAATTTTGCCCATCTTCAAATTCTAGCTGCTTTTTTTATAATTTTCGAAAAAGTATTTTGCCTATCGTATAGCAGCATAATTATTTAGAATGTTTTTTCGTTCTCCTGTAAAATTTATTATTTTGGAGTTAGGCCATTTACATATTAGGCCGACGATATAATAGATAATCTATAGTCCTATACTGTATCAAAATATTATCAACCAAAACTTAGTACAACCCAGTATAAAAGACTTAAATTTCTCTTTCTTAAACAAAACTTGATATAATTAAACCTTGGAATGTCTCAAACTTGATATATCCATTTATTATTTTTTGCTTGTCCTGAAAATTTTGCTAAAATGGATTTATTCAGTTTTAGTAGAGAGCTCATCAACTTTAAGGGGGCAATGCAACTTGCGATTATCTAGGTAAAACACATTTTTCTATACATTTGTTTAAACACTGGATAAAGACATTGTTTTGCTTTTTTTATATTAAAGTTAATGTTCTGACGTTTCTATTGCGTTTTTTGCCTATTAATGATATTATTATTTAATTTTACTCACGATTTTGAAAAATGTTTTTTTTTGTCAACATTTTATGACGTTCCGTTGGCCACCCTAACTCAGGTTTTCTGAGGAATTTCACAAACAAAACTCAATGGATACAGGATGAACAGAGAAATAAGTAGATTTTTGAGTTTCTCAAATCCGTAGTTCAGTAGTTCAAGAGAAAAGTGCAGAAGGTTGAAAAACGTGATTTTACAGAAAAACACTTTAAAGTTGACACATCAAGACGGCAACTTTCGGACTCCTCCAGCCTCACACTTTTCCTTCAGTTCTATGGTAAATATTTGCATTTCCTTTTTTTTTCTTTAGATTGTTTTTTGATTGAAAAAAGTAAAAAGGGAAAATTTTTCATCATTTTTAAGTTGCATTGCCTCCTTAACCCTCTAACCGCAACATCGTGCTCTTCTAATGAAGCAAACGTGAACTTTAGCAGTCATAATGACTGATATTCTGGGTAGAGGATTAAATTGAAATCGTTTTTATCGAAAACCGTTACTTCTCGCACGTCAATAAGATATACTTTTTTCCAACCCAAAGTGACATACACTGTAGTACAAAAAAGTTTTTGCGATTTAAAAGTGTACTTAATCTTCGCTTAAGGCGCCTTCTAGATGATATCTATAAGTAAAGGCCCATTAGTTCTCGTTGGCAACTAAATATTGCATTTTTAGTCGTATGTACCTCAAGTATCTCTTACAATTAGTACTCAAGAATACCATGAGCATCTGTTTATTATTAATAATCGTTCGATTCTAGTTAAGGGAAATTTGAGTTATTAACTAATCAAGTTGACAAAATGAGTATTGAGGGAGGCTTGATTGAGGTTGTCTTGAGTCTTCCTTCGAGGAGCGATTATTATACAGTCCTAAATCGTCAATAAATTCCAATTGTGCATTTCAAAAAATTCTCTCATACGCAATTTCATGCCATTAACTCGAAGTAATCAAAATATTCAATTCAATAAATTCTTTTTTTTCCTTTGATATCCTGTATTTCCTAGAAGGAAATTTTTGGGAGAATCAGGGTGCAAAGTTAATGTAAATATAATCTTGCCTAAGCTGTTTTTAATTTTTTTACTGAATATTTCGATCACAGATTACTGATTAATCTGTGATTTCGATCTTAAAAATATTGACTTCTTCACAATTGTTGTAAGGGATGTGATGTCATGTTAATTAAAAAGAAGTAGAAAAATCACATTAACCTCATTCTTACGATTTCAAAGTTTATGGAAATATATATTTTAAAAAAACATGTTTGTTGTACGTCGTCTTTTCACAACACAAATCCGGAAAAGCAAATATGTAAGTCGTAAAAAAGATCCAGGCATTTACCATCGAAAATCTCTTTTTCTGGATGAGAAAAATGAATACGACGAAAATGATTTGGATAATCTGGAATCTGATTTTATGACTGCCAACAAATCCTATAAAGAACATTTCGAAGAACTCGAGTTGAAAAAGGAAAAATAAAATATTTGATTGTTAAACAGAAGTATTTTAAAGAAAAGTATCCCAATTTTTTAACTTGGCAAGATAACGAACAAATTCGTTTCCTGTACAACCATAATCCTGAAGAATGGACTATTGAAAATCTTTCTGATTCATTTCCAGCCCTTCCTGAAGTTATTGAGCAAATAGTCAAGGCAAAATGGACGAAAAAGAATCGTAATAAAATACTTAATCATGATAAAACAGTTGTACAAAATTGGAATGATTTTAAAGCAGGAAAATTAAACCATATTCCTGAAGAACTTAAAAGACACTTGCAGAAGTTTTCCAACAGAAAATTAAATCCTAATTTAAATGAAACTGTAACTGATTTAACCACAATTAATCAGGCTCACAAAGAACCAGTTAAAGGGTCATTTGCAGAAATTATAAGTAGTTACCAAAAGTTGAAATCAACGAATGAAGAAAAGGAGAGTCCAAGTTTTGATAATGTCAGTAATAAAAATGACGATCAAAATTATGTGAAATTAAATAGAGCTGATAAAAGAATGACAACATTTAAGGCTCTTCAAGCGAAGGTAGAAGAAAAGATAGAACATGGCAAAAATATATCAGTTGAAGAAAAGTTAATTTATGAAACAAGATTATCTAAAGGAACTGTTAATTCGAAAATAATTGAATTAAACCAGGAAGAATTATCAAATATAGTGCAACACAAATATGAAACTGTTAAGAATAAAGTGGGTTCTATTAAAAGGACATCACTCAAAGACTTATCCCATTTAATATATCCTGATGAAATAATTATTCCAGAGAAAATCTACAAAAAAGGAAACACCTATAAATTAAATGACTGTTATTATGATAGTGATGGATTATTTCTTTATCGGGTTCCTGGAATGAGTTGATAACGTTTTAAAATGTTTTGTAAATAATGTTGTAATTAGAAGAAAATATCTGAACAATAATATAACTATTAATTACGTTTGTTTTGTAATTTGTAAGCAATTAACAACCATTTCATGATAAGGATTTTATATAATCCCAGTACTTCTTCACTTCATGATTCTCCCAATGCTTCTCTTTTAGATTGTTTTTGAAGATTCTAAAAGAAATTTATTTTAAAGACAAATAATACGAATTTTTATAAATAAAGTACTCCAAAACGTCTTCATATAGAACTTTTTCATGAGTCGTCAATCCATTATGTAAAACTTCTAGATTGTAATTGACAACTTCAACGGAATCTATTCCAATCAGAGTGGTATCAGGTCCAGGCTGTTGCAAACTATGCCACACTGCCAATTTTCCCAATTCAACATTATTTTGCTGCAATACAATTGAAGAAAAAAAGGTTTAAATCAAAACAGATCCTTACCAAACAAAGTTTTCTAGCCTGACCACACACCTCCTTAATATGTGGAGTACCTACGTGCCATTCTCGTTCGCCAAGATTAGTTAACAGTCCTAAACTATTAACTGCTGCATTTATAATGCCTAGATTGTGTTTCTAAAAATGCAATTAAACAAATTATGTTCAACGTGGTTGTATTCATTTTACTTTGAATATTGGCAAGAATTGGTTTAAGGTGTCATCAAACATTGTGAGTCTTGCATAAGATAAGACTGTATCAAATTTTATGACACTTTTCTGGATACATTCTACTAGTGTTCTAACGGGATACCCCGTTACTCCCATAAATCGAGCTTTTCCTGATTTGACAATTTCTTGAACTGCTGGTATTGTTTCGTTTAAGATCAGATCTATAGATGATGCAAATTCTATGTCGTGAATCTGTAAATTTTCTTCTAACAAAACATTAAAATTAAATATTCGAAAACGCAAAAAACCTGTAAAACATCAACGTATTCCAGTTTTAATCTTTTCAAAGACTCATTGATACTTTGCTTGGTCTTTTCTGCACTGAAATTAAATTGGTTTTCCCATTCTTTTGCATAACGTCCGACTTTCGTTGCGATATAATAGGCTTTTCTTGGAATTCCTTCTAAAATCTTACAAATATTGGAAATGGACAAATATCCAGTATGTATTTTCCAGGGCTTACTTTTCCTAAAACTTCTTCTGCTTCTCCTTGACCATAGTAGGGTGCCGTGTCAATATAATTGATGCCGTGTTTCAGGGCTCGAATTAGAGTTGCTCTGCATTTTTCCACATTTACATCGCTATGTGAATTATTTAAATTTTTGTAGAAAACTTGAAAATTTTTTAATAATAACGAACTTACTTGTAAGCATAGCAAAATACACCTGTACCAAACGATATTTTTGATACTTTAAGTCCTGTTTTCCCCAAATCATTGTAAACCATTTGTCGCACTTGTTCTTCATCGTGAAAACCTGGTACAAAAGTTGCAGGCAATATTCCTGACATTTTTTAGGAATTTCGAAGACTACTGTTAAAAACTTAATTGGTTACGCTTGTTATAAGTGCGCAACTTTATACCAAAATCAATGGAAGAATCTACTTATTTTGAGATATTGACAAAAAATACCCTTATCTCTTATTTGAAACAACTTTGAAGACTTATTTTTCATAAACAATGATAATATGGAGGGCTTCACTAAATGTTTAACTGGCTGCGAATGTCATCGAAATTCTAAAAATAAACAGCTCAAAATTGTTAAATTAACATAGAAACTTCACAAGAGGGACAAGGTAACCGCTCAATTTCCAGCCTGATCATATTCCAAAAATCACCTATCCACAATTCATAATATGCCCCAGGTGTACGACATTGGTAGAAACCATTGTTGTAAAACATATCATATAAATCACTTGACCGTGGCCATGCATTTTTTTTGTTATTTCAAGTGATAGCACATTTATAAATAAAACGTTGTTGTTTAAACATAATAACAGCACTTTATCTTTCTTTTATGTAACACCATATGTAATCAACATAAAATTATCACATTCAGTTCGATTCTGATATAAAAGAGTACGTTTTGGTTCATATTTTCACTTAAATATTGATTGTACGTATGTATAATCTGTGCAACGTTATTTAATCTCTATTTGACCCATGGGTTTTAAGTCTTCGGCAACTTGAAAGTTACAACCAGTGGTCATAAGCACGTCTTCAATTCCAATTCCTTCTGCAAGTTCAATTAAAGTGAGACCGTTTTCTTTGTCAACGGAAAATACGCCTTTTTCAGTTATAATTAAGTCCACCACTTGTTTACCTGAAGTGAAATGATTGATTTTGAAATATTTTACTATTTTTAGAATTAAAACTAATGGTAATACCGGTTAAAGGTAAAGTACAGTTCTCTAGAATTTTCTTGCTTCCATCTTTTGCTGTATGTTCCATGCATACAACAACCTTCGTTCCTGGAGCTGCAACTAAATCCATTGCGCCACCCATGCCTTTCACCAACTTGCCCTAATATTAATAACATAAATAATAAAACAATGGTAATCTTATGTTGATTCTTACTGGTATCATCCAGTTAGCCAGATCTCCATACTGTGATACCTCCATGGCCCCTAAAATAGTTAAATCTATATGTCCCCTGTGGAAATTAATTAGTAAAATGGTTGGTCAAGCGGCGAATTATTTTTATATATATACCCTCGAATCATTCCAAAACTTTCGTCACTAGCAAAGAAAGAAGCTCCAGGTATAACTGTGACAGTCTCTTTTCCAGCATTAATCAAATCGGGATCAATTAAGTTAGGCAAAGGAAATGGACCTAAGCCTAAAATTCCATTTTCTGATTGTAGAAATACTTCCATGTCATTGTGAATGTAGTTAGAAGCTAGCATTGGCATGCCTATTCCTAGATTGGCTGAACAAGGTTCAAGAACATGTTTTTATGTTGTCACGAAATTAAAAAGAAATAATTACCATACATTCCATCTTTAAATTCCAAAGCAGCTCTACGAATGATCCTTTCTCGCTTTTCAGCAGCTGGATTTCGCTTCACCACAGATTCCGTACTGTCGGACAGTTTTTGGACTGTTACCCTCTTAAATATATCTAATTTTAATTAAAATTTATTACATTAACCGAAGAAAAAAGTCTAACTTCAATCCTTTTTTCATATTTGTCTCCTAGAACTATTTTGTCAACATAAATTCCTGGTAAATGTACTTCATCTGGTGATATACAACCCACGTCTACAATTTCTTCTACTTCAGCTATAGTAATCTTTGCTGCTTTAGCCATTATTGGGTTGAAGTTTCTAGCCGATTTACTACAGAAATTAAATTGAATGATGTACGCAATCGTTACTGATGCATATGGATTTCTTACTTAAAAATCAAATTTCCAAATTTATCAGATTTCCAAGCTTTGATTAAGGCAAAGTCTCCAGTTATGGCACGTTCCATTACATAATTTTTTCCATCAAACATTTCAGATTGTCTTTCACTACTTACAATATCAATTTTTCCTTCTGAATTGTACTTGATTGGTGCACCACCTTCATGAACCAAGGTTCCGAAACCGGTGGGAGTAAAAAAAGCGGGAATTCCGGCACCACCCGCTCTAATACGTTCAGCCAATGTTCCCTAAAGAGAGGCAAGTATGTGAATAATTTAATTTTTTGAAGTTTTGGAAAACTCACTTGTGGTGTTAATTCAACTTCAAGTTCTCCAGATAAAAATTGTCTTTCAAATTCGGCATTTTCTCCTACATAACTGGATATCATTCGTTTAATTTTCTTTTGCTTCAATAGTAAACCTAGGCCAAATTTGTCCACGCCTGCATTATTTGATACAACCGTTAAATTTTTGGCATTGTGCTCTAATAATGCTCCAATGAGGTTTTCTGGTATACCACATAATCCAAAGCCTGTATGATTTTATTGAATTTAGAAAGTTGTGTTAGGAATATCGATCATACCTCCAACAAGAAGTTTCGATTCGTCTTTTATATCTTTAATAGCGTCCTTAATGTTACTGCAGATCTTACGATTCTTGCTAGAGCTCTGGGTACTTAAGGTGCATGTTAAAATCTTTAAAAATAAACATATTTAAAGAATCGAATACAGTTTAAGAAATTTTTAATAAAGATCAAAAGGTAGCCTATAATTTGAAGGTAATTTTTAATAGAAACGTATTTCTTGTACCTTGTTTGCACGATTAACATTAAAAATAATAGATTTGCTACTGTTAACCTTAAAATTGACATTATTTGATACTAAAATAAGAGATTTGAACATTTTGCCAATTAACACTTGTTCTTATATGTCTAACCAGAACGAAACTGTAGGATTCAATGTAAAAATACTTGAAAAACAACTATTTACGTGTACTATTGTGAAAGAAACTCAGATAATGAATATTCAATAATATATTTTTAAGCACAAAAAAGAATGTAAACAACTTTTGTGACATTAATCTAAGGACCAATCCAGACCAATTGTATTCTTGCAATATCTTGTCAATGTCACATTCTTATCTGACATTTGACAGCTTTTATCTTATAATATCATTTGTCAGTGTAAACAAGGAGACAATCACGCGGGTTGTTTGAAAATTGTGTGTTCAGAAAGATTGGGATTTTTGACCTTATAAATTCACACTATCCGTAAATGTAAATATTTATATTTTTACTAGTTTTATCTTGTTGCTAATTCTTTACGAACGCATCCCCACTAGTCACGATTTTCCAGTGCATTCCCGCATGGAAAAATGAATCAACGATTTTTTCTCGGATCCGACTCTGATCAATCTGAATACTCTTCGTTTATTCAGTTTATTCGGCAGTATACAGGGTGTAAATTAAGTACATGTAGCTATTTCAAGGATCTTGAACTCAGTTTAAGACAAAAATTTATAAATACATAAGTGAGCAACTGCTTCATTTTAGAGATAACGGTACTCAAATTAAATTTTTATTTAGTTCCAAATATCTTTTGATAGATATGTAATAATGGGGCGAATAGTATTTAGAGGGTTTAACAAGTGAAACTCAAAATTTACATAAGTTTTGTTAATGCAAAGCTCCACATACACTGTTCAACCATACACGTATTTTAAATGACTGTTACTTTTTTAAGCTGCATTGAATCTGATTTTTGAATGAAAATGTTTATGGCACATTTAATTTTATAAAAAAAAACAACTAGGAATTATTTACAAAATTATATTTCGTGAATGTTGTCTAAGAAATCATCGATATTATCATTGTCTTTAGAATCAATTTCCATATGACTGCTTATTACTTCTTCTTGGTAATTTCTGTAATGACGCTGAATCTTTTCACCAGACCTAGAACATATCATATTTAATCGCATAAACTCATTAATTTTACTATATTATTACCTTTCCAAAATGTAAGGATCAAATGGATACACATCATTTAAAATAATGTCAGAAATAAATTGAGATCCCTTTTCATTTTGGTAAATGGTGGGAATGGTATTTCTTGAATTATGATCTATGACTGTATAACAATAGGCTAGTTGATATTTTCGAGTGATAGTAGCAAAATTATGTACCACAGTCGGTTGACAAACTCTTAAGGGATTCAGGCGACTTGAAACCATCTTACCTAACTGCAAACTTTCTAAGAATATAATATCTACAAAAAAAAATAGGTATAGGATTGAATAATAGATAAGTTCCTTTTTATTCTTACCCTTTTTTTTGTTAATTAAATCCTTATGTCTAAACGCAACCAAATAAAATAGGGCCTGACAAACACTATAAAAGACAGTGTGTATTCTAAGATCAGAATTAACACATTCTAAGCCATCTAAGTTTGTCATGTATGTGTGAACCCATTCGGATAACCTTTGCATGGTGGCTTTGACAAGTCTGGATAGGAATTTAACAATTAGTTAGTAGGTTACCTTAACATTTAACTGTAAAACTTACGATAAAGGAACAAATAGACCTCTAGCTACTAAACTAACAATGTACGTTACGGACGTCCGTCTCAGTACAATTGCAACATTAGGGTTGCAAACTTTTTTCCATAGATAGGTTAGAAAACTCTCTGTGACTGTCGAATTAATGGAACATAAGTAAAACATAATAAACTGAATATGGTGGCTGCCATAGGTTGGTAATATTACCTAAAAATATCAAATTGTTCAATTCTTTTTATAAATTGGCTTAATTTATGAGAAAATAGTCTCGGTTTCTAGCTATAATATGTACGTATCAACTTTAAAATTTTGTCAACGAGTTACAAGCTCATTTAATTTAGAATTATTGGTATACAGTAAGGCATTCTATAATTGAGAATTTTAGAGCGAATAAACTCTTCAAGGGCACTTTAAAGTATATTTATAGTATTGAGTCTTCAACAAATTAACTTTTAAAAGCTATCTAGGAGTCGGTTTCTTAATGTGCAGGTATCTATTGGAGAAAGTTATCACATTAATAAACTACTTATAAAGTAAAAATTAGGCATCTCAACTTTTCAATAAAGCTTATCTGTCGTATAAATTATCTAAAAATAACTAAAGAAATTTGGAGAGATATCTGTAAAAAAATACTACATTAGTATACTAAGAAAAGTGACCAAATCCATTACAAAATATCCAACTTAGTCATTTTTTTCCTGTATTTTTTTTTAAATAAGGATTTGATCAATTGAGTAGTGGAAGTAACAAAGGGGCTAAGTACCAATTTATGGAAAATTGATATTATAAAGTTAAAAGGTTCTATGTGTTACCAACTACATCTTTTCATACGGCCACAATTCTCAGATAATCATTTAAGGCAAAAAAATAAGGTTAAACTTTAATTGTCAGTACTTGCTTTATGTTGAAAATATGAAGTTTTTTGTTATTATCTGGATTTCACTTTTTTGGCACTTAGCCCCTTTGATACTTCCACTACTCAATAGTGACGTCTTATAGTACATATAAACATTAAACTATGACGTTAGGATTTGATCACTTTTTCTTTTGAAATTGCTTAATATTTTGTAAATATTGTTATTAAAAAATGGAAATGTTAAAATTTTTAATTTTGGACTTATTCACTATCTCCTGTATAACAATAATTAGTTGTACAATGTCAAATATTCAGAAACCAACCATTAATAATTGAAAAATGCTGATAATTCATTGTGTAAGATAGTGAAAAAATTGGACAATACATTGTATTAAAGAATAATGGAGAAATCATTACCAACAACAAATCTATAAAGATATACAACATACCTTATCAAAAGCCGTTAGAATTTGGTTATAAATGGATGTTACTCTTTCCAAATCTACTTCTCCTTTATTGTTTTTACATTCTTGGAGAATAAAATTTAGTACCAAATCCATGCATGTATCCAGAGCTATTCCAAGTGAAGATCTATTTACAACTGTGACATTTGTACTAACAGTTTTTACTGATTTAACATCTTCATCTACTTGAAACATATTTTCTTCATATTTCTCTTCTAGTACTTCTTTTGGTGCATTAATGTCCATAATTACAAGCCTGAAAGTAGATGCATTAACTTGTTATTATTCATAGATGGGATAATTATGAAGAGGTATTGATATACAGGATGTTTCAGGAGTTTAAGTCACTATTTTAGCTACGTACTCAAGATCCATAAAAGTATAAAAGTTCCTATAAATGTGGGCCATATTCTCAACCATTACAGAAATACAGCGGTAAACATTTATAAACCGCAAAAGCTATAAGAACAGAAAGACCTTTTCATTAAGTATTATTATTACTAAGCAACAGTGGTCTATATCTTTCAGGTTATAAAGGTTTGTCCTTCTCGAATTGTGTTCAGTATTTATATTTTCTCAAAATTGATTTATAAACGTTAAATTTAAGTTTGCCGCATTCTCTCATTTTGAATCTTCTGATATGACATTCGTTTATGGCTTTTGTTATGGAAGCCTAAATTATCAAATTATCTATTCACAGAGCGACTAGAGATCTGACTTACTATGTTTAGAAGTAAATGGTGGTATTTTGGAAAATTGCTAGCCAACATGTGTTATAAATAATTTAATAATTTTAAAAGAAATTTTGAACTTACCCCCGCATTTATGTAATGGTTAAGAATAGAACCTATGTTTATAGGAATTTTTATGCCTATTTTGGGTCTCTGAGAGTGTACTTGAAATAGCGACGTATCCTCCTGAAACATCCTGTATAGTTAGTAATTAATTATAACTTGTTATGTCAATACCTCCTGATGAAAAGCAACTCACTTTGAAAATATTAATTGAAATATTTCAACCATAAATGAGGGCTGATATGATAAAATTGTCAAAAGATTGTGTAAGTAATATTCCTGTGTATGGACTGGTTTGTTGTAGTAAGGATATTGTCGATATAGCGATTGTAATAATAAATCTTTACACCTAAAACATATTACAAAGTGGTAAACCAGCAAATATTGAAGTAAAATCACTTACATTGGAATCACATTTAGTAAAACTTGAATAAGTACATGTACGTTTAAACATTTCTGTTTATCATTTTCAGTAATTTTACCATCAGGCCACTCGGGATCATTAGGATCTGCAATACAAAAAATTATTACTAAAAAATACAAGTCAGTTTATAATATGTATTTATACCTGGCAAAAACAACTCAACCAAATAAGAAATAACATGTTTTGCGTGATAATTGTGAGCGCTCAATAAATTCACAATGAAACTTTGATATTCCTTTACAACAGTTGGATCCCTATTGATCCACTTTATCGATAATAGAGCTTCAACAAACAGTCTAAAATCTCGATTTAAAAGAGATATACATTCTGTGGTTTCATTAAGCAAAGATGTTATATCACTATCAAACAATTCCGAATCTCGTAGAACACAAAGTAAACTGAAGTAGTCTCGGGTCTCCCTATTATTTTTATAGGCCTCCAATATATTTTTCACCTTCTTTGAATGTGGCAGCTGGAATCGAACCTTTGAAGGTGTGATAGCGATTTCGGTAAGTCGCCTTTTAAAATGTGTTGTTTTCTTTAAAATCGAAGGGGCTCCCGTTGATTTACTAATTCTTGAAGATTTTAGAGACATTATAAACGAGAGAAAACGCGCCTTTCACGTATGAGGTTAATTATGTTGCAATTGGTGGCAATGTGGTTGTGGAGTATCTCGTTGACTCGCTGTTTCTAGTGATGGGTTTTTAAAATGTATTCAATCACTGACTTGTAAATGCGTTACGAAATAAATGTTCTCAGATTTTTTAATAAAAACTAACAATTTATTAACAAAAGATTGGACATTTTAGGATATTTTGTCAATGAAGACTCGCAATGGAATAATCCCAAAATGGACCACGTCTTTTTTTATATTTCTTCATTTTCTGCATTTTTTTCATCCAGCTTGCACTAAGGCTGTTGAGTATGTAATTTAGGGCCGTATTTATAATTGTACCTTAAGTCTTTCTTCGTATTCAAGCACTTCTTGAGTGTTTGTTTGCGATTTATAGTCGTTCCTCGCTACTCAAGGAAGACTTAAGGCCTATTAATTATGTTGACAGTACGAATATCAAGAAATCCTTGAATGAGGCGTCAAATTTGTTCGTAAGTGTTCTTCTAAAGTCCGTTCACGTTAAGAAAACAGTGGTGGGTGGAGCTAAGTGAGGCTAATTTACACGATAAAAAAATCATAACGTTCAATGTGAATCTGATTACAATTTCAACACATGGAGAAAATATTTTATAGGGTAAATCAGGCTTGTGTCTAAGCCAATCACAGAGCCGTATTTTTAGTCCCTATGCTTCTCCACACTGTTTTCTTAACGTGAATGAACTATAGTTGCACTGATTATTTTCTGTCGACCGCTACCAGTAGTGTTGCCAGAATCTATCAAAAAATCGCGAAAAGACAAGGATGAACATATGCAATTATCAATGTTGGAAAGAGAAAGACGACTGGCCACACTGGTTACCGGTTCTTTATTCCTCACGGTCGCCCAATTCCTATCCGTGCTTCTTCTTCTTTCTGAATTAATTGACAGGACCACCACATGGTGATTATTCAGGTTTCACGTATCGTTTAAGTAAACATATTTTTATGAACAAATGACGTTATATTTAGATATGGAAAAATTTTTTACATTATTAATTTAATATTTTCTTATAAAGAACATTTGAACACTTTTCGTGTTCCGACACGTTGGTTTTTTGAAATTTGACAGATTGATTATTTTCAATCTAAAGTACCATTCAGAAGTTACATACTCTACTCAACGAAATTGTCACTAAAGGTTTTCCATACATTCCAACAATATTTTTATGTCCGTTGTTTTATACAGTGAGTAATATTGCTTCGCAATACTACGCTTTTGGAGCAACACCTTTTGCAAGTTGTGTTTCCTCTTTCTTCTTTTTTTTTTGTTGTCTTGCAACTTCTGAGGCATATTTTAGGAGTTGTGAAAGACTTTTTCTCAAATTCAAATACGGAAAAACATAGATTATTAGGTCCTCTTAGAGCCCCACAATTCTGATTCTAAAACTCGTAGTGGTTAGGGTACAGCACCGATTTCCGTGGGACTCTGCAACTGTCAATATTAAAACATTTTCGGAAATAACTCGGAAACCGTAAATTTTAGACATAAGAGACTTTACGTAAACTATATAGTCTTAAAATTTGACGATAAATCCAAAATTGTCAACAAAAGAGGGTGGCTTTATTAAAAAAAACATAATTTCTGCAACACTTCTATGGCGGACTCTGTAGATTAGAAAATAATTTCTAGAAATACCCCCTTATGTGGTGTATAACACTGCACAAAAACGAAAATCTTATCCTGATTATTATACGAGCTATGGAAGCTTGACACACGATTGCAGGACCCTGCATATTTTTGTGGAAATATTGCGCCGCAATATTACTGCAATATTGTGCCGCAATATTCACCGTCTAAAAAAGTGGACACAGCGATATTATTGCAATGTTTAAAAAAGTATGGCAGCAATATTGCTGCCATATTTGGTGCTGTAGGGGTTGGTGCTTTAACAGAAATGTACAACCAGATCCAATAAAATTGCGTCAAAATGATCATATAATAGTTTCCAAACTACTTTTGAACAATAAGAGTGGCTTTGACTTTTTGCGAATTTATTTTGGATACATACTTTAGACTCGATCGATTCTGATAGATTAAGAGAAACGAAGAAAAAAATATGTAATTAAGCAACTCGAGTTTATTGTAAATTTAATTAAAACACTTTTATTTTGTTTAAATTCTAAATCACTTTTTTCTCAAAAGTGTTGTATACTCCGTCTCATATATGTTTAAACGCGACTTGATTTCTTTTGACATATCCATCATTGCCAGCTTGTTCAATTTATAATATGACAAATGCATGTACATAGATCTCTCAATTGTCACCTTATGCCTAGAAAACGTTATTTCGTATATTCGAATGAAATATTGTTTAGACTATCACTAGATGGCGCTATAAAGACGTTTATCATAAAGTCCCTAGATTTATATGTTTTTCAAATATTTCTCTCTTATTCGTAGTCTAAACGTATTGCGGTACTTCATATATGTAGTGATTTTAGTTTATCACACAGTGACTTTATAAAGTCCTTGTAGATTATCATTGATTAGAAACATATTTAATAATGTCTCGATTATATTGGGCGAAACTAGTCGTCAGCGACGAACGAGTTTAGTCGCGGCGATAAAATTGGTTAACGTTCATTCCACGTTAAACGTCACAAATGTGTCCTCTCCGTAATAATTGCTTTGTGGATTTTCTGATGAATAACAAAACCTAATACAAAAAAATAACTACTAACAAACACCTACATAATATTAGCTATCAACTGACATTGTTATTTTTTGTTTTAGGTTTTGTTGTTTATAAGAAAATCCACAAAGTAATTTTGGCAGATAGGAAACATTTGTGACGTTTAACATGAAATGGCTGTTAAGTAACTGTCGATTCCAAACAGTTATGAAAAATTTAAATATTCTTTTTGTTACCTCTAATGTAAAAATCACATTGAAATAACAGACATGAAGCACCTAACAAGCAGTTCCCAAGAACTAGCTTGTATTTACACCGAAAAAACAAATGGTCGATGTAACCTACCAGGAACAAGACTTGTCGCACTTGGTTTATGAAATATCACACTTCGAATATTCTCCTTATGTGTAGTACAAACACGGATATTTTACCATATTATGTAGGCCAATAATATTCATTTTCTCCTTGATTTTAAAATATTATAAGAACAACAAATTAACACGTATCTCTAGTAACTGCCACGAATATTCCCCTCACAATAGAATATTTAGGTGGTAATACGTCCGTTTCATTTGTCAAGAAAATATGGTCATATAGTACCACATATTGTCTACTAGATGGAGTTTACTATAGAGACCCCGTTTTATACAACAATATAATAATTGGTGCATACGGCAAACAGTATAAAGGAATCTCAAACTGATCAATATCAACATTAAGAAGATTATATAAGAAGATAAGAAGATTGATTTTTGCCAAATATGATATTTGATCCTTTTCCTGTAAAAGAATTGAGGCGTTCATTTCAAAAACCGCATAAGTCCAAAATTGGCAAAATTGAGATATTGAGGACATCTGATAGTGCCTCAAAAGGACTATTTGATGGTTTGAGCAGTTCATGTGAAAATAATTCTTGTAGTTATTTATTTAATTTTTAATTCCGGCAATAACAGCAGTAGTACATCTAAAAAAAATTTCTAATGTCTCTTTCACGAAACTTCATTTTTGGACATATGCTGTTTTTGAAATCAACGCCTCAATTGCTTGTTTTTCAATTAAATTCAATTTCAAACATATTTCTGAAGAATGATCTTTTTTGAATGAAAATAATTTTTATTTTTATTTATACATTTTTCATCGACGAATTGCGTTGTATCAATATAATTTCGTTAGGCGGTGTAATACATCAATGTTTAATGTAGTTTTGCCATCTGTGAAAATCACTGGAATTGACAATTTACCCTCTTGATACTGTCTCGGTTTCGTACTCGCGACACCAATATCAAAATTTGATTCTCGAATTTCCCTGATTCAAACCGGTTCAAACACAAAACTAGTAGGCTCGCAGTTTAAAATCGCATTCAGGATTATTTTTGGATATCCTCGGTCTGGCGTCCTGTGCAGGTAACAATCACATTTGCATAGGATCATAAAAATAATCTGGTTAAAAGGTCACCCTTCCTTATTATTTCTGAATGGCCAGGCATATTTCGTTGAAATTTGAATCCAATCTTTCACAATTAGTGAGTTCGAAAGAAGAATATGAGACACATGCCATTAAATTGCAGACACCTTTGAAAACGCCAGGAGTTCGAAAATTGTATATACAGTACAACCTCTATAATCCGAACATGCGTTAATTCGATTCTCCTCTAATTCGAACAATTCTCGCCCAAGTCATAATCTGAACAAGCTTTGATTATGCAAACATCATATAAAAATTACTGATGAGGTGGTAAGTGACCTCGTTGGCACTCTTGTCGTAGCGGCCAATTTTTGTATAGTTTTCTTCAACGATAATTGATACACTCACAAAAAAAATCATTTCTTTAAGCCATTGACTGACACACAACATAAATGAAAATACCATTATATAAAACACTAAAATTCTTTCGACCCATTTATTCGCATAAAGTAATTAATTAAAATCACAATACAGAGATTCGTTTATTTAAGCCATAGAAACTGTCTCGATATTTTCATTTATGTTTAGGGGCGATAAATGGATCAAAGAAATTGATTTTTTGTGAGAATCTCACTTATCTTTAACGGATGTTATACTTCATGTTTTAGTCAATCTTATAATTACGTCGTAAACGAAGAACATGTTTACTTATTGTACCTATTTCTGTTTAATATATACATATAAGTACTAGATAACTATATTGATAATCCGAACAATGCCTTGCAACATTTAGTTCGGATTCTCGAGGTTGTACTGTATTTCTGTCAAGGGGTGAACGGAGATCACTTAGAACAATTGGAAACTAATATTGTTTCTTACTGTTCAATAAATATGAAAACAGACAGTGTGTTCGATAGAGAATGTGAAGATTTTTAAAATTACGTATCACACAACCCTCCTTTCTATTTGAAAAAATATTCCAAATTAATATTTTTTTGTGTATCTGTATTACCAGTCTTATAAGAAGCCCTCTAACTCAATCTGTTATTGAGGTAATAAAATTTGAACACTTAATATATTCAAGTTATTGAAATTCAAAAATATTTGATTTTAAGCTATACGGTAGGTTGTTAGAAAATCTCGAAATCTGTTGTAATTGTAATCGCGGTGAGACTTCTATGTAAGAGAGTTTTGAATGTCAGTTCGAATGGCGCACACTGCGACTTTCAATCTCTTTTCGTTTTCAAGTTGTTATACTCGAAATTCCAAAATATCTATTTTTAAGCTATACGATAGGCTGTTAGAAAATCTCGAAAAAGCCAAGAGGGCGATTACAATAACGTTGATTAAATATTTTCAGAGAAAAGTGGCCACTTTTTTTGTTATTGAATGTCATTATTGAGGGTCTGACAATATTTAATGAAAAAATCCAAAAGTTCTTAATGCGATCGAACAAAACAGACTTCGTAATCGATTCACTTTAATTGAGCCACTCCCAATATGTGTTTTAATCCAGTCATGTCGATTTTACAACTTGTTTGAGAATACAAGTGGTATAAATGGCTAAACCTATCTAGGGATGCACAGGACTTTGATTTTTTTTACATTTCATTGTTAATTGTTGTTTTGGAACAATCGTATACATAAACTCAAAAAAACTGTGCTGAAATATAATTTTCTTGATTTAAAGTGATTATTATCCATATTCTAATTTTACAATTACACCATACTGTCTAGATTTTGTTCATTCGATTTTCACATTAATGAATTCAGATTAACAAACCACTATTTTGATCGTTAACCATAATAATTATGAGTGTAAATGCTACCAGTACGCTTCTCAAAAGTGGGTCTATTTACTCGTTATGTAACTCTCTCTTTTGCAGTTCATATTTGCAGCACAACGCTCCGATTCGGTGGCTGCGGCAAGGTCGTCGGATCGGCAAAAAGTTCTTTCACTTTTGACACTGAATTTCACTTTTGCAACTCGCAATTAAAGATAAAACTATTTTTCGGGAGCCCACGACGCCATTCGTTAACTAAGTATATCATGGACGCAATTTCGACTCATATTCAAAAATTATGTATAACCGAAATCTCCTGAAAAGGTGTACCACATAACAATATTCGTACAAAAGTCATTTAGTTGTCAAATTCTTATATACTAGTTCTAATGTAATCAATTTTTAACTTTATTCAAAAATTCTTCTAAATTTTTTCCACAGAAAAATGGTAGATTGTTATAAAATTATTCGCCTTCTAAAAGATGTGAAAAGAAAAGCAGACACTTCTTTTGCAGCAATTAATGAAAAAATTATAAAACTTGAAAGTCAATATAAGAGGCTTGCAGAAGAAAATGAAAATTTACGGAAGAAAATGAGAAATCAACTGGAAAATTCCGAGATACCTGGCACTATAACATCTGACCAATCAAAAAGAAGAGCCAGTCGAAAATTTGTTGTCACTTTTCCATCGAAGACCGATTTGAAATCGATTCGAAAAAGTACCACAGGGAAATTAACCCTGACTAAAATGAAAAGGACCAAAAGACGTAGAAGTAAAAAAAGCAAAAAAATCTTTGAGAAGAAAAAGAAAGACTAGTTCAAAAAGAAGAAAAACCCTTTT
Organism: Hypothenemus hampei; assembly: GCA_013372445.1. Taxonomy (NCBI): domain Eukaryota; kingdom Metazoa; phylum Arthropoda; class Insecta; order Coleoptera; family Curculionidae; genus Hypothenemus; species Hypothenemus hampei. Next base: position 399,986 of record JABRWK010000055.1, read on the forward strand.
GAATTAAGATATCCGCTTGAAACGAATTTTTTTGATAAATTACTTGTATATTGATTTGGTCATTAAATTCTTTTAATTTATTATTGACGAGAACACTTTCTATATAATTGAAAAAAAAAACATTGAAAAATATTTCTGAGAAGTTATATGAAACTGTTGAAAAAAAAATTAATTAATTAATTGTAATCGATTTTGTCCCTTCCTCATTATTAAAAGGTCTTTCATCAATCAACAATTCACTAGATCTTCGTTATCAGTGCAAAGTCCTCAACGTCAACAGAGTTCCGGTGTTTTTACAATAATTTTCATACTAATGATGATGATTATGCATAAAAAGTGACTTTATTTCCATTAAAAGTTGTTAATAGTGTTGACCATGTTGTTCAGTTGACGTATATTATTTGTCGGTTGTTAAGAAAGGTTATTACCAAATATAATGGCGTCATTTGATTAATAATTTTTCGAATAACTATGAAACGTAGATGAAATCGTAATATTCTAGACTATCAAGTTGAAAAACAACATAATATATTGAAAAATAAACTAATAAACTACATATTATGTAGTTTATTTTGTATAACGCGGGGATCTCCCGGGAACAACTTTTTTCCATAATTTATTCAAGAAATAATGTTATAAAATGCAAAAGGATATATCAAAACAGTTAGGGCCTTTGTAATAAAATATTCACAGCAAACTGAGACTGATTAGATAATGAAAACAGGTTATTCCCCGATTCAAATTCATTTATTATTCAAAGTGAGATATGTGGATTCGGAACTGGTTAGAGTTAGGAAGTTTTTCAAAATAAAAAAATATAAAAACGCAACATTTAAATTTAAAATAGTAAAGATCATGAAATTTTTATTAAATCCATTAAGAGGGTGAATGTTTGCTGTATAACATTGACGTATCTCTTCAGGATGATGATGGAAAAAACAGCAGAATTCACCTTGTACGACTTATCTTAAATATGCAATCCAACTTACAAGGAGACTGTATCGTCAGTTGGGAAATAAAATTCAGGGCGAAACTCAGTAGTACACCTTAAGGTATACCATGAAAATTTTGAAACCTAATAACCAACGGATTTAAAGAGAAAAACGTTCAAAGTTTTAAGGGCAGATTATATATTAATAAATTTTTATCTAAAACAATGAATAATTAGCATGAATGGAGAGTGTGCATGGTTGTTAACTAGTTAAGTAGGGCTGTTTTCGATCACTTTTTTTTCTTTCTTATTAATTGCGATAATAAATAATTAAAACAATAAAATTTTATTTTTAAACAGTTACAAAATTTTCAACATACACTACACATACTAGATACAAAAATTTAAGGATATAAAGAAATCCTAAATTTTTAGGCGATCTTTAAAACGCTGTAGCCGGGTAAAAAATAATCGTCAAGCAAATCCAAAAAAACAAATTGAAGTATGATGTTTCTAGTTTTCAGATCTGAAAATCAATAATGTTTAACATCAGCAATTTTTAAGCAATTGAGGCGTGTTTTACAAAAACAACATTAGTCCAAATTTGACAAAATTTATTTAATGGCGGGATCTGATACAGAATGAGCATGACTTTTATATTGTGCAGTAAGATTCTGGTAAAATAGCATATATTCAAAGATATCCGATATTAAAATTAAACAATAAAAGTAAAATAAATATTATTATCTTTGGTGTAAACTGTTTTTATGGTTCCTGAAAAAAAAACAGAAATTTGGACTAATGTCGTTTTTGTAAAATNCAACGTAATTAATGTGATGAATGATTACATTTTAATCTAATTCGACAGTGTGATCATGGTAATTGGCAGCAGTTGTCACTTAATTGAGTCTTACAGGTATTCGGTATCTTAAATAAAAAATTTTAGAAAAAAAGAAAGAAAAAGAAGCAAATACATTTTTAATAGTGAAATATGAAAGGCGGTTACTACTTTATTTATCTTCATAAATCTCTTTAAGTCGTGACAATCTCTCTATGTGAACTGGCACATTAGTAAAATAATATTAAATTGAATTTTATCAATTGCGTTAGATGTAACACGTCAACATTCCAAGGTAAATTTTAACATACATACGGCTAATTTTTACTATATGGAGAAATTGATATTTCGTTTCTAAAAACTCTTGCCAAAAAAATAATATATGTAACTTGTTAAGCAATTTGTAGCGCAGCAAATGCGTTCGACCACGAAGAAATGTTGCTCAAATTGGTAAGAAACCAGTTTTGTACAGAAACGCTTTCAATTGTAATTCTCTTTGCAGTTTTTTACAACAAAGAATTTTTAAACCAACAAATGAAATATTTTTTTTTAATATATAATAATACGCATCAAATATGGAAATTTTAAACGTGTTTTCTTTCGATTGTTTCATCATCGTTACCTCTAAAATAAATTCCGATTTTCACAATATATTTTGCTGTGTATTGGTCATGTTGCAATAATGTGCATCTGCCGATCTGTGGTTGGTGTCATATTTTATCTGTTCAACTGTACTTTTCCTTTCAAATAAATTTATCTAATAACTTTAGCAAATGAACCGACAAACATATTCAGTTTACGTGTACTAAAGGAAATCCTTTCTCTGAATTTTGCTCACTGTTTAATCTCAATAATTTTTAATATAATTGAAGCGATTACAAAATGAAACGATTCTTAGTATACTCGTTATAAAGATTATAAAATCGAATCCAATCAGTTTCAACATTCCTGCGGCCTAGATGAAAAACACCCAGTTCTTTCGTATTAATAGTAGCAGTGTTGATTGATCAACATGTACATTTAAATAAAATTCACCGAGAACATATCACATGTTGGATGTGATTCCTGAAAGAAAAATAGGTCAACGGAAAAAAACGATTTAAGATAATTTGAAAATAATGTTAGCTTACGGATGACGATGCATGGCATTTCAAAATATATTTAATGTCATTTCAATAATAGAAGAAGAAGAAGAAGAAGAAGAAGACGACGACAGAAAAATGCGAGAGGATAGATTTCATTATTACGGATTTATAATTCTGATATGTGGCACGGGGTCGTTGATTGTATAATAATAAAAAATTGTAATCGCGAAAAAAGCAATTGAAAATCATTAAGAGTGAAAAAAAAACATAAAAAACATTTTTTTTCGTAATACCAACCTGCTGTATTTTTTAAATCGAGCGAATCGTTTATAATGGGCCCATTGTAGAATTTAATTAACAAAATTCAAATAAATATTCTCCATGTTTTTGTTATTAAGTTTTTTTTTTGCTTACATACTCGACTGAAAAGCCATATGAAGGTAGGTAAAATGTAACAATATTAGAACGATGAAGAGAAAATAAAAAAAAAACGATTTCGTAATTGAACACATGTATTATGCCCGTTATGGAGGTTTGGCAACCGATTGCATGACCTTTTTTGTTCAGGGCTGACAACTGAATTTACAAAAATATTTAAAAAATTTTCATATAATGATCATTCGATAATTCTTTGTTTAGAATAACACTTTAGTTGAACAAATTTCGTTTTGACCAAGGCCAATTCCATTAAACATCTTCCAAAAATCCGAACAAACATTCTGTAAATATGACAGCGTGTCTTCTTAATGGAAAATCCAAATAGAGAAAAAAAATTGTCAACTACATATGTACATGGATCTATTATAAAATTTAAACCGGATCTGAAAGGAATTTAAACAGGTTTTATTTTTAATCATCGCTAAAGTCTGCAATGTTGGAATTGACGTTGATATTAGCAGGAAAATCCATAATAAAGTTGTTGATCCCAGAGGAATGACCTTTGAAGCATGTCCTATTAAAAAAATTGAAATTTTCTCAATAATAATAATAATAAATAACAGATTTTATAAGATTTTGTTTAATATAATCTCCAATAGCTCATTAATCAAATGCACCGAAACAGTTTATCTTCACATGTATCTACCTGTGTTTTAATAGAGTTTCTTGAAAAAGAAACAAAGTGAATAGATTATAGGGCTTTTCAGGAGAAATAAAAGGAAAAATTGATAAAAATATTCTCTGTAGCTGAATTGATATCTTATGGCAACTGCAAATGGTCATTTACGAGCGTTAATTTGGGAGGTTTCTAAAATCTTCTTCTTTAATTTTGTTAAAGTTTTTCTATTTCTGTTTTAACTACATATTATGTCATTGCAAGAGTTCATATAAAACATAAGAGTAAATTGTAATTAAACAAATGACTAAATTATTTCCTAATCTAACGTTCTATGAAATATTCGATCCAATATCTGAAAAATGAAATTCGGCTTTTGCCAAAAAAAAACCATTTCATTGATTTTTGTCAATAAAGACTTTTGTACGGACCTGTATAACTAGCAATTACATAGTGCTAGACATGGATAATAAGATGAGCAAATTAAAATTTATTAATTAAATTCCTATAAATTGTGTATCGCTGTATGTGAAACATTTTATTTGGCATTGTAATTAGAAAATAACATCCTTACAATTGCATAAAACTAGCCCGTTTTTCCCGATTTGACATTAAGACCGGTAAGCTGGTTGCAGGAGTTCTCAGAGGTGATTATGTTTCCATAATGGCATCGCTCATAGAGGATGACATTTTTGCCTACCTACTACAGCCATAACAACGTTTGCAATGAATTTGACTTTGTCACTACGGTTTTTCCACATCATTTTTCTGGAGATTTTTTCGCATACTATTATCAAACGATTCAAAAGAATTATCACCGCATTCATGAGACTCGTTTTGTTTTTTTTTTCAATCCAAGGATATAGCACACAAACATTACGTTTTGAAGCGTAACCCAAGTTGTTCAAATACCTAAAGTCGCCAGATTTATTCACTTGAAATGCCACGTTAATTTCCTAGTTCGTCAAGGGATTTGGTTCGATGACGTACTCACAAAGTCTTCATCTTTTTCAACAAATGAATTGAATTTTTTGACACTATTTACGCCCGAAATGCTAATCTAATTTTGGACCTGGTATATTTTCCAGAAAGAGGAAAAAATCTGGAATTTTATTGAATACTTTTGCAGGAAATAAAAAAACTACATCTAGACGTCTGCATTTCCCAATTGTCTATAGAAAATATAAATCAAGTTTAATTTTTTTCTTGCAATATGCGTTTAGGTACAAGGGCGATCTCTGAGATAAAAATAAAACTTGTGCAATTCCGCAATTAAATAAGACGTGCCATATGGCAGAGCAACGTTTATCGAACAAACTAATCTCTATGCTTTGGGCATAGTAATTTCTCACATTTGTGCACCTATAAAATAATTTTTTTTTCTAATTGTAACCGTTAGATGAAAAAATGAAATTACATCTATCTTTTTTAAGTTAACAAAAGGAGAAAGTCTATGATCCGTGGTTCGTAGGGTCCTAGATTGAATCTTCAAACGGAGTGTTTGCAAAGAAATTTCAATTTACATTAGTTGATGTTTAGGGCTCGTATCGATCGTTTAATCTGGAACTCTAAAGTTTATTTGACTCAATACTGGTCCGCCAGAGTCTGCTCGAAGCTTAATCCGGGTTTAGTTTTCTTTGCTTTACATTCATACATATGAAATTGGCAATTCACAATAGGTTTCGCAAGAATTAATATAATTATGTCGTTATTTATAGGACATCCCTTTTTTGGCGAGGCTGATGGCGGAAAGATATGTGGACATTGGTTTGACCACATTGGATAAATTTGGTGGTGAGTAAAATTTATTCTAAACTTCTTAATCAAATATTATCGAAAAGGTTAAAGAATAATAATTATTCTCGTAGAAATTAAAAATAATCATATGTCATTTAAATAAATTATACGAGGTATGTTTAAATTAAAATTTTGCAATAACACCTGCCACTTTTATACATTTATTATCTTTGTGGACGTTTCATAATTACTTCTTTCTAGAATATTTTTGAGTATTCATCCAGACAATTGTGTACAAAATTCTCTACAACTGCATCATTCATAAATCTGAAGCTTAGCTCTTAAAGATTTAATCACAAAGTCAAATGAGTATTACAAGAAAATTAACAGGAGCATATAGGTGGAATGGGGAAGTATTCCTAATGCACTCCCGATGTCGTGATGAAGAATTACAGTTTCGAAGAGCTGTTTAAGTTTTTTTGTGTGAATAGTAGTTTTAACTGTAAAGTTTACTCGACAATAATAGAAAGTATTAGCAGTTCGACGCTTTGTTAAAAATTCGATAAAAGTATTATTAGATCCCCTATTCCAAAACGCTGCTGCTACAAACTTTCCAGGAAAAAAAAGACAATTTTTTTTGAAACTGGAGATGTTTTTATTTTAAATATGATGTTTTTATTCTAAGGAAAGTAACCTTAAAACTTGTCTCGCACAGGTTTTTTTAAGATTCTATTTCTCGTGAATCATTTTTTTAATATTAGTTATGATTGTTTCCGGCAATTTTTCCGATGGGACTGATATTCGTGGTCGTTTATCATGTGTTAAATTTCCGACGCCTTTTCTATTTTCGCGGAATTATTTACACCATCTATATACTTGAGTTTTTCATAGTTTATTATACCCAAATTGTCCATGTAGTCTTTTTCAACTACAGTAGAGTCCGATTATAACCAACCCAAAAAATGCAATAAAATAGGTTCGTTATAACCGGTGAAAACTTACATTGGATTTATGGTAAAATTTTCGTTTCACTTCAAATTTTTCGTTCGTTATAACCGAGAGTTCGCTATAACCGGGTTCGTTATAACCGGACTCCACTGTATTTCAAATGGTTTAGATGTTTTCATGAAAAACAAATTTGGACAATAGTTTCTTCAATAACTATTAGATTTAAGCAAAAACTGACATTGCACAAGATTGTGCATGGGAATTTGAACATACCTTGTATATTAATATTGAATAAAGTTCCAAAGAATTTTGGCTGGCCATTAACTGGTCGACATTGAACTGAAAATTTCTCGATTTTCAAAATTCGACAACGAGTAGTCACGCTACTTACTTTACCTTACCTTGATATTTGATTGAAATCTGATGTGATCATAATCATTCAATAACAAGTTCCAAGGAGAATTTTTCAATTCACTTATGTACATATTTAACGTGTTCTTTGAATTCGTAAATTAAATTTTTTTTTGTTTATTTGCCAGATCCTAGAACATCGCGTTGGCCATTAATGCAAAATCCAATACCAACATTCCTGATTGTGTTGCTTTATCTTTATGTGGTCCTCTGGCTGGGACCAAGACTGATGGCAAATCGGAAACCTTTCAAGCTCAAAGAAATATTGTTCTTCTATAATGGAGCTCAAGTTTTGTTTAGCTTGTATATGTTTTATGAAGTAAGTTTACGAAAAATTCCAGCAAAAATAAACTATTTTTAATTTATGCGGATTTTTTCAATGAAAATTAATGACGTAGTAAGTTAAAAAAAATAGGTAATAAAGGTAGTAAGTATTGATTTATTTATTTATGATAGATATAATTATAACATTAATGTCATAATGTAATTTGTTGTCCAAAAATATCAATAGGAAGAATACAACATGGAAAGCAAAATGTTAATATTAATTAAAATTAAATATGTTAATTAATATTTTATAAACATTTACTTACTAATTCAATTATTTTAGTTACGTTAATACTTAAAATGTTGAAATACGACGGAGGCGTATTCGCGTATTCTCCTCCATAATCAAGGCATTGAAAATCAACATTAATTAACAGCCAAATGTTCCTATTCTTCATAATTAAAAAACGCGCAAATATAGACATTATATTGCACATCCGGCGTTCGTTTCCTCAAGAAGTTGTGTCTAAACAAATATAGTTTATCCGTTTAACATTGTTAGGTGTAAAGAATGCTACAAAATACCATTCATCATCAAATATTTATTTGAAAAACTTGTTTTCCGGCTAAAATTATTTAAATTTGAAAATAAAACGTTTGACATCATTGACAAACTACCTCATATGGATGACGCTTATAGAAAAAGACCCAAAAACCAAGAGTTATTTTAAATGCTATGTTTTTTCAAAACTTACCATATTGCTACAATTTTTTTTTTCAAAAAAAACGTTGCAAATTTATAAAAAGGATCTTTTTACTTTAAAAAAGATCCGAGATTTAAGTTTCTGTTGGAAGAAAAGTAAAAATATTAAATAGATTAAAAGAAAAACAATTTTTCCGCAATGAAAAAACATAGAAACACATTAGAAAATCATAAATTAAACAGTAAGAATAATATAATAAACCTTACACCTTTGTTCGTTCAAAATCTGTGTGGGAATTAGAACTTTCAATATCATCTTCGGTGTTTTCTGTATTTTAAATTTTGTAAAATTCAATTGCACTTTTTGGGAAGAAATTTCCGTAAGAATTGAATGTCGTCCCATTTTCTATTTGAAATGGTTTTTTTTTTGGGGTAGAACACTATTCATTTTTTGTTTTAATTTTCTCATTCAATCTCTAGAACGTGATAGTCATATGGTATTTTTTCCAAATAATAAAACGAATATTCAGATTTCATGTGATGCCGTTAACTCAATTTTTACCATTTGGCACTTTCAATCCATATATTATTTCAAAATTCAAAGTCCAACAGATTAAAATTCGATAAATTCCGCATGAAAATTCATTTCGATTCGATTTAATATAGTGGCTCGTCACTAAGTCGATATTACATATTTAGTGAATCACACTTTAAAATAAAAATCAATCGGTTTCAAACCTGGTAAAATCAGCTATTCAACCTACGGTGCTTCCGGAAAAATCTGCTCAATTGGAAATGATGAGGTGGAGCAGCAGTAGCATTCACTACGATTTGGAAATTGATTGAGTTAAAAAAGTAACACAACTTTTCGTTTTTAGGCTTGTAGATTATCCTTTGTTTAAATTTAAATATACTGTGCGTATATGATATGAGTTCATTTCATAATTATTAATATAAATAAAAATAAATTATTAAACTTTCAGGAAATAATTTTACACTCGTACATGTCAATTATGGTCAATGGAGGTTTTCGTACCTAATTATTTTTTAATTTGTTAATTTAAATTTCCTATTTGTTTAATTGAATTAAAACGTAAATTGTATCTCATGTCAAGGCTTAAAAACACCTCGCCTCTTTTATTACGTGTTCAAAAATCAACAACAATCGAGAGAACCATTGTAATATTTTTTATTTAAATGATAAAGCTTTCTCTCATTCATTTTCACTCATTCATTGACTCGTAATAGTCGTCCAAACTATGTTCTATGTAGTAACCTTGACAATGGTGTGATATATGAATTACCAATTCGTGAAACAACATGATTAAGATGAATCTTCAACAATACACTTTCACTTTCACCTCTTTAGTGGCCTTGACCATGAAGTGAAAACGTACCAAAACATAACCCACTTCTATTAGGAATTTCACATAGAACTTCCTTGGTCTATCATGTAATAAGCCTTTAAACAGTGAATGAACGTCCTTGAAAGAGAAAGCCTGACTGATTAATATACTATTCGAAGAGTTGGTGGTACCTTCTTTTCAATAGTACTTGCTATGTAGTTGTTTAGTCCAAGAGCTAAGCAGTGATTGTATTGTCCATAAGAATTGACCTTTCTGAATTGAATTTTCAACCATTATGCTATGAGGGAATAAATCGATAAAAAAGAACAGCATAAAACAGAGAAAATTGAGAATTTCTTGACAAATCTTAACTAGATTTAAACGATTTATTTCAAATTATCTTAAATAAACTGAGGCTCTTGTACTAAAAAGTGTGAATTTTATTGAAATAAAATTTAATCAATGATCGATAGCATTGAACTCAGTAAAATTTGCTTAACCTACAGCACCTGTTACACGACTGTGTTATAACGAGACATTGGGTCTTTGACATTACATTTAAATGACTAATATTTCTTGTTGCAGCACTTTGCAAGTGGATGGTTCTGGGACTATAGCTACAAATGTCAACCGGTGGATTATTCAAATAGCGATAAAGCTGTTAGAGTAAGAAAATTTAAATTAATTCATCATTCAGAGAAATGTAGTAAAAAGATTTCCTTGTAGATGGCACGTCTTTGTTGGATATATTATTTCTCAAAACTCACAGAATTTGCTGACACAATATTCTTTATAATGAGAAAGAAGGACAGTCAAATCACTTTTCTGCACGTTTACCATCATAGTTTAACACCATTAGAAACCTGGTTCTTGACTAAATTCATTCCTGGTAAGTGGTATAATTATGATGAAAAAAATTCCTCGATAACAATCGTTCTTAGTGCACGAAATGTTGAAAGCTCTTTTTGCTAATCACCAAATTATTTCGCCTTAAAAGTGTGTCACACAATTAATATCTGAAAGCGTTAATTAGAAAATTGTGTAATCGCCTTTACAATACGCTGTTTAGTGCTCTTGCTTTATTGATCTTCATTGAAGATTTGCCGCATTTCAACAAATGTTTAACACATATCTATAAAGCGAACCTAATGGGGCACAGATTCTGAAAAAGAGTTCTACGGTGCGTGAACGAATAATTGGTGTATTTCATTTTTCCCATTGAAAAAAACTGTCATTTTCAATTTTGAAATTGGTGAAATCGGTGGGCATATGGTAGACGAATGATTAATTTTTCTAAAGAAAAAATGAAATATACGTATTTGTTTACGCATGGTAGAACTCTTTTTTTTAACATTGGTTTTACATGCCACGCCCGCTCCACATTTTATATGCCTACGACACACGCACTGTTAACGAAATTTGATTTTAAATCATATTTTATGAGCTTTTTTATTATGCCAAGGATGTGCTTCCTTTTTTAATAATTGTTTTTATTAAAATTTAACACATTTAAAATAATTATGATGTGATTTTCAAGGAAGTTGTTTTATGAAATCAGTAATTTATCGTATTGAGATGCGTCAGAATTTATTTCAAAATTTCAAATTTGGAAATGTTTAATGCAACTAAATATTTTCGACACATTATATTAAGTGATTCATATGTTTTATTTTGGAAATATTTTGTAAGCCTATACAGAAGGTTGTAAACACTCTCTATAGTGATCACACCTGTCATAAGTCTCTGTACAATAAGTGTCTTTATCCAAATCAATTATAATTCATATGAAATGTATTAGTTATACCTATATGTATAAAATATATTAATTATTATTGTTGATCATTACGTTATCATGCCCGGAGCTTATAAATGTGCTAATATTTATCTGTCATGAAAGTTACAGAGAAGTTGGGATGGTTTGTTTAGATTAATCGATATACTGGAAACAGTTCTTTCTTTTAAGGAAATTATGATCAGATAAATGAGATATAATAGAACGTGGTTCCAAGAAACCGAAAAATTGATGTGTCAGATTCCATTGGATGATCACGGGATACTAAAAAGCCAAGACCGTCATACAGGATCATCAGCTATAAAGATCGATTTTTCATAAGAGTAATTGCGAAAATTTGATCCTGTACAAAGGAAAATAACAGTGGGAATTAGTAAGATTTTGACACGTACGATTGAGATTTTCAAACAAACAATTAAAAACTTTTAAAGTATTTTCTTATAATCTTTATAGCCTTATTGTTAGTGTGTTTCCGTAGCATTTGAACAGTGTTACTAACACAAATAATTGGAGTGAAATAGGGGCAGAGTTAATTAAAACACATGTATACGTAGTAAAACTAAGGTATTTAGAAATGAATTCAGAGTTTGACTTTTATGGCGGCCGTGTAAGGGTATGGAGAAGGCTGAGTGAAAGATAGTTGTCCATAGAACAGTATGTTTACCTTACTACATAATGACTTGGGGTACTATTACTTACAATAGATGCCGTTTAATGACCATTTAAAGCAGAACACTTCAATAGAACAATTCATAACCCTATGCCAATTATTATCAAGTTTTTTAAAACATTTGGCATACACTATGTTGTTTTCAATAAACTTACCGATTTCCAGACTATATCTCTTTCACAAAAAAATGTGTGAAACATTGTTCCAATAGCTCCTCTAAAGACGGTTTACATGTGAGACGGTACATGTATCCAGTTTCTTCTTCGGGAAATTTATTTTTTCTATATTGTGGATTCGATTATTCTGTACCAATTTGTATTTTGCGATGCATTCATTCTAAGGCAAACCTTTATGTATCTGTATCTATTGCCATGTTAAAAGGACATACATACCCATATTCGAATTATTTTCGAAAAAAAAATCTTTTGTTCTTATATTTTTAGAACATTTAGTCTATTATATTTGAAAACAGTCATGTACATTGCAATTTTAAATACATATACATGTACAAATGAAGGATGCAGGGGAGAAACCATTAGAGTCCATTTTTGACAAATTGAGTAAAAGTGGAATATTCATTTTTTTTTCTATACTTTACGCTACATATTATTTTTATTTCATTTAAATACACAAATTGTGATGGTTTTTGCCCAAAATAGACCATACTAGGGTAAAGTTTAGGTTAAAACATTTAATATTATGCTTTTAACCCTACACTGCACAACATGACGGAATTACATTAGTAATGTAATGTAAATACGTCGTATCAAAACTGATACATTACGCAGCGTAGGGTTAACAAAATTTTGTCAAAAATGGACTTTGATCGTTTTTCCCGTACACCCTTCAAATGCATATGCAAATTTAAAATGTAATAAAAATCTAGAAATTCTACTTTTGAAACTGTATAGCAAAAGTGTTTCATTTTGCTTCCTACTGATCGGTTTTTTACTGTACCAATCAATCAATTAATAATCAATTTTCATTAAACTATATGAATTGCTGATGAAAATGGTGGAAAATTTCAAATTGATTATTAAAAATTATGAATTATCATAAGGAATGAATTTAAGACTGGTACAGGTACCTATGTAGTATTTGCATACATATACATAATGTATTCTGAAAGAGTGTTGAAATTTTATCATAGGAATTTGGTTGAGCAAATCATAAACAGCTGATCGACTTGTAAACATAAAATTATGAATTTTCCTAAACACAATTGGTTAAATATTGTAAATTAGGAAACTGGTAATTGGTACTTCAACACTCTTCTCATTAGACGTTTACGAATTGTTCATTGTTAATTGACTGAATCAAGTATTGGTATGTTCGTTCTTTAATGGAACGGTATGATTTATCGAAATGCGATATGTGAGAAAGGATAGGCTGAGTGGCGTGCCTGCCATTTACGTTAAAAAATCCTAAATTGCGTGGTTGTTGCAAGACTTGTTAGAAAGTACCAACCTACTTAATTATGCCACTGGCACATGCACTACTATATTCATCTATTTCGTTCGATTTTGTAAATTCATATATTTTTCTGTCTGTAAATATAAAAAAAATGTAATTGTAAAAAGACTTTTAAATAATATTTAATTAACTGGACCACTAAAGGAAGAATTCAATAATAATGATTACATAACAATTGCGATAGCAAGTAAATCAAAGCGTTAAAAATCTGTTGATTGCCTAAATCGAGAAATTAGTTTAGTGATCAACAAAGCATCACCGAAGAATGTAATTTATCACTGCTTCAATTCAAACTATTGGTACACTTTTTGGGTGTAATTTTTAGACCGTGACTCGTATAGTATAATGCGGTTTGCAATATCATTTTGGATTTGTCTAGTCAGATAATAAAAAACTGTTATTTGAAGTCGTTTTAATGTGAGAAAAATCGCACTTTTTTATTACTAGATATTTTTTTATTTATTCAGGTGGTCATGGTACCTTACAAAACCTAATAAACAATTTCGTTCATGCTGTTTTGTACTTGTACTACATGGTAGCCGGCATGGGTCCGCAGTATCAAAAGTACCTTTGGTGGAAAAAACATTTGACCACACTTCAACTGGTAAGTAATATGTTTTTATAGTTCAACTTAAAATGTTTTTAAAATGGCTGTTAACTGACCAAATCTGTCATAAAATTATTTAGAGATGGAAATATGTTATAGTTTCTAGGAAAAAAATTAATTTCATTGAAAAGTCATTTTTTCTCTGTTGCAATAATAGCTTTTCCAAGATAGATAACAAATTAAAATGAAAGTATGGAATATCCGTTGTCATAAAGATTGATTTCCCTCACTATACGAAAAGGTGTTAATGTATTTTCAGTCTAGTGCAGAAGAAATAAAACTTTTCAGATAAAAATATATTGTAATTTGACATAGCCTTCCCTTAATTCTACACTGCGTAACAAACAATTCTACAGCGAGCCTGCTCTGTGGATACAAGTATTAGGAAAAATAATATAATTCGGAAAAGTAAATTAATCCTTATGGAAATTTGAATAACTGCGGCCTTCGCTTCACTCAGGCATAAATCATTTGTTCCATAAAAATTGGCTCGTTATAAAAAAAATTACTGTTAAGTCAAATCTTGAATAAAATAATTCGTTTTCAGGTTCAATTTATGATAGTTTTCGTCCATGCCTCACAGCTTTTGTACAACGATTGCGGTTATCCTCGATTCATGGGCCCACTTATGATTTGCAATTCGGTAATATTCTTTGGACTTTTCTCGAACTTTTATTATCAAACTTTCATAAGAAATAAGAAACAACCTGTTCAAAAAACTCTAAAGGCTGATTAGAACTTTTTGAATAAATTGAAATATCTTTTTTGTGTAAATACATAATTGGGTACTCGTAATTTGGGGCTTGAGTTTAAAATTAAAATTCACAATGTTGAAGATTTGATTATTAATAATATATTCTTCAAAGTGCCTTTTAGTGTTGTCAGTCCCATCTGATCACAGTTAAATGTGTTGAAACAGTTTTTAATTTTAGTTTTTTTTGTATCATAAATACATATTTCTTAAAAAAAAGTTTAAACAATAATAA
>JABRWK010000055.1:417302-427497 GCA_013372445.1 Hypothenemus hampei
AAAAAGGACACTTATATCTCCGCCACTGGTGAATGCTGAAAGCTGGTAATTTTTTGGATTAAACCTATCAATATACTAAACTCGTATACCAAATTTCGTTAAAAAATCTTATGCCGTTTGAAAATTAAAAAATAAAAAATATTCTTTTTTCTTAAAGTTTAACACCCTGTATCTCGGAAACGAAGCACTTCCGGGTCCAAGTTGATAGGAACTTTTTTCTTATTTTTGCCTGTAGAATCATCCCCTGAAATATAATGCAACACTTATGGGACACCCTGTATATGAGATTTTTATATGTAGGATATTAATCTTGATTGTCTTTTTGTATAATACTTTTTGTAATTAGTACTGAAGACATATTAGATTTACATATTATGATTAATAAGCTAAGTAAGGTAAACAGAACTTGAAATAATTGCTCAATAAAGGACTTGTTTAACGTATTTCGTTTATTATTTTACAAAGAAGATACATTTATATAAGTTTATAAAGCGCGGCTCAAAAGTTTCTCCTTTCTTCTTTCAATTTCTCGATATGGGTAACATTTTCATTGGAAAGACTATTTTAATAGATACATACTTCTTTTTGACATCAATTTTCTACTCGTGACTTTCAAAATGACGACGGGCCGATTTGGAAAAGCCAATTTAATTATAAAGGAGGTTGTGCATTAAAGCATTTGGCGCGTTTGGAAAGCTTTGTTAAAATGCATTTAAACATATAACAACAAATAGGGCTAACATTTTTTAATTGTTCTAATAAATAAATATTGTAGAATTTATTAAAAAACTCCTCATTAAGATTTGCAAATATATAACAAAATTGCAAAAAGCAGCGGTTATCCTTTCTTCGCAATAGAGTCCGGCACAAAGAGAAATCCAATGGTGACAAATCGCGTGACCTTACAGACCATTTCGTAGGACTGTGACGTTCAATCTAATGATCAGGATACAAGTAATTAAATCAAATTGAATAAAATTTAAAACAAAACTTAAGGGATAAATTTGTTGTATTCATTACATGGCATTTAAGATAGTCATGTGACAACATACCGTGTGTTTTTGAAGATGCGTGCCCGACATAAAGGAATCGGTCCCACGTATTAGGGAGCAATAAGTTGGAATATCCAAAGAAGTGGTTAATTTGAAAAATTAAACTTATTCACCACAAGCTTGCACAAAAAAAAGCTGAGGGATAAAACAGGTACGTGATTCTCCATTTATAAAATTCTATTCTTCTCTACTTGTTTTCATTATACAAAAAATATTTTGTACCGGAAAATTTACGATAGAAATATACATATCAATATATTATACAAGGTGATATGTCATACATCCAAATATAAATGCTCATATTGCGAATAAATCCATAACACTTTATAAGTTCTTGTTAACAACTTGAAACAATATTGATATGCATATTTCAATCTTAAATTTCTCGGTAACTATTGAGTTTGGGTATAGGATATGCTACATGAGACACACTTAAAATTTAAAGCAGAATTCAGAAATTAAATTAAAAATAGATGTTTCCATTTGAATAAATGCAGTTGATTGTGGTTTTTGAGCTATTCTGTATATGTATATGGATTTACCTTCAGAAAAACCAAATCCAAAAATAAAAATTGACAGGACCGAGCTTTTTTTTAAAAAACCAATCCATGAATTTTAAATCAATTTATTCCAAACTTTATGTTCTCAATGTATGTATGGTATTTGTATTTGCAGAATAACGATTTAATAAAATCTATAAGTTTCGTTTATTTAATATTACACTGTTTAGCTTGCATAATATCGACAAAACATTCAATTTCATGCCATTCTCCTCAACCCACTGCACGCATACGATAATACAATGAATTAGATCAATCCTAACAAGTTCTTCTGTTGTATCGATTAATTAATAATTTAATCATTTTTGTTACAATTAATATTTACACATAATATTTATTAAATTATTAATTTAAAATATAATAATTTACGTTACTAGTCATTATCTAAAAGGTAACTGTGTTGTTGACATCAAACAATTGAGCCATTTTTTTTGTTTAGATGTGCCATCAATTAGATATTTCTTCATTAAAAAAAATTATTAAGGAACCGGCAATTCAAATTTTTAAATATATGCATTATTAATACTTTTTTAATGCATAATTTTTTTCTTCCTTTTATTTTAATTACAATGGAAAAATATGCTATTTTTTACACAATGACAGTAATTAATCTATTCTCATCACTATGTACCGATAAATGGTCTTCATCATCATTTATTCATTTATTAATTTCTGATTCTATTAGTTAAATATTAATAATGATAATGTTCCGCATCATATCGTTAATTTCTTTAATTGTTCCTGGCTCATTATTAGCTGATTCACTTCTTTGATTAAACATAGACAAGGTTTTCAGATTTTCAATCAGAGTCTGACCCATTAATGTCCGAAAAAGAAAAAATCGGCAAAATACCCCAAATCAGAAAAAATGGCTGGTTCAACAGTTAAACCATTTGTGTACGATGGTAAAATTTCGTGACAAACCTACGAGAAACAATTGGAAACCGCAGCAAAAATTATTATTTAGAATAATCGCGAAAAACTTTAGCGTTAGTGGTTGCTTTACGCGGTGAATTTCTAATTTTTACAAACACATAATGAAGAAAATCAAGAAAATTATCCAGATTTATAAATTCCATTTGGAAATACGGTTTGGTATGTCTATCAAGCTCAGTTAAGGAGTTGAATTAGGACAATAAAGCTAGAGATAATTTGCAATAATTTGAGTTTGGTGTAGCTTGCTTGATCGTTCTTACTTAATTTTACCCACAAAATTTAGAGAAACATTGGCTATTCAAATATTTTTAATGCAATTTGGGGTTGTAAAACTCCCTACGCCATAAGATTGTCACATTGTAAGAAATTTTTAGAAAATTTGGTTCATGAATTGGAATATGAGGCTAGGCGAGTTAAATGTATAAATTCCGATTAAGAAGAATTGCCACAGAGTAGGGTTGGCTGAAATCTATTTTGTCAACTTGAGGAAATTATTAAATAAGAAAACCGGCAAATGGCTCTAAGGCTAAAATGTGAATGTAAAGCCACGCTATCCTAGAATTCAGCACTCCCAGTCAACGACGACTAAGGAAAATTAAAGTAAGTGAGTTTGTTGGTGCGAAAAATCACTGGACTTTACGAGACCCCATTACCATCTCATTAATAAAAAAACAATTCATGGTTTAACATAACGATAACGGTTTGGTAATGAATGATCTGTTGCCAAAAATGCCCAATAAATGTATATACGAATTCATCCAGAACAATAGTAAGACCTGATATAATTAGACATTGTAGAAATGAACTACCGTAATATTGCAAACCGCAACCAGAGAACAGGTTCCAGTTATCAAAATTAAATTTAATTCACAAAACTGAAATTCAACTAGGACGCAACATTCTTTTGTATCTGTATAGTATATGGCCAAGATAACGGATGGAATTCTATTAGAATTAGATTTGATGGAAAAACATGGTTTTCAACTTGATTTCAATTTGATTAGAGTATTAGGAAAAAAATTTGATTAACTTATTATATCTTTCCCTGATCACGGTTTCCAGATTAATAAATTAACTTTGAGCTAATCAATCCACAATTCCAGCTAAAATCAAAAAGATTGGTTAGTTACATCAGTTTAAAAATAATATATTTCATTTGTTATTGTAAATTTAATGAATGATTGATGATTTATGAATGATTATATCTGTACCTTAGAGGTAAACTATACTAACAAGTCAAATTCGGCAAAAGTGGATTTAGTATAGTTTACCTCTGAGGTACAGATATATGTATAATTTTAATGAATTCATCCCAATAGAAATCGTAATAAAATATTTACGTCATGTTTAGGAAAACTACCTGACACTAGTTGTTTCATTATTATTGTTAAAATATATGAATAAAAGTCTAGTCATGGCTAAATGAGATTTACGTTAAATTTATTCCAGAGGGTGTGCACATGTGCACGTTTACATAAGAAGTCGATTTGTTGAAAAAATATAATAAAAATTCAACAGAAAACGAATTAAAAATTCTTAAAGTTGATACCATGGTATTTTACTTATTTCTACAAAAGATGTTTAAAGTAGATTCCATCGACTAATCAATAAGTTTGGACTTTTAGAATCCAATTTCGTCGCATTAGTTCAAACGCTCCACCTTCTTGTTGTTGAACATTAAGAATTTTTAATTATTTTTTTTTTTTGGACTTTTGTTGTATTTTTAGAACAAATCGATTTCTCATTTAAAAGTGCATATGTGGTTAAAATTTGTCGGATAAGTTGTGAATCATCCTGTATATTTAAATTGCAATTGTTTATTGTTTGTATTTATTCAGAGCGACGGGTCACATTTAGGAAAATAATATTGAGACAATAATAATAATTTATAGATATTTAATAATTAAATAGATTATTATTCTTTAAATAAATATATTTTTTCAAGTAAAATTGGCCTTTTGTATAAAACCAATTAGCTGTTTTTCAAAAACTAGAGCTGCTATAAAAAAATCTTTATATTAAGTCGTATAAACTAGTACTATTCAGTGGGTAATACGCATAAAAGGTAGTATGTGCTAATGTTTCTCAGAAAAGTTTTTATTCGGTAGCATTTGCTTTTATAATATAAAAAAATAATTAATAAATTAATTTAATTAATTTTTTTGATTGTAGTAGGTTTATTAATTTATAATATTAACAAACCTACTACAATTTATAACGAAAATGCAATACATACTATTGAATTGACGTATCTACTACAGTGCAAAGAAAACAGAAGTAACGCAGTACCTTCTTCAATGTACATGATTGTACACAATAGTAAATACTACAAATATGTAGTAGTAAATGCATCTTTAGTAGAGTAAAACTCTAAAAGTGAATTATGTACTACATTTTATGCATACCACCCATTGTTTGAATAACGAACGAAACAATGGCGCTGTAGATCTAACAGAACCCAATAGGGACAATAAGAAGTGTGTTGTAAAAAAGGACTATTGGTTATTAGGAGTTTATTACAAAGAATAAATAATTCAGTGTTTATTAGATTGACTAATTTAAGAGAAATCTAACTCTAGTTGAAGAAAGATATTATATAGAGCCTATATATAGAGACTATATATAGGCACGTATATCCGATTACCTCAATGCTGTATCCAAATCCAGACAAGAAAAATAATTGAGGTATAAGTTATTCCCTAAAGCCTTGGGATACTTCGAAGAATTTATTGAATCAAGCCAATACAACTTAAATACCAAGAAAAATTAAAGGACTCAAATAATTGCTTTTTTCAAAATGACGTTCGATTGCTATTTTGAAAGTCACGTGTATGAAATTTACATCACAAAATACTTTTTACGTTTCTATTAAAATGTGTCAAATTGAAGAAAAATGTTACCCGTATCAAAAAACAAATGGTTTGGGAGGAGGACTCTTTTGAGCTCCACTGTACAAATGTAATATTCAATAACAATAGAGAATGAGATAACGTTCTCGTATAAGCAAAAAGTGGAAATTACATGATATCTTGCTTTCCGTTATTTACTATTCATAATCATTTTTAGGGAATTTATCAATCTTATCTGTTCATTATTTTATTTTTTGCAACTCTAATAGATTCTTGCTACCATATTACGTAATAATCTCAGAGGAGAAATGTTTTTTATATTTGTGGAACACGATAAACAAGTGGCATATTTGAAAATATTTTTAATCTAATTAGTTCTAACAGTAAAACATTTATAACAGCTAACAAAACATCCTAATTAATCAACGATCAATAATGAGCTCTCAGAATGGGAGAACAATGGGACAGCGATCATGACCTAACTGTTTAGAGGAAAAAACCGAATCAATACTGTACACTAATACAAGGGAAATGGAAATGATGAAGCTCACATTCTACCTACAGAACCGGTAAAATATCTAAGGGTAGTTTTGGACACGAAATTGATCTAGAAGGAACATCTGGATAAGATTGTAAGAAAAGTCATTGTAAGTCTTTGGGCTTACAGAACAGAAGGATATTTGATAATACATAAAATTGGAGATACCGATATTTGTAGGGGGAGAAGGAGGTTGAAGAAGTTTTATTAAGATAAAACGATCGATGATATTGAAAAACGAATGCTGCATACGGAGTCATATTAGAATATGTTTCGAGTCTATGGCATTTGCAAAAATTGTTTTTTCTCATGCAAAACTTGTTTTTCTATAATCAATTTAGATCTTCTGCGAATTTAACAAAACACTTCTCAAAATATTTCAATAGAATATTAATAATAAAGCTTCATTCAGTCTATATGTCATTTTCATTTAATCTAATTGCCACTTATACGTAATTCATGAATCTTACGATGAGTTGACAGTTGTCCAGATTGCTTGAATCTAAAGTATTGAATGATTCGAAAATGTTTAATAAATAAAACATCAACAAACCTGTGGCCGCAAATGTGGCACATATAAGGAGTTTCTCCAGTGTGTATTCTAATGTGGCTTTTCAAAGTTCTTGGGTCCCCAAACGCTTTAAGACAAATAGAACAAATATGCTGCTTGAGTCCTAAGTGGGTTCGTCTATGTGCAGCTAAATTACTAGCAGTTTTATAGCTTTTACTGCATTTCTCACAGTTGTAAGGTTTTTCGCCTGAAGAAAAAATATGTGTAATTTAAGAAAACTAAAAATTATCTGGAAAATTTTACCAGTATGTTTTCGGATATGAGTTTGCAAGTCAGCTGATCTACTTGACCTCCATCCACATACATCGCATTGGAATTTTTTTTCTCCAGAATGTGCTTTTTCATGAGCAGCTAAAGCACATCGACTCACGAAACTCTAAAAATATATGTTCAAATCTATATACAGTTAGAAAATAACATCTAGTACCTTGGCACATTGAAGACACTTGTAGGGTTTCTCATCAGTATGAGTTCTTAAATGTATTTTTAAATACGATGACGTACTAAATTTATTGTCACAAAATTTACATGCAAAAGGCTTTTCTCCCGTATGAGTTCTTAAATGACTCTTTAATGAGAATCTATGTATAAACTTTGCTCCTAAACAATATGATTATTTTTCATTTATACTAAATTCAATATCTCTTACCGCAGGTATCACACTTATGTTTTTTATCACCTTTGTGGATTTTCAAATGGTTACGCAGACTGTGTGCATCAGCTAATTTCTTTTGACAAATATCACATTTATAAGAGCGTATTACGTTGTGATTAGTTTTGTGAACCTGCAAAGCCAATTGAAACACTGTTACATCTCTGCATTAATGAGTTAAAGATTTTTCTCTTACCGTCAAATACTTTTGTTGAGAATATTTTTTGCCACAAATATCGCATTCAAATTTGTTGAAGTTATTGTTTAAATGTTGGTTAAAATGCATTTTTAATGGAGTTAAAGTATGGAATCTCTGTTCACAGTTCGGACATGAAAACGGTTTATATTGAGGATGCTGCTCTTTTACATGAACCAAATAGGAATTGGAATCTGAAACGGTACTAGTCAGTTTACGACATAGCATATTGTTAATTGTTAACACACCTTCAAATGTTAATAGGCACACTTCACATTCGAGATGAGATCCATGCTTTAATAAATGTTTTTTGAAAATAAATTCGAATCTAAATGTTTTGGAACATAAATCACAGATATAATTGGCTATTTTTCCTGGCTTAAGACCATTGTTGTTTAACAGACAATTATTTTTTAAGTTTTTCTCATTACTACAAGCGTTATGATTATTGAGTGGCAACGAAGTATCTTGAGCCTCAGCCCATTTGATAACATTTGTTACAGTTCCAGTTACAACCTCTTTTACTCGATAGTTATCTAAATATTTTAAAGAGCTAGTAATAGTGTAAATATTGTTAGAGTCATTCAATATGTCCTCAACATTTTTCATAGTCTGAAATACTTATTTCAGAAGATTTAAATTACATTAAAAAAACTTGCCTCATCCACCACATCTTCAATGATTAACACGTCTTCTTTGAAATTGGTTTGTGGTTCAATAATTTGTTGTAAATTCTCATCTGAAATTTCTGAGGTCTCTGGGAAAGTCTTATCTTCAGATCTTTCTTCAAAAATAAAATTTCCCAGCTGGGATTCAATGTCAATTATCTGCTTACGAAAATGTCTAGCCATTGTTAAGTGTTTTATGCAATCTGTACAAATATTTTTAGGTAAACATAGATTCAGTGACAACTACAAATCATTCTTTATAACAACAAATAATTTATAACATGTTAATTGAATAAAATGATTCCAAATTTACCTTAACATTAGTCAGTTCCAGAATCTGAACTAGGTTCTTTTCTATAATTAAATGTAATTCTGTGCTGGTTTTCTGAGTTAAGCAAGTTCTGCATGTTTTTTCTACATCTAATACTATCCTAGGGCACTCAGTCATTGTAAATCATTGAAATTTTGAACTCAAAATTGTATAAATATTCTACATTTTTGTTTGCTAATGTAAATAAAAAGTTGACATTGACAACCGTTTAAAACCCCGGTTGCCATATGTCTATTTCATTTGACATCTGTCATAAATGTCACTCCATTTTTAGGACTTCCCGGTTTTTTTAATCAATTTAAAACATTTTTTTATGTAGTTGATTTTTATTTTCGGTAACTACTTTATATTTAATTGGTTTATATAAAAGAAAATGTCAGGTAACACCTTTTAGATGGTAATCGTATGTCAATATAGACATTTACGTGAAATAAATACCTAATGGGTGTTCAAAAAAGAATCCGTTTGGAATAGGTTACTATACTTTAACAACGTATGTCGTGTGTAAATTTAAATAAATGTTTATCCGTTTTTGAAGTTAAATTTCAACGGTCCTTGTTTATTTGCAAACTAGATATTTAGAATATTTAAACTGTCTCGAGAACATGGTGGGCACATTCAGTACCAATTCCAATAAATTGTAATGAATTTTTATTTAGTTAGTGGATATTAAGTGGGTTTTACATAAAAAAAATATTTTTATAAATTTTTTTAAAGAAATTGCTAAATATTGAATTAATCTAAGATATACGATATCCTAGCTTACTCCAAATGGACTCTTTTTTGAACACTTGTTATTATTTTTAAATACATATGTACCTATTTGATAATCATATCGGAGAAACAGTGACGTAACTGCAAATTGTAAATTTTAAAGTAGAGACGAAAAACAATTTTTAATTATTTATATCCTTTGACTATATGTATAGATATGAGGGGCATACTGTAACAACATGATAAGCCACAAAATAAAAAAGTGGAGATATCGGACATTGAAATCTGACAGTTGTTTTTAAAACTATGTAATTGTTTTGTATTCTTTGGTCGTCGGTAACGCGATATGTTAAGGAATGGCTAAATTCTTTATGGTGGACCTTAATATGTTCCTATTTAATGGAAAAGGCCAATAAAATCGTTTTTTATAACGTGGCTTATCACATTATTCCAATATGCCCCTCATATGGACTGCTATGTAGTTTCCTATACTTACAATGATAAATTAGCGATCTAAGATGTGGCGACACCGATCCCCGGGTCGGTGATTAATAGTACTAATTTTCGATGTATTTAATTTAATGAAAAAGTATACAGGGTGTCCCTGAAATGCATGCGGAAAATAATATCACGGCATTCTTGGGGTCAAAACATTACAATTTGACTTAAAAATTATTTGGAAAAAGTGTCTCGTTTAGGCGCTATTGATAGTCAAAGTTCTTCAAAAAAAAATCGATTCTTGTTGTATCTGGAGAATGCTTCAATGGACTTCAATGAAACTTAGGGTACATTTATTTATTAGTACAAGGATTATTTTGATGTAACATTCATGTTCAATAACAAATTGCAAGTGGTAATTTCTTTGCCATTCTTGTACAAAAATGGACAGAACTTTGAACTGGGCACCTACATCGTATTGATTTTTTTTCTGACCATACATTAGCCCCTTATCCATCTTTTTGATTTCTTGGAATTTTCTCGTACGGTTAACATTTCAGGCAGAAAAAATTATTTTCTTTTCTCATGCAGAACGCCAATTTGCCATCATTTTGATAATTATCGAGAATTGTCGATATGTCATTTTCCGAAAATGTCATTAATATTAATCAAATTTTTTTGACGTTTGTT
>JABRWK010000055.1:438642-449552 GCA_013372445.1 Hypothenemus hampei
ATACATGAAATTTGAAGGAGAATTCAGAAATAAAATAAAAAATATGCGTTCCCATTTGAAAAAATTAAGTTAGTGGCCATAACTTGGTTTTTGGTTACCCTGTATATAGGAATTTGCTATCAAAAAAACCGCAGCCAAAAATAAAAATCGACAGGTCCGAGCTTTTTTCCAAAAAAAGAACCCTTAAATTTTAAATGAATTTATTCCATACATTTGGCGCTTACTGTACATATATACAAAGTGGTCATTTCGTGTGGTCTTGGAAGATTACGGCTAAGGAATTTGATTTTTTGAAAACAATTTTTTTGTGTTGTGCAAAACTCAAGTATGGGTCCATTCTAAAATTATTTTCCTTTTATGCAAGGTGCTCTAAATAAGTGAAAAATATCAAAGTTACCTTTTTTTTAAATAGAACACCCCGTATATTAGCGCCATTTTAGATTCCTCGAGAAAAATAAATGTAAGTTTGATTAAGGTTTACCTATCCTAAACTTTAAGGATTTTGAAATAATTGAAATTTTGTAAAAATGTGGTGCAAATTTAAAAACTCTGCTTTTGAAATAAGCCGAAATTCACCCTAAACCTTAAGTATGAAACGTATTGTAAATACGTATGCTACAGTCATGAAAATGTAATTACCTTATACAAGATGTCCCAAAAATAACTTCAAATATGTATGTATTGCTTTTGAAGAGTAATAATTTGCCTAATTTAAATGGAACACCCTATATTTAATTTCTTAAACAAATAGATAGATTTATTGCCAATCGAAAACTATTATACTTTTCTATACCTAAATTTACAGATTTCCTTCGAAAATTAAGATTTAAAAAAAGTTCAAAATTCTATTACTTTTTGTATCATTTACTATGGTTACTTTTAAATTATTAACATATTGCTAATTTTCTTCACCTAGACGTCATTAAATATGACATTTATCGATTTTTTTCCCATGTTTAATTAAAGATTAAAATTTTTATCTCAAATATATTAACGACATCAGCTATTTAATTTTAACTACAAATTAAATGCTTGGTATTCAGTAAAAAATATTTAACTCTCAGTAAAAAATACCTAATCCTCGGTAAAATGGATCTTCCTCTGTCAAATAGTGAACATTCCGTACCTTTACTTAGCAGTTAGTATTTTTTATAGAGTAAAATGTCATATAGTACTGAGCAGTTTATTATTATTCTTTTGCTTTTAAGATCTTTTTTAAAATCTTTAAACATAAGAATTTTTTCAAAATTTCAAATACCTTAGCTGTAATCTTCCAAAACCCCACTTAATTACTACCCTGTATATGTATATACTAATAACAAATATGTATAATTTTACATAAAATCTAAAAAAATAATAATATATAGAATGTTGTATTTGAAATAACAAAATTTCATCTTGTACAAGTTGTATAGTACACCCTTTATTGTCGAAAATAAAGTAAATATTATCTATACATTTTTTCTCTAGAATTGATTTAATTAGTCTGAGATATTATTTACAGTTAATAGAGAACACCTTAGTTTGGTGAGATATTTTGTATATCAAATGACATAACTAGTTTTTGATTTATACCAAAAACATTATCTTCTGTTTTTTTTGTTCAAGAATGCCATGGAAAAACAAAGTCATCGAGTTGTCCAGGTCTATTTTCTTATGAAACGTTTTTCGATATTTCCCTTGTTTTTATTGCTTTTCCAAAAAAGTCGCAAAATTACAATATTTGTACATTATATGATTTAAATGTAAGATGTACAAACATTTTGTACATCTCACTACTCATGTCAATTAATTTAGTAGTTAATTAATATTTTCTTTTTTCCAGTAATTACATTTTGTATAGACTTTATATCAAGCGAATTTTTAATTTATATTTTTCTGACAAAAAACAATATGTAGTTTCTTTCAAGAAAATACATACTAATTATACCCTGTACAAAATTGCAACTATGGCAAACAATTTTACTATATTAGGCACCATATAGGAAATATTGAGACTTTGCTCCTTCATAATAGAATTTACACGTATATTTCAGTTCCAGGGTTTAATTTTTGTCCAATTACCCCACTAACGATTTGCGGTGGCGCTCGAATATAAACATTTTTTGTCAATATAGATTTTTTCTTGGTTTCCATAGCGTCCTCCTCTTCATTAGCACTTTCTTTTACTTCTTTTAAGCCCATAGAGTATCTAATACATAGACAATATTAAAAACTTTACACAAAGAAACTGAATATATGTATACCTGGATTGATTTCTGATACTTTTCAAGCCACTTTCAGAGGTTGGCTGGCTGCTAGGCGTCGTAGAACTGGTAGTGCTTTTCCTAAATTATTCATATTCAAAATTTGAAATTTTTAACTTTCCATACGTACCTAATAATTTCCGTTTTTCTAAATTGCTTTCTAAGTTTTTTAATTCCGCATAATTTGAAGAAACCACCCCGAAATTTTGAACTCATTATATTGTACAAAATGGGATTTACGGCCGAATTAATATGAAACATAATACGGGAAAAATAAAGGATGTTGTAATATGTTTCGAAGCCTGAAAATAAAATGTTTCCTTTTTTTTTAGAGAATTCTTTTACCTTTTAGCTTACCTATTTGAAAATTCGACCCAGGAGGACTGATTATTATCCATAGAGTTAAGGCCCGAAATGGCAAGAGACATATAAAGAACGCAATTACAACGGTACCCAACATCATCATCACTTGTTTTCTGTATTTAATTGCGCTCTGATTGGGCATGCTGACACTTTTATTTTGAAACGCTACCTAAGAACGTTGTTGTGCATTCAACATCTTTGCAATATGTACTATTTGACAAACCATTTGTATACTTACTAAATGCGTTGGATGGCTCATTAGGGTTCTGGCGATCAATGCATAAACGCCTATTAGTATAGCTAAAGGGAAAATAAAGAAAACAACAACAGACCCTATAAAAAATATACAGGGCATTATATCTAAAACCATTGTAAAACAGACGAACACTATAGAGCCGTCGAAGTATTCTTCAGGGCCGTACTGGGTGATGGCAAGGATCGGACTAAAAAATAAATTACCGTGTTAATCAGGATTGTTTTTATACGGTTAATTTAGTGTTCTCTTTCAACTGCGCCG
The DNA here is from genome assembly GCA_013372445.1 of Hypothenemus hampei. Taxonomy (NCBI): domain Eukaryota; kingdom Metazoa; phylum Arthropoda; class Insecta; order Coleoptera; family Curculionidae; genus Hypothenemus; species Hypothenemus hampei. The sequence goes on from JABRWK010000055.1 coordinate 441,769, forward strand.
CTTGAAAGCGTGACGTAAAGAGGAAAGAAAACTTTTAATTAGATTCGTTACATGTCAGTAGAGATGCCGAGCCGAAAGTTTTTCAAGTTACATAAATAACTTTGTCGCACGAGATGTTAAATAAGATTCGGAATCTGAATCTGAACTCCCTAACACTGAGGGAGTTGGAAATTTCAATATATTATTCAATATTACAATGTAATTCAAATTTACATATACTATAATATCTTTTATTTTAAAACTTAATTATATTAATTTAGAGATTTTGCGTATTTTTTCAATTAATTTTTATCAAAATATAGATACTTTAATATTAGGTTGTAAAGTTATTGCGGTTTCTGATACTTTGATTTTAGCTTCTCAAAAATGAATTACAAAGGGTGTTTCTAAAGTTACAGAAATTGAGGAATAGTTTTATTATGCAAGATTTATACGTACGGCTATTAGTTAAAAGCGAATGTTCACGACACGTTTACATATGCACACACATACTGAGTATTTTATGTACCTAATATTTCGCTATGTGAGTTGCCTAGTTTATAAGTCGTATTCCAATAACTTTCTTAAGAAACATTAATCTTTTTGTGGAAAGAAGTTGTAAAAATAGAAATTGTTCAACTTCTTAATCAAAAAGTACAATAGTTCATAGAAGGTAGTAGAATTTCTAGAAGATTAAGGCCATGGTGGACGTCTAAACATCTTTATTAATGAAGAAACACTCCGCTGTGAAGAATCTACTAAAAGACTAGAAGCAAATGTTTAAAATTAGTGTTGGTTTAAGAATAAGTACGCCTCAGATTCATGACATTTTCTACAATCATTTGGAGGGGAACAAATATTCTTCCCCCTTGGTTATAAAGGCTTTTGGAACTAGAACAAAAAATCATTAAGTTTGACACGTGCCGCCAACTTGAAGAGTTCTTGGAGTTTGCCAGTAAACAAAAAGGGAATTGCTTTTAGAAGAGTATCAAGAATGGAAACCGGTCTCAATGCATTAGATTAGTGTGATTCAATCCTGTATTACATTTGAAATAGACATAAATGAACTACATGTATTATAGAAAAATGAGGTAATATTTCGATTTTGAGCTGTAGTTACCGAATTCCAGATTTTATTTCAACAAATCTGGAAGTGGAATTTATACCATGCCTGTCGATCCAAAACAATTTTTTTTCAATGTCTTAGAACATTGGAATGAACTACTTCTTGATTATTAGAATACTTCCCTAAAATGAAAAATTAAAAATGTTTCCAAAACAATTCTTAAAGAGTGTCTTTTTTTTAAATAAGAGATAAAGGTTAATATAACTGTGGTAGCACGTGTATCAAAATTAAACTTTGCATCACACAAATTTTCAAATCATTCCAGAAAAATTAATCAAAAACCTTTTTTTGACGTTACTTTTAAAGCTCTCTCAGGAAGCATTTTCAGATGTAGGTTTTTAAAGAATTTATCTTCATATTTTTTATGCAGAATTAGTTCTTTACATATGTCAAAGTTGTTTTTGGATAATCTACACATAGGTGTACGCTTACTTAAAGTTAAAGGTTGAAATCCGCTATAACTTTTTTTAGAACCTAATATATCATTGAAAAGTTTAAAGAAATTCTTGAAAACGTTCAACTAGAATGTCACAGTGTAAAACTATTCAGCTACAAAACAACTACATATTAAACTATAACTACTTTAAACATTATTGTTACTATGTCTTTAAATCCATACAGTATTGGACAAAATCAAACTGACCGAACAATTTTTTTTATATATAAACTGTGTTAGGGAAGAAAGGTAGAATTTTCCACAAGAAAAATCGTTTCGATCGACTTATGAATCACATAAAACGTCGTCTTGTGAAATGTGCTGTTGCCAGTAGATAAAAATACACTTAATTGAAACTTAAACTTATATTTAATTTTAGAAATATTTAATAAAATGCAATTTTCGTTTTTAAAGAAATAAATTTTTATTCTTTTGAAAACAATGGAAAACTCAAAATCTAGTTGACATAAACTAATATTTAATAAATTTTTAATTTATTGATATGCTTCAATGGATGTATCAAATACACATTTTCATAGGGTACTCGAAATTCTTATTTTCATCATGTCTGAATTTTGTCCGACACTGTATATGAATTATGTATATTTAGGTCAGTTCTCTGTATAACTTTTAGTTAATATACATATACTTACTTTTTGTTGACAGATTATTCCGGTTGCTGTGATGATGGGTGGTAAAATGGTGAATTCTATCGAGTGATGCTGATGTGTTACAGTATTTGAAATGTGTAGGTAAGTTGTTTATTATTATTTTTTTAATGGATTAAAATTACTCCTACCAGAACATTTTCTTAATAATATTTTTATTAAAAATTTCTTGAATTTATCTTTGGTTTTCTCACATAGAAAATAAATATTTACAAACATTGGACAAATCTTTTACAATAAACACGATATCGAAAATAGTGAAACAGATAAATTATAAATAAAACGCAAGTCATATATTAATAAATTACGTAACAGGAAGCAAAATTCATACGAAAGTTTCTTCTTCTGTAACTCTCCCATTAGGCTTTAAAAACTTTTGTTCCAACTCCACACATTCAACTTTATCTCCATTACTGCCATTATTCTGACAAATTATAACTTTTTCGGTAAAAATATTCACATTTATTTTGCCACCATCTTCTTTCAGAGTACATTCATCAGAATGCAAGCAATATTCTCTATTCTTAGTTTCTCCATGTTTTCTCTGATTAGAAGGTTTTATTAAAACTGAACACGTTTTAGGTCTATAACATACCCTGTAACCTTCGTTACTACGAAACGTACTGCTTCTGGTGCTGGAATGCTGGCCACTGTCAAAGGTACTATTTGTATGTCTTGAAAATAATCTTCGTTTCGTTTCTGAGCAAATTACAAAACCTGTACGAAATTTTGAGCTCATCAAATTATACAGTATTGGATTTATCGCTGAATTTAAATAAACCATATTTCTACAGAAGAATAGGATGTTGTAGTATCTTTCTATTCCTAAGTTAACGACACTTTCTTCTGGTACTATAATGATCCATAAAGTAAACACACGAAACGGTATAAGGCAAAGGAAAAACTTAAAACTACCGTACCCAACATTAGTATCACTTGTTTGCGAGCCCTCATTGAATAATTATCAATATGTTTATTCAGTACTAAACTGGCCGCATTGTAGATCAAGTTCTTTGCTATAATGCAATACAATACAAGAAGCACAATAAGAGGAACTATGAAAAATAGGAAAATACTGGCGAGAAAATACAGGGCGGACCAGAAAGTGTTGGCCAATGTGTAACAGGCTGGCGCTTTCGTTCCGTCAAAGTAGTCGACGATTTTGAATTCGGCAATACCAAGTATTGGGCTGTAATAGAAGAATATGGTTTGTGTTTGAACTTCGTTCACATGTCCGACTGAACAGAAGACTGTAACTGAATTAGAGATACGACAGTCCATTACTACTTTAAGGCCATATTAAATAGTTCGTAATTGGCATGTCACATTGATCCATTTTATTGGAATCCATAATTCTTCTAGGCAGTTAAATAATATTTTAGTTTGGTTACAGTCTTCTGTGTTGATGATTAAAGAAGACGAAAAATGTTCACTTTCAATTTGCTACAGGATGTCTTTTATCAATGCTTTTTTAATGTTTAAGACAAAAGAATTTATGAAACTTTTAAAAGTAGAAAAAAAAATGTATATGTAGATGTGTAATACACATTATGTATGTCCAATGCTTGAATTGTTGATATCAAAATGATGAAGGCTTATACTCTTTATGTAATAATACCCACAGAGCAAATTTTGAACATTTGAAACATTTCATTAGTTAATATTCATTTCTTGATAGATTTCATTACGATAGGTAAGTTAGTAATTGCGCGATAGTCAAAAACTAGATAATGAATACTTTAAGTTCTTCAAAAAATGTGTCCATATAAACAGTACTGCGCAATATCTTCTTTTTGAATAACCCTATATTATAGAATTTTATTAAAAAAATGACCCCCCCATCTAATCAGAGTTGACGCGTCGAAGCTTCATTTTGGAAAATTACAAGGAGAACCAGAAATAGGTGTGCACCCTTTTTACTGATCCATATATTTTAACATTTGCAACTTATGATTGAGTGACATTAATCAGCTATCAATAAATAGTTTTTATTACATAATTTTCTACAATTTTAAGCTATAGTTTATATCGAAACATTGCCGAGATGAAATTAGTTCTAAATTAAAAAGTAAATTAGTGTTTGGGAGTGAGGCGCTAAACCGTGGCAACATTTACGGATGATACAGCCAATTTAAGTGGTGCATTTAACTTTCATGATGATCCAAGTTCAGTAGCCATCACTGTAGAGTCTGCAGTGTAGACAATGTGGCACCTGTATGGAGTAGGATTGAAATAGACAAACACAAGTATAAAATATTTCAATAGATATTAGGCATTCATGAACCAAGAGTTCATACAATTTTGTATTAAAACCTTTATGTGAGAAAAGTTTCTTCATTACGAGTTACTGATCAACTCACAGATGGACAACAAAAATAACGGTTAGATTGGTGCAGAAAAAATACCCAAAAATATGAAAATGGCACTTCACGGATTGTAAATAATATGGTGACAGCTGACGAAACATGTGTGTCATATCGAACAGCACTTACGACTAATTATTGGAAGCGAATTGAATTACCTCTGTTAGAGGGTACCCACCATATAGCCGAGACTTAGCTTCCTGAAACTTTGCATCGTATCGTAGAGTCAAGGGAAAATTATGGGGAGTCGATTTATCGGTAATAACCAGTTTATAGAGGCTTGGGCACATGCCCGCCTAGAGCTCACAATCAGTGAAAAACAAAGGATAAACATTTTTAATGAGTGGTTTTGTCGTATGCATAAGTGCATTGAAAAAAAATGGAAACAATTTTGAAAAAATATAAACCCTACTTTGTTAATTCTCAACACATGTTTTTGCTCCTTCAAGTACTAGCTTTTCATCGAGAACGTTTTTAAATAAAAACTAAAAGAATTGGTTTTTAACATATAGTATTTTCAAAGTTGACATTTCTCCACGTCGTCAAACATGTGATTGACATTTGGAATACACTATTGCCAAATTTTATTCAATTTATGAATTTTAAGGAGTATTCTTCTGACAGCTTTAGAAAAATAAAATTTTATTTATGTAAAAAATATATCAGTAGAATAACACTTAAGGTGACGAATATTCATTAACATATTTCTATAAGAAAAAATGGAACATTAGTGGGAACATCTGAAAAGTAACAGGACTTATCTTATGAGTTCAACGCAATATTTTTATATAATCATAATCCATAATCCTTTCTCTTTCAAACCATCTATTTATTTCATTTTTATTGATAAATGTCAAAATTTTAAATAAATATCAATAGATATAGACGGCAATCACGCATTCATTGCCACCTTAACAGGAAACCTTGAATCAAAAATTACATTAAGATTTCATTAATTTTTAGCTTATTAAGTTGGTATTACTGCGTCTAATGAATGACATCAGTAATGACGTGCAGCAATTTCAGCTTTGAAAATACTATATGTGAGTATGTTATAGGAAATCCAGAGTAGTTTTTGAATGTCTATGATATGTATTTGATTTTGTCAATCAATAGTAATCAAAGAACACTATAAATTTATTTAAATGGTCACCTAATTATAATTAGAAAAACAAAGAAAATTAACATCCTGTAGCGCTTGTTTTTAATGAATTGTTAAAATATGAGTTTAAAAGCCTTTAAAGAATAACAATAATTAAACTCATCATTAGTAAGGTAGGGTAAGATACGGTACCTTTTCCACACCAAAACTATGTATTAATATCCAATCAACAAGATTTTTTAAATGCAAAAGAAAGGATTAATATTTCATGGTAATAGGGTTAGCATACGTGACAAAAAGCAATTTCAGATTAGTAAAACGATCAAAAAATACAATTTTAATAAAATTAACAAAATTGGCTCGTTAACGTTAAGTTCGGTTAATTGATTTCATCAATATATTAGTTTAAACTCGTAAATGAAGAAAAAAAATAGGTGACATTAAAGCGAGATGAAAATTTAAACTAATGGTGCCGAAGAAAACGGTAACGAGGCCTCTTGTGATGGCCATAAATCGACAAAGGAAGAAGGATGAAATGGACGTGTTTTTGTAATTCTGAAAAATTAGGAAGGCATTTTTCTTACAAATGTTTGTTTACGGTTTTATTTTTTTAAGCTCATTCAGTTGAAAATTTTTCCGTCGGCCTAGAAATTCACGTCGACTTGGTAATGTAGCTGATCTAAAATTTAGGGTGACAGTTCAGACACGTCCAGATTAATTACACCAGTTGCTCACAGTCCACTTGACAAACATCCTCCCGCTTTTACTTAATCTATCAGCCCTTAACTGGTTTCAGGCAAAGGTCTGATTACGATTTTATCCTCTGGAATCTCGACCCTAATTGGCCCGAATTGCCTGACGATATTTGTCAATTTCTTTTTGTTCTCCCCAACGTAGATAATAAAATTACGTTACCAAGAAGTTTATTGTCCTACTTCTTATACGAAATGCAACTCCATTATCCTGATGTTTTTCAGTTACACACAACAATACCGTTTTCGGAATGAACCATTTCTAAAATTGTTTCGCTGAGATCCAATATAGGCTAATAACCCATGTGGCCTATCATAAGAAAGTTCTCACTGATTTCGCAAGAAAGATATCTTTCGATTTTCTTTCGGGGCAGTTATAATAAATCTCGTGGAAAAAATGTTTGGCGAACGTCGTGGACCGATAAAGCCGGTTCTCTTTTGTATTTGTTTAATATGTTGAAACCCGATAGTATCTGAAAGGTGGAGTGTTCGGAAAACGTGGTTCACTGCCCTGTGAGAGCACGTCAAACCAAAACGAATGACTCTAAGAAATATTAAGAAATTTTGTCAACAAAAACGTTTGATATAAATTGGGATATGCGAACCGTTTTTCCGATTAAGTTAAAGGGATTCTCTCTTTTTGCCTCTATAAAAGGGCAAATATAGATTTTAAAATCAATAAGCTCAATAAATAAATTGGTATATACACCCCCTGGCCTTTGGTGTATATATTTTCCTATATATTGGAGATTTCCTCGCCGATGACTTTAATCTATGTCAGCAAGTTCTTGTTTTGTTTGGTAATCTCAATTGAGGCACATTATCAAGATGCCTTTCAATGTCATATAACATTTTTTATTCAAAAGGTGAATTTTTAAGTTAATAATAGAAAATACTCTAGAAAAAGTAAACTAAACATTTTAACAAAAAAGAGATTGACAACTCTTACAGGCCATAAGTCCAAATAAAGTCGACATCTTTCTGTGACGTTTAATTTAAGGAAACCAGGCAAAAAGCACCCGAACAAATTTAAGACTTCTTCTTATTGCGAAGATAAATTTGGTTTTGTTACATGTTTCATTTATAAAGTTGCTGTTCGAATTTTTCATTAATTTCTTCTCTTCTTTAAGTTTGAATGAAGAGGTCTTCAAATTTTCTATACTCTAATTTGTTTGATATAAATTTAGCTCGCAATTTCATTAGCTCTCCAATCTCATCAAATATTGTTATGAATTTTTAAGAAAATTTGTTTTCAAAATCCAGGGAGAATAGATTGTGTTAAAGTTGACCCGTTATCACCCGTATCTCTATAGCATTCTCTCTTTAAGTTATCTCGACTTTCTTGAAACTTTTAAATC
>JABRWK010000055.1:456075-575705 GCA_013372445.1 Hypothenemus hampei
AAGTATTAGGCACCCTTATTAATTTATCTGTATTGCAAAATTAGGTCTCAGAATTGAATTTTAAATTGAGAAAACAATAAATATTTTAAGTACCTTCAATTCTAGTAGACATTAATCCATATTTCGCAGTTGTAAGTAGAATTATAGGTAAAAAACACATAAATATCGAAAATTCAGTTTTTCGCATCATTCTAGTCAAAGTGTTTACAGTTAAAACATCTGTGATAACAGAATTTTATTTTATTTTATTTGTGTTAATATTGTTTTTAATTATTAATAATGCCTAAAGTTGCCGACTTATCATTAGAAAAACGAGTGAGAATACAAATTTTACATGAATTCAGGAAATCACAAGTCTACATTTCCAAATTCGTTAAATGTTCCCGATGTGCAGTGCAAACAGCTCTTAAGAGATTTCGTGAGACTGGTTCCCAAATAAGTAGACCTAAAACGGGAAGAAATCGTATAACTACGGCTCGCCAGGACAGAATACTTATCCGTGAATCCATTAAAGATCGGAAAAAAACTTCATCTGAACTTGCTGCAGCTCTGTCAACAAAAACTGGACACCCTATGAGTGCTCGTACCGCAAGAAGAAGACTCGTAGAAGCAGGTCTTAAAGGTTGTAAAGCCAAAAAGAAGCCATGGCTTTCAAAAAAAAATAAACAAATTCGTTTGGAATGGGCTCGTAGACACCAACATTTGACAGAAGATGATTGGAAAAATGTTGTGTTGTCTGATGAATCAAACTTTCAGGTAAGTTTTTATGTGAGCTAGATATAATAAGAATAGCCCCTATTATAATTTTTTGTTGCTGTTTCGAAAATAACTACTACGTTTTCAAACAAATGGATTTTGCTTTCTCACAGATATTTGGAACGCCGGGTGTCACTTTTGTAAGACGTCGTGTCGGAGAAGAATTTCATCCAGACTGTGTAGTACCAACTGTTAAATATGGGGGAGGCAGTACTATGGTCTGGGGATGCATGGCGGCTGATGGCGTCGGCGAAATTTTCGTTTGTGAAGGTCACATGAACAGCGAAAAATACATAAATGTTGTTGAAAATAAACTCCTAAGTTCATTAACGATTATTTTCGGCGATACTAATTTAGATGGGGTCAAATTCCAGCAAGACAATGCCCCTTGCCACAAATCAGCGACCACGATGTCTTGGTTTAGGGACAACAACATTGATCTTTTGGATTGGCCGCCTCAGTCCCCAGACCTGAACCCCATTGAGCACATATGGGGTATTTTAAAAAACAATGTAAGAAAGCGTAACGTCTCATCGAAAAAAGCTCTTGAAAATGTTCTTATTCACGAATGGAACTGTATAAGCGCGGAGCAATGCACAAAGCTGGTACAGACTATGCCGCAAAGAATAACTGCCGTGATAAAAGCTAAAGGTGGACCGACAAAATATTAGTGATGAGTTATTATTTAATTATTACAGACATATAAATTACAAAAAGAGTTTCATTATATACCCTAAATAAAAATAAAAGAGAAAAATATAAGGTGCCTAATACTTTTGGCCAAGGTAGTATATGCCAAACTTATTACAAATGTTGAAGAAGAAAATGTAAAATTTGTTGCAAATCCGAACAAACTTGAAACAAATTGGCTAGTAGACATTAATAAAGAACCGAATGATTTCAAAAAGTCGTAAAATGAGATAAAATTAAACTCATCCGATTGAACATCAATAAACACGAAGAAAAACACCCTGAAGATTTAGAATTGCCTGTACGTTTGCCGTCTTTGAAATTGAAAGAATAAGAATCAGGAACGAGTTTGATATATCAAAAAGAGAAAAATCCAAACAAAGATCAAGAGTTTGCTTCAAGATGGAAGAGGATGAATTTTAGGCTGTTGATGGAAGTGGAGTCTTAGACTTTATGAAAGAAGTTGAAAAACTTATTAATAATTCGTGCAATTAGCGGATCAACATCTAATTTACGAATTTGTTCAAAAAGAGTCAAAGCTTAAAAATAATCACATAAAGACTCGATGCCATGCAAGAGTAAGTTCAACTCGACAGAAGGAAGGCGATTATGTTTGAATTAATAAACAAATCTAGAAGAAAACTTATAGAATACTGACAATATCTCGTATAAAAATGAAATGTCGTTTGTTTAGGTTAACTAATACGATACCATCGGTCTGGAGAAGAATATAAAGTGTTAGCAAATTAGGAAGGTGCAATGTTATGAAATAATTTTGAGGTGAAATAGTCAATTTTAGCGTTAGTTAGTGATCCTAATTAAAGTTTTTTACAAATTAGTGGAAAGAAATTTAAACAGATTTTATCGAAAACAATGTTACTTTAATAATTTTTATCTCGTTTTTTATTGCATTTTCTAAAGAAATCGAATTTTTCATTGATTACGTTGCGACATTACATTGGTATGTGATTAAGATTTGTCGAAAAGCTATGAAACACGGGATAGCTAGCCTAATATTATAACTTTTTGTGAAACAAAAGATTCCACAAAAAGATTTGGTGTATTTACTACAAATTATCGTGTGGTTATTGTAATTTTCTTTAATTACCTGATTTGAAACGTTAAAAAACATAAATATAATAAGTAGCCTGGATGTTAAATAATGTAAATAAAAACCGTAATAAATAATAACCGGTCAGTTTTCCATGCAAATAGCGATCAAAAAGGGTACCGCCTCAGCAAGGTACCACTTGATGCAAATCTTTTTAAGCCTGGCTTGTTTATATCCGTATTAAATCGGGCATCCATAACTGCAATTGGGATTGCGCGCGAATGACATATAAATTGTAAACTCGCACATTAAAATGACACATGGCCGGGCTTATGCAAATAGGCTCGGTAAGAAATAATTTACATTTTGTTATTCTTCCATGACGTCTTCAGATTTATTGTGGCGATAATTCAAAAAAAAACTGGACCAGCTCTTCTTGTTACCCTTTTTCTTCATCGATGATGAGAAAATGGTTAATTACACCAGAGAAATTTCAAGATTTTTAAAGAGCTATTGTTTGTTTTTTTAAATCGTTGATGATGAATTTTCGTGAAAGCGCCTGTTTTCTTTCCCCGATAAAACTGACACCTTAATTTATTCGTATTTCGAAGTGATTTCATTGACCTTTTCATATTTGGATTGATTTCTTTATGAGACACCCACGTCGTGCCACGGTATTTTTTTGCCATTTGTTTAATATACTACATTTATTGATTTAAATTATTTCAACCCACTTGCTTCTCGGTTAAACTGCAAAATAAACCTGTCAAGTTAAATTAAAAAAAAATACATTTCTGGAAAATTTCTGGCACAGCGTATTTAGTTTTATTTTTAAATCCGATAAACGTTTATTGACACGTCGATTGATTCGATCAGGTTCGCCAGGCTGTTATCGTAAGAAAAAACGAGTCGACTATAAAAAAACGAGCTGAAAATTTAAGCAGGACTATTTTTAAATGTTTTCTTCGCTTATTCCTCGTCGGTTCATTGGTGAAGAAAATCGAGCTTCTAAGTCGATTAAACTTTCAACACGTTATTAGCTTTTATCTAATTGAAGCCGTTTCTATTCATAATTCTTCGCGCCTAATTTATTAGATACACCTATTTTCCGAAATATCACACGAGCAGATGTTTATAATAGGTGTCAAAACGATTCTTGGTATTATTAGCTTGTACTAACGATTAATTTAGTTCCTCAGTACCTATTTCTTTCAATTGGTTTTTATACATGTAATAAATTTTTCGTATAAAGATTTTTGTTTATTTTTAGCCTTTCCACTTGAATGAAGTGCCGATTTCCAAACCAATAAAATAGAAGACTTTTATTAAAATTCATCACAAACAATCTCATCAAATGCAAATATTGTCAACGCAATCACTTTCAATTTTTTTACAAGATCCTTTCTAAATGTAAGACTGTATTCGAAATGGAGTTAAAATATATAGTTGAATTCAAGAAGCCCCAACTTATATTAAAAGAACTTCATAGAGATTGTTAGTCTATACGATGCGTATCTCAAGCACCAGTTCAATTGCAGATCAATGATTTAAAGAGCTTGAAATAGCTGGAAGGCGAAGCATGTACAACCGACTAAGAGCCCAACCTTATCAAATTTTTGGAGATTCGGTTATAGGTGCTTCATTCATAATATTTTGCAAATTCATCTAATTCTTTTCAATATCTCACTTGGCCCTAGAAAAATGTCCTATCATAAATCACGATTTTAAAAATTGAACATCAAGATGAAGCTGAATTGTTAATTTTGTGGAATGACGTCTTCTAAAATTTCATTTGCGTTTCAATGTAAAGTACAGGTAGCTCGTAATAAAATATCTGAAAAGGATTAATCTATTTCTTCAGAAGTATACCTGATAAAAAAAAATAGTGATATCAAGGAATGTTCGTTAAAAAATTGAATTCTTTGCATACTGACTCCCCTTCCTTTTATTATGTTACAGTAACAGTAGAAATCACACGTAAGATAATTTGGATGGGAAGAGTTAAATAGACAAAGGGAAATTTTTACTGAGTGTTCTGGTTTTTATATGTCACACTATATTACATAATTTAGGTTACATTTAAAGGAAATAATGAAAACTTTTATAAACCAATATGAAAAAAAAAAGTAGGATAGAATGTAATAATCCCAAAATCGGAATGGCATAACAACCGCAGATGTTTGAAAGTATCTTTTAGATATTTCGGGAAATTAGTGGATTTCTTTCGTTATTATATTTTTTATAGGTGTTGTTTAATCTTTATGGCCACAGTAAGGAGCAAAACTGTTCAAATTGTTCCAAAATTATAGTAAATTTTTGTTTTATTTCAGTGATATTAGAAAAAAATATTTTAACGTTAAAATACGACAAAAGTCAATGTCTAGAAATTGTAGTATACCAGGTTGTCATAATAAATTAAAGTTTTTCGAAGCATGGTCCCATTTTTGATAGAACATTTGGTCGCGACCGTATTATTGCGTTTTGTGACCTCAAAGTTTTGAGCAAAATTCACTGTTTGTTTGGTCATCATTGCGACCTTATCTTGAAATAATAGTTTAAGAAGCGCATTTTTATAAATCAACTATTACATTGTAGGATGCGAAAATACATGCAAATGAAATGACACATTGCCATCAGAGTCTTTTAAAAAATATTTATTAAAAATAAAAATAGATGGAAAATATCAGTAAATTCAAATAATAAACGAAGTGTATATGACAAGAATTCAAAACTAAATATGTTTTAATTAAAAATGAATAATAAGGCAAACTTATATGTCTTAAATCAGTATTTATTATTTTACAGATAATTATACTAGGGGTTATTGATGTAACCGCTGATCAATCTTATTGTAATAATAATAATTGCTGATTTGTTTTCTTTTTTATAGGAATTTATAAGTGATGTCCTATAACTTGCATACAAGAAATATAATTGTGTCATGAATGTTTTGTACGAAAGAAGATCATTGAACGTGTTCTCAAAATGATAATGACAAGTCCATTTTGTTTTGAGCATGTTTCCTAAATATTTAACTTTAAGGGATGCTATTAATCATTCTGCACCTTTTTAGGTCAGCTAAAGTTTGCACTTTAAGGTTCACTTCTGAAAAACAAACAAGTGTTTTAAACTGTAACTTTTCTCCATTCCTCATCACCAAGAGTTCCTTTAGAATGTTTTATTAAAGAAATCAGTTCCAAAAGCAACATTGCCAAACAAATACTCGACAATTTGTTCTATCAAAATCATTTCTCTTGTTAGTGTTTTCTGAAAAGTAAATATTTGCCTAGTTTTCCAGTGACAAAGTCGAATTTACTACCACCACTATCAGGCTAATTTCCTATCAATGTCTTTTTAGAGTTAGTTGAAAAATTTATTTTCTGGTTTTGCTATGAAATCCTTACAAATATCTGTCAAGAAGCATTCAAATTATTATTGATTGTTTCAACTATTATTTATCAAACGGATAAAACGAAGATAGTTCATTCAGAGGTCGTCAAATAAACATGTTAAAATAGCATAAATCATTAGTCAGGAGTTTTTCGGTCTTTGTTTCGTTTCTCGTGTAACTTTTCCGAACGATCAAAACACGAAAATGACTGACTTTGTCGGTTCCATCGATCAAATCGTAAAGGTGTTCATCGGAATTCAACGATAAATCAAATGATGATAAGAAAAAGAAAACAAAACATCCTTTCGACGTGAAGTATTTTCAATATGATCCTTTCCGAGAAGGAATCCAAATATTAATCAATCGAGGAGAGGTGAGCCTCATTAACGAAATATGCTTCGGCACCCATATATGTATGTAGTACATTTTCGACCACCTGGGTCGTTCTTTAATTGTCGATTATCGGTTAATTAACAATTCCTTTGAATCACTTTCATAATTCTTTTAATTATTAGCCATTGTAAGAGCATTTTTGTGATCTAATCGTTGGCTTCTGCATGTTAACTTGTCGACCATCTATCTGGTGTTGTAAAATTTTAGGGTCTCATAAAACATGGTAAAAACGGTTACTTTTGAACTTTGCTAATCTGATCATTGTCCTTATATGGTCTGTACTTTTAATTACCGAGTAATACACATAGTAGCTGTTTTATCCTTATCTGAATCGAGAACGAGTTCTGAAGACGCGAAGGTATGATTATTGGGAAGTTTTTTGGTAACAAGAATGGCGGTTTTGTTTTGAAACCTCCTACCTGATTCTTTTTCTTTGCATTTTTTCACTCAATGCAAGTGAAAGAATAATTTGTATTCGTAATATTGTGTGAGAAATTTTACAATTAAATATATGCAGTGTAAAATCTTGAATTTCGGACATGCCTTGATCGTAGGCATATTGAAAGCTAGAAAGCTTTTAGAAAACAATTCTGTTACATTACATGGACAACACTTTGGCAACAACTTCTGAATGACGCCATCCAAAATTTCAGACAGGATATGTTAAAGTGCCATCCAAAAGAACGGTCAAAGTAATGGATTTCATCCGACGAAGCTGCACCAACGAAAACAGAATTGGTAAAATCCGTTGGAAAGGTTTCTTGGGATTTTTCAGTTTCAAGGCAACATTCACAATGAATATTTACTGAGCGAAGAACAAGGGTATCCTTTTTCAATTTCCACAGGCAAACTGTTGAATTACGCTAAGAATTATCATCTCATCCACTAGGTTGTCTAAGTTCGTTTGTTGCGATTTTTATTTATTTCGAAATTTGAAAAATGATTTAACGCAAAACAGTTAACCTTAAATGGGAAAGTGATCACTGAAATAAAGGCCCATTTGCATTAATAGGGATGAATTAAGATGTTCTGTACTAAGAGGAAATGTAACAGGAGATGTAGTATGTTGAAAAAGAAATAAAAATTCGGTTATTGTCTTAAAATGGACACATATAAATCTGTTATTTATAAAGTGAATTTGAACTTAAAAAAAGTTTTAAACGCTATTTTAATATTAAATTCTGAGACTTGACTTTTAAAATCAGTTTTCAATCATTTAATTATTTGTTTAAAAAAAATAATGCAACCGAATTTTTCTTAAAAAAATATAAAAGTATGTAATATGTTTTATATCTGTTCGTTTACACAGACCTCATAGAGGAAGCGGTAAGTATGATTCTTCAGTGAGATATTTAGGAAAAACATTAGTCTTATCTCGGATTCTTGAATTGTCTGTTACATGGGCTTTAGACACGATAGGAAGAAGAAACGGAGAACAATTATATTGCTGGTGAAGAGATTTAAAACAAACATCTGTATGGCCATATTAAGTGCACACTTTGCAGACGGCGCGTATAGAATTTCTTAAAAACCCGCACGGAATTTCAATGAAGCTTTTCGGGGCGGTTAAAAACTCGTATAATGCAGTTTTCGGACAATACCGAATCATCGTTTTGTCGGCAGTTTTCCCATTTTGAATCGGGTTTTTGGGTTGGTTAGTTGGTTGTCGGCTTTTTTCCACTAAGCAAATAAACGTAAGACAATAAAGAACAACTTTCCTTTACGAAGACTAAAATCGTACGAATAAAATATTTCGGATTCTATTCTTGTTTCGGAAAGATATTGTATTTATTTTCTCATTCAGCGTGGAAGAATGCAGAGGGTTATTTATGAGTCGCTTACTTATTTGGATTCAGCCTGTTATTGTATATTTTTCCTTTTTTTTTGTGAAGGACAAGTAGATTGTATTCAGTTTCGGATACAGTTTTTTATGTAATACAGAATGATGGGATTTCTCCTTCTTTATATGATAAATTTTTTTCTTTTTACCACTACTGTCGAGCGGAATCTTTATTGCAAATTATCCTCGGAGAATCTGAAGGTTAATAAGTATCAATTTGCCAAATTTCACAGAACTTATCACAGTTACTTTACAGCAATGAATAATCGAACCCCAAGCCATAAATCGGTAATAAAATGTCTCTTTAACACCCCCGAACTCGTGAAATACAAGGTCATCTGGAGCCATTATCCCGTAACCTTAACACGAACTCGTTACAAGACCTTTTAATCGGAGAGGGAGAAAATGGGAAAATATCCGTCAAAATTAGTCAGGGATAAAGTAAAATTACAAAATTTCGTCAGCCTAATTTTATACGTTTTCAACGTCTTTCGATTATGTCATCATCCACTTCGTCATTTCGTGGTGACGTTTTGACGGTAATACTATTCGATTTAAGATGTAATGAATGATAATCGCATTCTGCTACTCGTACGTAACTTGGTCGTAAAATATGGGATATATCGACAGAACTAATAATAATTTTGCTTTTTTTCTCTCGCTCGAGGGGGAAACGCCGATTGCACCAACCTGGGAAATCGAGAATGGGTCGTTATTGGAAAGTGTTTTTTCCGAATGTTCCCTACCACGAAAGACCCTTGAAATTAGGAAAAAACGACGCGTGTTACTGCCAATTTCTGTTATTTGGAAAGTAATAGGAAAACAAATTAAAGAGTTTAATGAAAATGGTTGCTGGTCAAAAATTAAATACGTCATCGTATTAGGCGATTTAGAGAAGTATTCCTGATTCGCTGCTGTGACCTGTATTAAGAATGTAGTTGGGTGAGCCTAAGATCAATTGCAAAGAGTATTAGATGCGTAAAAACCTCATCCAGAATTTTTTCACCAATTAGTTTCAGGACTTTAATGAGTTATTCCCTCGTTTTTGGGTGCAAATCGGGCAATATGTGCTTAATAGTTTAACGCATATGGTCCAATACACTCACTACTTAAAAACATCCTACTGCATGTAAGAGGACGTTACCAGACAGTGACTGAAACTCGTGTAGAGCATTTGTACTATCAATTAAAAACATATTTTTTTTAGTTTTATTTTGCAGTTTATTTTTATGTTTCGTTTGCAATAATAAATACTGCAAATATTATCCTCATATACGAAGGACGTTTAATTGAAATTACAAATTGTGACAAAACATGTTATTCCAAGAAAACAATAGGAAAATTCAATGCAAACAAATTGAGGAATCGCAATATTTGTAAACTAATGAATTAGGCATATGTATATCAAACATATATTAAATAGATAAATTATGGGAATTTAAGAAACTTGTCGAAGGCAGAGAAAATTGTAATTTTACAATGAAACGGAAATTTATCCGACTGTAGAAAGTCATTACAATAGAAACTCCAGAGATCGAGTCAATTAAGTCAAACAGTCATATTAATAATTAATTAATTGTAATAACTTTATTAGAAAAATATTCATGAGATGAATTGCAGGGATTCCAAAAGGTTGTAAAAGATAAAACAACTATAATTCAGGCCTGGTAAAAAGATGGCACAAGCTCAAAGTAAACAAGAAAAAATGAATGGAGTGGTAATAAAAGACATACCAGAATTTAAATTTTATTTTTCATGTTTTCAGCCTTAGTCTAACCATTCGTTTTTATCTCATTTCTAGCCTTATACGTTCAAACTATGCGGGACGGCAGGTCTCTTACAGAAATGGCAAAGAAGAAAGTTTTTTTTTTCTTACTTAGATGTCGTTCTTGCTTAGGAAAATTAACTGGTTAACCTAACAGGGGAACAGAATATCTAAACGAGTCAAAGTGTTAATTTATACTCAATTTAACCGTTACTCTTTTGAACCTTCTCTTGATCATTTCAATGAGTTGATTGAATAGGGCCAATGAGGTGCTTGTACTATAAAACATTTTTTTAATTTTTACAAATTGTAATTAATATTTTTCTAAATGTGAAAACTGAAAAGGCATCGTTTAAATCAAAGCCTTTTAATGCTGTCGCGGAAGCCAAAACAATTCGAATTATTGGCACACGACCAACGTAATCAACAGTAGAGTTTGTGAAAATCCTGCAGCTTGAATGAACAGACAATTCGATAAACGTTGCTTTTAGTGTCACATAGTTTATATTGTTGTTTCAATCAAGCTGAAGAAACGAATGGAGATATTTACATATATAATTCCTTTAATAGATAACAACGTTATTTGAATATAAATTGTTTTCCTGCAGATAAGTTTATCGGGGTGCGTTAATTGCTACTGAAATCAGTTAATGTTCGTTTCAGAGGGATTTTAAGTAAAGTCGTATTCATAACAGTAACTTAAATAGTATCTGCATTAAGATGCTTTTAATTTAGATCCGTGCCATAAAGTCTAATATCGTTCGTAATGCAACAGGTGTAGCTCGCCAGAAGAAAACTGTAAAGACTGTTTAATTTTCCGAATGATTACGGTGTTCCTGTTAATCTAGCTTCCTGAAATTCTACGTTAGATTAACATAAAATGCACGTTTCTATTCTCAACTAACTTTCGAATAGAAATATAACTACATACTTGAAAAGGCTTATTCTAAAAGTTACTTAAAAAAAATTATAGCGTTCTTTAGGCACAATCGTTGAATTATTTAAAAAAATGATGCTTTGAATACACGTTCTAGTTTCATAATAATCATAATATTAAACTACAAGCAATTAGCCTGAACGACAATGCAAATGTCGTGCGTCGGCACATTTAATCTGTGCACAACGATAGATAAAAGTTTCGTCATTTTATATTTGCATAAAAGGTACCGAACGCACTATTTTTCCATACGTTTCCATTCGGGCTATAAATAATAACTGTATTACTCATAGTTGTTAAAGATATTTAAAAGAGGAGGCGGTTAATTGATTACAAAACAGAACTAAGTTTTGTAATTATTGGATTACACATACAGGGTAAAATCCAAGTTCAAAGTGAAACTTTAGAATATATAAAGGTCATCAGAACTTTCATATGCATTTGAATTTTTCATTTATAACTAGTAGTAATTTTTAAAGTTATATCAGATAATACCGATGCAGGTATTCATGATGATATCAAAACTTAGCCACATTGTGTTCAAGTTTTGAGAAAAGGAAATAGAAAATTTATGAAAAGAAAATCGATTTAGATGTGTTTCATAATTTGGTGTGGCTTATTCAGAACAAACAAGTGCTTCTTGATTTTTGAAAGAATTATTCTCGCCAAATTTATATCGAAGTAGAGATTTGTAGGTTTCCTTATTAATGTTGATACCTTTTCAGCAATGGGTATGAAGAAGGCAAGCTTTTTAGTTCAAATTTGGTTACCAGGTTGTGTGAATTTAATTTCTTGGAATTTTTAATTTTACGGACTCCGGTATTATTAGAAAAGAATCAAGTTGTCGGTTTTAGGTTTTATTTCTTTGTTAATGTCATCGAGAATCAGAATTACCGCATTATTTATTCAGGCTTTTCTAATTTTTTTCTCTTTTCTCTTTTTGGAGAAACTTCAGGTCTGGGTACCTCTTCAATCTGGAAACGTGTTGAAATGATTTTTCAGATATTTATTTCACTTTAATATTTGCATGCTGTTTGTATCTAAATAGGTCAAAAGTAGCTGGTTCATAGACGATATTAATCTATGATTTTCATTGAATGATTAATGTGATAAACCCTTTGTGGGGAAATAAGTTGTTGTCAACAGGCGTAACCTTTTTTCAGGAGCATTTGATACATTCAGTGGAGTGAGAAAAAGTAAATATGATATATGAAAGAGCTTTTTGTGATTTTGGTTTGAGGTGTTTTGGTCATATCACTTCTTACCCTCACTTTTATCATTTCATGAAAAACAGATGTCATTTCTGAAGTAGTCATGAGCCTAGTTCGAAATTTTGCATTTTAGTCTTAATATAAAAAAAATCTCTTTTTTGTATCCATAATTCAACTCTCACCAAACGAACTCATAAAGTTTCTGAATAAATTTCTGAAAAGGTGTAACTTACGGCTCAATTTCGAGTGGGAAGTTCTTCTTGTACGAGGTAATTGTGCCGCACTTGACGTTTTATGTCCTTTCTAGGGCTCAACTCAATAGATCGGTGCCAATGAACTGTTTACAATGAAAAGTCCCTTTGTTTCGTTTTGGAAAATTGAGAGTTAGTGGATTGCTAGGAGGGCCATAACAATAAAACAGGGTAACGCAATATTTGCGACAAATGGGACACATGAGGTGATAATATGGTTATGGGACTATTAATAAACATTATTTTTAATGGCGGTAGGTAAGAAACGAGTGAATAAATTATTTTCTGGGACAAACATGAGTTTTCGATTTAAAAAATGCACGCCTAACACTCTGAGTGGAATAATGATCGAGACTCGAAAAAATACATTGATATTAAAAAATATATACATATATGTATATATTAACTTACACATTTCCTTTCCGAGTACCCAAGTCTCGGGTCGTGAATTCACTTCGACCAGAACTGTAGGTGTACATACTAAGAGCACCATCAGATCTGCAATACTAAGATTTACCAGAAAAATATTTGTGCTATTTCTCATATCCTTGGTCTTGAAGATCACTATGGGCACCATTACGTTTCCTATCACTCCCAGGCACATTATTATGATACAAAACACCTAACGCAAAAAATTCTTATAAATTAAACGTGATCCTTTTATATCAATAAAATTTACCATTGAAGTGGTTCGAATGTAAGTTGGAAAAACTGGATTTCCATATTCAATGGTACTGTTATAGGAAGCATTAAATGCGGTTCCATGACTGTCATTATTGAATCCATCTGATGTTCCACCTGAATACAAATAATTATAATTGGAAGTGGTTGTGCTACTGGTGTTAAGAAGGTCCGGGGATGTTGCGCTGACATTGAATGTTAAAGGCGAAATCAGCGCCAAAATGTGCGAAATCATGTCATAGTTTTAATTGGGTTTCAGCAAGGGATGGATTTGACCCCTGAAAAAAAAAATTTAATTTAGTTTGGATAAGTATTGTTACTCAGAAGCCCACTTTTGCACTCCATTTAACCAGGAGTTCTTTTAGAGCACACGACATTAAGACACCACATTACTTCGAGTACGCTTTCCACTAATGGCGAGCCATTAAAGTGTTCAAAATGTGTCTCGGGATCGCAGGAAACTTTCAGCAATAAAATTTGATTGTTATTAAACCGTGGCGTATCCTCGGCGGATTTTAATTAATTCGATTTAGGGCAAATTTATGATAAAATAAGTAGTTTTGTAATTCTCATAAATAAAGGGATTTAATAAAAAAATTGTACCTTGTAAGGAGGAGATATTCTGTGGTATTGAAAATGCATAATTGGAATTTTAAGTAATTTAAATTTGAAAAAAAGAGACTTCTCAGACTGCTATTTGCCTTTTAACGCTGCAAGCCTTTCCTCCGATTATAAATCGTTTAAGCACACGCATTAAACTAATTAAAATCGTTTTCCGTCGACCATAATTTTCTTTAAGACACTCTTAAACCTTTTTATATTTGGAAACGTTAAAGTATTGACTTTCGGGCTATTTCCAAGACCTTTTCAGCTTAAAGAGGACCCCTAGGTATAAAAGGGAAATCTCGTTTGTTTAAAAGAAAATTGCAATGGTTTGCTGTGGGAAGAATACCTTTGTTAAAAAATTAAATACACAAGAACCTTAATAAAATAGTTTGAAATTTGGGAAGTAAAGTTTTTTTTTGAAAATACTTCAATTTTGCTAGTGTGCTTCGTTTAGTTGCATATAATTTTCTTTTCAAGTTTTCATAAGTTAATTCTCACTGACATATCGATATTCTTGTAATGAATTGTTGGAATTGTGGAAAATAGAACAGTCACAGAGAAATAAATCTGGATTATATAGTGGATGTCTTGGCATAAATAATTCAATTTAATAATTTGCCATTAGTGCTGCACAGGATGTGCTGGTCGAGAACCCACGTCTTATTTTTAGTTTTAGTAGGTGTTGTCATTTTGCAGGGAGGGTATATTGTTCTCCAAGTACTTGACATGTACTGTTGCAGGACTTATATGAATCGGTCATTTCGAAAAGGGGTCAACACCAGTTTTACGAATGTTTCAAAAGATACAAAAAACATTGTATCAATTTAATTTTTTCCGAAAAACCTTCTCCCAAAAAAATTTTTTTTCTTGAGAATACATTTATCTTACCTGAAATTCCGTAAAATCAAAAAAATTCTTTCAATAAGTAGCCTAAAAAACCTGAAACCGCCAAAAAGTCAATTTCCAAAAAAAATGGAGTTGACCCCTTTTCAAAATGACCGATTCATATACTCTATTACTTTACTGCTTAAAACTACGTTTGCTTTGTAATGGAAAGAATATTGCTTTGCTTATACATAGGTAGTAATTTTCAAAGTTTTTAAGTTCCTACGTAATTACACATTAAAATTCACATGAAGAAAAAATGACATAAATTACAATATTAAAGAGACTTCCTCCTATTCATCCTCTAATGCTTCTGAATTTTCATGAATATAGATGTCAATAAGATTGATTTTTAAGGATTTTCTTTTATAACTCATTACCCCATTTCCTCAACTATTTTTCTATATTAAATTTCCTAAAACAGTGGAAAAGCAATGCCATTTGGGCTTGACAATTGACTTTTTAAACTCAACATTGCTTCACTAAAAGAAAAAATAATTATTATTTTATAAACTTCACCGGTTGAAGCATAAATGTTAACTAATAACGGCTATTATTGCTGATTATTATTGGTAAATGTTAGGCACTTTAATGATGGAAAATAATACGTTAAATTATCCAGCTTTATATATGTATAGTACAAACTGTAAAAGGACAAAATACGTTAAAAACATGTTAACAATGTTGTTGAGAAGTTTCAAAGATTTGTATTTTATTACGTCAGAGACACAATGGTTTAAACAACGTTCTCCTTAAAAATAATCGCGTTTTTTAAAGCAGAACAATGATACATGCAGGATTAAATACATACGGACCCAGTTTAACAATGGGTATTAAATAAAATCCTGCATTTAAAACAGAAATAAGCAGAAGATTGTGATTTGCGATGACGTTATTTTTGGCACTAAGAAATTCTGAAAAATTCCCTACTAAACAATTAACCGGTCAGTAAAAATAGTAGATTATTTTTTAATCCAGGAATCACGCTGGCGTCACAACGAGCAAAAAAAATATACAAATTTGCCAAATTCCTGGCATTGTTTCGTATGATTAACACATTATATGGCACGAACACGACAACGGTGATTTGTTATTTTTTCACTTAAAATTCAGTAGGTTTCCTTCTTTTTCTTAACGTTTATAATACATATTTTAAAATAAACCATTGTGACTTGAACAGTCAAAAAGAGTAATAAATTATAATTAAAGAGCAGAAATTCAAATACCATAAATTAGACAGTTGTCTTAACTATTTCTTAAGAGATGAAAAACTAAAATAATATTTTCCTTTGCAAAAATTAAATAAATGGTGACTTAAACATTTCCGAAAATATTAATATTCCTGTTACTACTGCAAAGATAAACACCTACAAACAACTTTGATCTCTAACAGACGTTTTGATAGTTTAATTTTTTAATGGCAAAACAAAGTTCAATCTGTTTTGGTAATAGAAAAGTAAATATGTGTTTTTTTTTATTTATTTACTTACTTGTTAAATGTCAAATAATTTTCCATTAATTTTATGAGAAAAATTCTATTCACATTCACATCGTAACACTTAAAAAAAAATTAAACCTTGTGTAGTTGGAAATATTCAATCCGTATATTCATTGTGGGACGAGTAATAATCCTGCGGACGAAATTCGCGGACTCTTTAGCAGGAAGTGTCGTCGAAATCGCCGATAAAAACAAACTGATTCGCGCCGTTCCGCGTCGCCTCTGAACTTTTTCATTCATCGAAAAGTTTCGGACGATCGGACGCAGACGAGAAACTCGAAAGACAACGTGGAAAACGACTAGTCCCGTTTTCCGGATGACGTCAAACTTTATGGTCGTTCAAGAAAACTACCCTTCTTATTTGGATATATCGGAGAAACCATTGCAAAGTTTGCGCTCTGTTGATTTTCCCCTTCGATGTGACACCAAAAACGTACGTAACTTTTTGAAAGCTAATAAAAGTGGGCAGTAAAATAGAACATTCCAGTACATTGCAATAAGTTAAATAAATATATGTATGCACATAAATGTATCAATTGTTTAACAGTTGTTATGGATAACTAATTGAAGTTGACGTGTTGTATATTCTATTGCGAATTTTAATTGAGGACATCGACAAATAAATGGAGCCTTAATGAAGTAACGCTCGATTTGATGTTTATTTATTTTTAACGATCGAATACATTTAATGATTTTTGGCGGAATCGGGACATAAATCAACTGGGAAATCGACTTTGTGCATCTGTTGCGCTTTGCGAACTCGTAAAATACGATTTCAAAGTATCGACGCCAATATCTTCACTTCAAAGGATTGTCTTTGCTTTTGTACGATGTCTCGTAAACGCCTTGTAATAGTTATATGTATTTTTCCATTTTTATAGTATAATACTGAGAAATTGTTTTTTTATACATTTACTTGGAACACGTACTTTTTATATGACTGAATTTTATATCAATACCTTTCATATCCTTTAAAACATGCAAGAGTACTCTATCTTCTTTTTAGTGCAATTGTCTGGTTTTGGGATTGGAATTCATAAATTGTTAGCATTGCTTTCTGAGCTTCAGTCAAATCACAATGCTTTCAAGAAATGAATCTATTTCTCTTCCAGCTATTAGTGAATGCAAATAATAATATTCCTGTTTTTGTTTTAATTGTTGGAAACGAAATCTTTGTCTTGACTTTAACATTAAGATTAGGTTAGTTATCACCTTTATGTTGTACTGTAAAATATGGAAAGATTTAAAAAGCGAGAAAAACAAAACGACTACCTATACGCCGACTAGTAAAAAACATGCAGTTGTCAAAGGAAAATCACCCGTTCCAGTTGGAATTTGTAACCAGCATCTAAATAAAAAAAAACTATCTAAAGTGCAGTGCAGAGAGAGAATGAAGACATTTTCTTAAAAGAAATTGAGAAGTACCCTGTAGAAAATTAAACGTAAAGGGTCTGGTAATGTTAACGGAAAAATCTCCTGCGGTGCATTCCAAAGTCGAATATGCACGTCCTGCTGGCCAGTGGTCTCCTTCAACCCCAGTAGAACCTCACGCTGCGATAATCGAATTCTCCTTTGTTTCAGCTTAATACTATTTAGATAATCGGAAGAAAAGGAAAAAACGAATTAAACAAAATTCAAGAATGTCGAAAGAGTGCGCCTTTCACGATATAAAAACGATCCTTATTTAACTCAATTCCATTTTTGCGAATTTACTCGGCGCTTTAATCAGCCATCAACCACTTCTAGGTATTCCAACGAGAAGTAGAATTTCTTTAATACCATCATTGCAAAGTAAAACTTTTAGGAATCTTGTTGATTGAATTTAATTGATACTAGTTAGTACCTGGTTTACGACTAAACGTCTTCTAGATCTAGCTATTAAGGTGAAATCAAAAATTTTCTTCTCTCTCCTGTTTTGCTTATTTGTATGCGCACTTTATCGAGAGGCTTTAACCGACCGAGATGACACTTTCTTTACTTTACGACGCTGCAACTTGGATTTATTGAGTTTGTTGTTGATTCTTTGTCGGTAGACAATTATCGCATCGGCATGAATAGTGATCAACCTTAAAAGTGCGGCCAAGCAGCTAAACTTGTTNTGGGAGCGAAATAGTTAGATAAAAAAATTAATAAATAAAAAATCAACATCAACAAAAAATTGTCGTATCTAAACTTTTATAGAACTTTATAATAATCTAGGGAATAGGGTTGTGGATACTTCGTGGTGTAATTCGATCACTATTTTGATTTGAATGAATGTATTGGTGAGTTTTTATGATGAAAATTTTTTTTCTTTTCCAACTGTGACAGTTTTAAGTAATTAGATTGACAGTATTTGTTTTTCCGTTCACCAATTTATCAGTTTAAATTATTTCTTTCAAATCTCAAGAAAAAAAACCTTTTTCTAAGGAAGATTGAACTGCCCGTAGATTGGATCGAGTTTCAGAAAATAATCAATTTGAAGTTGAGCAAGGCATCAAGCAGGAATCGCCGATTAATTAAATGTTTGTATAACGTATCATTATACGATTTTTACCGCGGCGGCTACCTTTCTGAAATTTTCGTTCAATACTTTAAACGCGTTTTTCTCAAAACTATTTTTTTCGATCTGGTCGACGTAATATCTCGAGTTTTACCGGACTGATTGACTTTAACTTCGGTATGGTCTTTCAGAATATGACTCACTATTGTCTTTACCATTTTTGGACGAAAATATTTTTTTACTGTTTTTAAAAAATTCAAAACTTAGAAAAAAATTTTCAAACTACCCTTATTTTGAGAATTTTTTTTTCAATTAAACAGGAATGATAAAGCGTCAGCTTACTGATTAAGAATTTGCCCTTAAACTTTGAGTCATATGAACAGAAAGATGGCAAGCATATCAACTATCTTACCTCTTTTTAATTCCTACACCTTTAGTAGTTCCCAATTTCTTCAATTTTCAATTTTTTTATCCAAATTTTTTTCATACAGGGTGTTTTGAAACTCTTGACTTTATTTTTAAGGAGTGATTAATCACCTTAAAATAAACCTATTAAACCCAAAATTGAAATGTAACATCTGCCTTAAGTATGTAAAATCTTCTGCAAATATGGTCTATTAGAAAAAATCAGAAATTCTAATAAAATTAAAAGAAATAAACATTTTTTTAAGTTTTGAAATGAGCTAAGTACCATTAAATACATATTGCTTACAAACAGGTAAGGGCCACTTAAGATATATAAAAGTCTCTATGCTTTTGATCTTCTAAAAAAGGAATTATATGTCTTAGATTTTGTTTTTTTTCTTCGCTAATGTCTCTATTTATTACTTTTTTATCGTGAAAGGACTATTCTAAGCATGACACTTAGCGTGTTTCTAATTTAACAATCACGGTACATAACAGATTCTCATACGTTGACTGCAACGATAGTTTTGGGTTTAGTACAAAAAGCAATTGATATATAATTCTTCATGGAATTTAGTATTTTTTTAAAACTCAATTTATTATTCTTTGGCATTTAGCGTCTTTCTTACTTATGGTCTTTAATTATGAATTATGTACTTAAAAATAAATTGTTTAAAAAATTATATCTCCGATATTATGCAACTTTTGTTAAAATGTTTTGGGTTTAATCGGCTTCTTTTAAGGTGGTTAATCAACCCTTAAAATTAAAGTCAACGATTCGTAAACACCCTGTATATTCTCAAAATGTCAATAAAAACATTGTACAAAAATGAATAGTGGAAATATTTCTGTTTTTTTATTGAATTCGAAAGAACGTTCAATATTTCAGCCAGTACACTGAAATAGCTCTTAAACGACATTTCACAACCTAATGTTCAGAAGTTGATATAATAACTCGATTTGTTGAAATTCGTATTCGTAATTTTTCGTTTAAAATATTTTGTATACGTTCAATTGAGAAGAAAATCATGGATTTTGTTGATCATTAAGAGTTATTTGGCCAACATTTCAGTGCTTTGAATCGTTATCTGATTATACTGATTGAAAGTTTTACTCATCACACAGTCTTCATGTTAATGGATTAAATTGGCAATAACACAATTAACTTTATAATGCAGACTTTAAGGCAATGAAATGAGCTTCTTTTATTAGACAACTTCGCCTAAAAATCAGTTTGAAGAAAGATCAAATAACACTTTGTCAGAGTTCTTTTGACTTGTTTACCTTTAGTTTGTTTTTTATTCATTTATGAAGAATAAGTCTTCTAATATGTACCAATGAAAAAAAGTCTTTTATTCATACTTTAAGTGTCCTAAAATGATATTTAGAAGGGTATTGAAATTGAAACAAGTTCAAAAAGAAGAGTAGCAAAATTTGTATGTAAAACCGTAGGATGTGTTTTGCTTTCATTGTATATTTACCATATACTCACTAACAAAAAGTCGAACATTAACATAGAATGCACTTTTCTATATTAGTTTTGGGCGGATTTCAAAATTTATGTAGATTAAATTGGATATGGGGCACCAAAAAGTGGTGGTTTTTCGCAACGAGGGCATCGCACCCTTAGACATTGACAAATGCGCTTTGCAAAAAAATGTATTGTTTATACAACATGTGTACAGCAAAATTCATTAGATTCAAACATTTATTGCTTTGAAACTATGCATGCATGTATGTATGTGTCTTAAAGTTTTATTGACGATATAAAATCTTTGCTTTGCAAATAATAAAAATTGATGAGGAACATGAGAAAATAAAGTTGGGTGTTTTTATGGGATTTTGGTCTCAAGACAAATATTTTTAATGCTTTCCTTGAGGTTACAAATCGTCGAAAATATATACAGAAAAGACATATCGTTGTTTAGTTTTACTGTTTTATTGACAAACAAAAATTGGAATGTAAAAGTTGTTTCACGTACATATTCTAGTCATATCAAAAGTAATGGTTACTGACTTATTGTTAATAAAATTTCATTCTATACTGTAGTTTCTTCTCAAATTTTTTTGGTTGTTTTAAGGAACTGTCAGTTCAAACATTGTTCACAATATTGTCTACAGTATGGAAATTATATAGAAGGTGAGGAAGTGTCTCATCAGGTTATTTGGTCAGCATATTTTTAGCCCGATCAGCAGTAGGAAAAGAAGCGTTATCATAAAGAATAATCTGATGAGTCGTTTATGTCTTTTTGTGCGTAAGGCAAGTTTAGCTTTTTCAAAGAACAATTCAAAGTATTAATAGTTCGATGCTCTTTCAAAAAATCGCTAATAACGACACCTACTAAAGCAAATCTCAAGACATAACCTCTATAACCTTTCCAGGTGAAACAACGGTTTTTGCTGTTTTAAGAGCTGAAAATGTTTTGTGCCTTCATTGTAAACTCGATCAGTGGCTTTCTGGGTTAAAGTGATGAACCCAAGTTTCGTCACAAATGAATAGTTTCGTCTTCATTTTCTTTAAAGTACTTTAACAACTCAGTTGCAACTTTAACACATTTCTGTTTACAAAAAAAAGATCGAAGACAAACTTAGTTGCTTACCCTATCAGATATTTTTCTTTATAAGTTTCAATTTCTTATGAATAAATTTTCAACTAAATATTATTTTTACGTCGAATAATCTGGACAAATTACGTGATTTAGAGTTAATGAAACACCTTAAATATTATCTTATAATGTATACTTACGTATTTGAAACTTACATGTTTATAATTTAAAAATAAATAGTTGATTAAAGTTTTTTGGATTTTTTTAAAGAGAAATCTTGAAATATTTATATCATTCAATTCTAAAATTATAGGTTTTTAAATACTATTGTTTTCCAGTTTCATCTGCTAACATGCAAAATAAATAAGAGAAATTTACAAACTTAAACTTTAAACTTTCTTAAAGTCATACATTAAATCTGTTTCCAATGAACGATTGCCCTCTGGTCATCTGGAGCAAGTCCAAAAGGTTTCGTTCCATCACTTGCCACATACGTGTTTACTTGATACTCTAACAAATTTTGATAGTTAAACACATCTCCTCCAAGTTGCTGAAATTTGGGAAAACTCAATTAATACAAATTTAATTGTTATTGAATGGAATATTTTACTTGAGTCAGTGGACTGGTGTTCGTAGTGAAAATACCCGCAAATCCCCTGGACTTTGCCAACCTTAAGTTTTCCTCTTCCATAAACTGAAAAACGGCAACATTTTCTTTTGCACTCAAAGTTGAGTGGGTGCCCATCATAAACGAGTGCAAAACTTTTCCTTTTCCTGGTGGAAGCTGATTATCCCTAAAAAAATGTTTCTGGTAAATATTTCGGAACTTCTCTTTAATAATTACCTTATTGGTCCTTCAACGCTTTCCAGAAACTCAAATATTACATTTAGTTTGGATTTGATTTCCATTTCGGGTTCATCACGAGCATCGAAATTTAGCGAAACTCCACAAATTTTTCCTGTCTCATTCCTTGCCACAAAACTGAGATTTTTTTCTAATAAAGGTTCCCAAAGGGCGTCAATCAATTCGTCGTAATCCGATACAGATATTTCAGATATGATCCACTGTTCCAAGTCGGCTTTTTGGTAAAAACTAGTTGTTATCATACTAAAATAAATTAAAAATAACTAAGTTGAATAGAAATATCATACAGGGTGAATTATAGAAAATTTTCATCTATACTCTAATATTGGAATACAGGGTTTTTTTTTGTTTCACTATTTCCGAAGCTTGCACCATGAAGGGAGTGTTCTGTGGCACCTTTCATGCGGCAGTAATGAAAAAACACCGATACGTTGCCATAAATTTCATCATAGTACAGACTAGGTCCAATAAAAATAAAAAGGTGAACATGTAGGCCGGGGTTCTTTTTTTACAACCTACAACTCTGGAAATGTGACTTTTCAAAATTGTCTCACAAACTTATTGGAAAATTATGTTTTCACGGTGTTACATTGTGATGTCAATCATTCTGTTCGACTTCAATTGAAAAGAGAGACCTTTTGTTTATTCGACTTATTCTCGCGGACTTTTTTTTGTAAGAGTTCTGGCAATATACCGTATAAGTTTAGACTATACTTTGTATTTTTAATCTCAAATCTGAGCGTTTTTCCGTAAAATTTACAAAACAAGAAAAATTTTGGGCGTATCATTGTATTTTNATATTTTTCTTTATAAGTTTCAATTTCTTATGAATAAATTTTCAACTAAATATTATTTTTACGTCGAATAATCTGGACAAATTACGTGATTTAGAGTTAATGAAACACCTTAAATATTATCTTATAATGTATACTTACGTATTTGAAACTTACATGTTTATAATTTAAAAATAAATAGTTGATTAAAGTTTTTTGGATTTTTTTAAAGAGAAATCTTGAAATATTTATATCATTCAATTCTAAAATTATAGGTTTTTAAATACTATTGTTTTCCAGTTTCATCTGCTAACATGCAAAATAAATAAGAGAAATTTACAAACTTAAACTTTAAACTTTCTTAAAGTCATACATTAAATCTGTTTCCAATGAACGATTGCCCTCTGGTCATCTGGAGCAAGTCCAAAAGGTTTCGTTCCATCACTTGCCACATACGTGTTTACTTGATACTCTAACAAATTTTGATAGTTAAACACATCTCCTCCAAGTTGCTGAAATTTGGGAAAACTCAATTAATACAAATTTAATTGTTATTGAATGGAATATTTTACTTGAGTCAGTGGACTGGTGTTCGTAGTGAAAATACCCGCAAATCCCCTGGACTTTGCCAACCTTAAGTTTTCCTCTTCCATAAACTGAAAAACGGCAACATTTTCTTTTGCACTCAAAGTTGAGTGGGTGCCCATCATAAACGAGTGCAAAACTTTTCCTTTTCCTGGTGGAAGCTGATTATCCCTAAAAAAATGTTTCTGGTAAATATTTCGGAACTTCTCTTTAATAATTACCTTATTGGTCCTTCAACGCTTTCCAGAAACTCAAATATTACATTTAGTTTGGATTTGATTTCCATTTCGGGTTCATCACGAGCATCGAAATTTAGCGAAACTCCACAAATTTTTCCTGTCTCATTCCTTGCCACAAAACTGAGATTTTTTTCTAATAAAGGTTCCCAAAGGGCGTCAATCAATTCGTCGTAATCCGATACAGATATTTCAGATATGATCCACTGTTCCAAGTCGGCTTTTTGGTAAAAACTAGTTGTTATCATACTAAAATAAATTAAAAATAACTAAGTTGAATAGAAATATCATACAGGGTGAATTATAGAAAATTTTCATCTATACTCTAATATTGGAATACAGGGTTTTTTTTTGTTTCACTATTTCCGAAGCTTGCACCATGAAGGGAGTGTTCTGTGGCACCTTTCATGCGGCAGTAATGAAAAAACACCGATACGTTGCCATAAATTTCATCATAGTACAGACTAGGTCCAATAAAAATAAAAAGGTGAACATGTAGGCCGGGGTTCTTTTTTTACAACCTACAACTCTGGAAATGTGACTTTTCAAAATTGTCTCACAAACTTATTGGAAAATTATGTTTTCACGGTGTTACATTGTGATGTCAATCATTCTGTTCGACTTCAATTGAAAAGAGAGACCTTTTGTTTATTCGACTTATTCTCGCGGACTTTTTTTTGTAAGAGTTCTGGCAATATACCGTATAAGTTTAGACTATACTTTGTATTTTTAATCTCAAATCTGAGCGTTTTTCCGTAAAATTTACAAAACAAGAAAAATTTTGGGCGTATCATGTATTTTTATTTCAAACTTACTCTAAGACGCTGAGCTTATGTTCGGGTCTCAGCATTTCCGACGTGAAACTTGGTGGTTGCTTTTTGACTATCGTATTTTCTGTCATTCGTTCAAGTACCTCTCCAAAATCAATCGCCGAAATAAAGTCTGTGATATCTAAATATTTAACTATAAATTAGAGGATTTGTATTAAATTACTATACATTACTAATGTGGTAGCCTTGTTCAGTCAATTTAGAAATGGTGAAAATCGAATTGAGAGAATTGCCTCCGATTTCGTAGAAATTCGAGTGAATTGAAATGGCATTTCTGGCAGATCTTCCTAATACTGCTGCAACTGTATTAAATAGGTCTTCAGCTGCTTTTTTATGATGAGCAGATACTCCCTCATAGTCAATTTCAATTTCTGGTATCAAGTCAACTAAAATAGAACAACAAATATTTGAAACGTTATTAAGTATAATTGCAGATTTTACCATTATTATTGGTGTTTTCGTACATTTTTAACAAAGCTTGTCTATCAATTTTACCATTGACCAATAAAGGAATCCTTTCCACAAGTACTACTTGTGGAATCATGTAATTGGTTAGTTTCTCTCTGAGTAAAACTTCAATTTTGATGTTCACTAACCAGTCCTTTAGTCGTTACAAAAGCTAAAAGAGCTTGATTCACTTCACCTGGCTTGTAACATAGCACTACAGCTTTATCAACCTAAAACCAAAATTAAACTTACTGAAATCATCCTTGTGAAGAGATAAAGATATTTACATTTTTAATTGAATTAACAGCCTTTTCCACTTCAGATAAATCAACTCGATGTCCTCGGATTTTTATTTGAGAATCAGTTCTTCCCTCGTAAACCAATATTCCCTTTTCAATTCTAGCAAAATCACCTGTACGATACAGTTTTCCATAGTTCGGATCGATAGCTAATGGATTTTCGATAAATTTTTCAGGATCTCTTCCTGAAAATAATAGATAATTCAATGGAAGACCTTTGAGATTTTATTTAAATTTACCATTAACATAACCTGCCGCCAAGTTTAGACCAGCTACAAAGAGTTCTCCAACATCTCCGGATTTAACGGGTCTAAAGTCTTTGTCTAACAAATAAATGATTGTATTGTCCACCGGTAAGCCTTAAAAAAATAATTTTGTTAATTATTTTTTCATATTTTAATAAACGACAATAATAATTCTTTGTTATACTTGAAATGCACTCGACCGTATAAGTAGAACAAGGCTATACGAGGTGTTGTAACCAATTAACAACAAATTATTAATATTTTAATGATCAATTGCCAAATTATATCCTTACCGATGGGTACTTTTTGCTGATGTTCCAACTGCTGCAAATCTTCAATAACATGATACGTTACATCTCCCATAATTTCAGTGCTTCCATAGAAATTGCATAAAGTATAATCATCGTTATTAAAATGTTGGAAAAACTCTTCAGCTAACGATACAACCAGAGTTTCGCCCGAACAAACCCAAAGTTTTAAAGATCTTAAAGCTGCCTTGTTCTCGTGCAATCCAAGATACAGTAGTAGACTTCGTAACAAGGAGGGTACCAGAACCAGTCTTTCAATCTTAAAAAGTTTTTCTGTTATTCATATCGTCCTTACTAACAAGTCGATTTTTTTATTTTATATGTCTATAAATAGAAGAAATTTACCTGAAATTCGTCGATTACTTTAACAAGTTTCTGTGGATCCTGGGTGATATGCTTAGGAATCACCAGGAGAGATAGTCCATTTATAAGGGGACCCCATATTTCACATACGCTGTCAACAAAAGTTAAAGCCGTTTTGAATACGCAAGTTTTTTCACTTGGATTGTAAGGAAATCTTTTGAATTGCCACTGAAGTCGATTTATGATTACTTTATGTGGCAAGCGAACACCTAGAAAACACTATAAAAATATATTAATTTTTAACATGATCAAGTACCTTTGGGGACTCCCGTGCTGCCTGAAGTATAAAGGACTATACCCAAGTCATCTTTTAAATGGAAAAGCTTTTCTTCATCATTCAGGAACTCTTCAGGGTTTTGCACGCTGAGTTCCATCATTGTTTCAAAAGAAATTTATATATATCCAAGTAAAACTGTGAATCTAATCATTAAATTCAGTTTGAATGATGGATTATTTATTTTATATCTCACCTTCATCAAAAATTACCAGTACGGGTCGAGATTCTCGGATAATATGCTCTATTCGCGGTCCTGGAAAAGCGTGGTCCAAAGGTAAATAGGCGCACCCAGCTTTCCAAATTGCTAGCAGCGTAATGACCAAACTAACATGTTCAATTAATGAATGTTATCCATGAAAAAGGAGATTATACCTGTCAGAAGGATGCATATTAACAGCCACAATGTAGTCTCCATCCGGATTTCTGCCTAGGTTATTATGGACGATAGTCTGTCGAATGGTTCTGGCAATTTGATTAGTCAATTTGTCAATTTCCTCGTAAGTGTGTTGTTTTAAAATACCATTTTCTACAGTGAAATATAAAAGAAACATTGTTTTGTTTCATATTTATCCATTACCATTAAATATTAAAGCAATGTTAT
Organism: Hypothenemus hampei; assembly: GCA_013372445.1. NCBI lineage: Eukaryota > Metazoa > Arthropoda > Insecta > Coleoptera > Curculionidae > Hypothenemus > Hypothenemus hampei. The sequence continues at coordinate 483,293 of JABRWK010000055.1, forward strand.
TCTTTTGAGGTCCATTAGCTACTTCTTCAAACAATTTACTCAAATAATTAGGTTTCAATGGTCGATTAGGTCCTTTAAGAATGGACAAGTGCGGCAAGGTACCCATTTTCTTACCGGAAGATCTATAACATATTATTAAAATTAATTGAAACAAGTGCTAATTTCAGAATGAATAATATTAGAATGGTTTAATCCGTTAACTGGGTCAAGATTATGGGTGTTGTTAGTTCGAATATATTGAAGTTGAAAATTTTTAGTCAGTTATGAATAATTGTTTCTTTGAAATGGTAGTTTCCGCACGGTCATTTCCTTAAATATACAGGATTTTAACCCTTAATTATTACAGCCAAGGTTATAAAGGCAATAAGACTGGTTTCTTGTTCTCAATTATAAACTATTCAAGCAGATAGTTGGAAAGTATAAAGTGGATAAAATATAATGGTTTTTGTGGTGTAAAGCTTCTTGAAAAATGAAATTTTCTTTTAATTAAATATCACGTGAAAACGACCATCGATGAAAATTTTAGATATACATACACCTATTATTTGGGCTGATTTAGGACTATAAAATTTGAGAAGAAATGGATATTCTTCTAAAATCGAAATTTTTATATTGTTTTCCACGGGATTTTAAGGAAGTTCAAATTTTTATTACCTCAGGCTAAAAAAAGACAAAGTTTACAATAACACTGTGTAACAAAATTTTACTATTTTATTTGTGTCTGGGTAAAAATTGTAATTTTCTGATTATTTATACCTAAACAAATCTAAAATGAATATTTATTGTTTTTAATTTTTGGTTTTGTAATCAGTACATTAAGTTAAATTTCTCAAAAATGCCAATTTTAATCACTTTTGAAAGATATTTTTTATTATTATTTTTTTTTAATATTTTTTGGCTTTTTTTTATGACCAATATAATGAATCAATGATGGTCGACTACATTTAGAACCTTGTTCGCGAGAGCGATCGGAATTTTGATAGAAAAACCAGAAGACGAGTTAATTTTTAATATTTTTTATGCCAGTATTTTAGTAATACCTACACATCTCTTTCTAACTACGTTGTTTTATAGTAAAATTAGTTTTATACATATACTATATATTAAAAAAACAATGTTCAGTTAGTCTAAGAATCGCGATTTTTGAAACTTATCTAATGTCCTGATGATAAAACCAAAGTTTAATCTCGATAATTAATCATTTTAACATTTTTTAGAATCCACAATCTAAACATAATGGTTTTTACTCAAATACACAAAAATTGTGTTTCACAGTGTAATGATCAGTTTGTAGGTAGGACGTCTTCAAATCTAGAAGCATGTACGATTTTAACCAATGTTCCTACCTACTTGAGAAAGCTAATAAAAATGGCACACAATATACTATAAAAAACATAAGTTTTACTTTTATTAATCACCACCGGGTTAAAATAATGTCGAAACAATGATCATTCTGCTAATCGATGTCACTAGATGGTACGCTTTCACTTAATGATTTTACTATATTTTGTGATTTTCTCTATATACACGATGCTAAACGGTTGAAAAGTTAATTTTAATTAGTTTAACATAAAGATGCTAATAGTATATTCACAAAGTATTAACTTTATTTATTAATTTTTTATTGACGTAATAATTTAAATATTTTCATGTTTGTTTTTTTTTGTTTGGACAGTATCGCATAGAAAAATATATAGAACCTGAATTTCTTAAATTATTTTTTTTCCTTCATTCAGTCCTTCTCTGTGACGCAATAATCTTTAAATTTGCAAATATTTCAACGTCTGTTTTAATTTTTTTTATTTTAACCTCATTTAATTAACTTAAATTTCTACGATAATATCAAAAGCAATTATTTACATAAGTAATAAATAGCTCAATGAATTTTTTTATTTTACATTCTCCTTCGTACTCTATTATTAGATCGAACATAAAAAGTGTTTAATTATAATTTATAAATTTTTGCATTTTGCTGAGTAATTTTTAATCAATTTCATAGTTCGAAAACTATCTTTTTATATTTGCCTAATTGTCCATTACAAAACTTTACTCAAAGCATAAAAGACTACTAATTAATCTTCAATCAAACAAACCTTGAAAAAGCATCTTCTTATATAACGCGCATTAAACCAGAAATAAGTTATTAAAAATTCTTCTTGGAATTGAAAAATGTAATGTTTAAATCACTATTGTTTGTTAAATTTTTCATGAGTAAAAACAATAAACCCTAAACGTGTACTAGCTTGGAAATACAACGGTTTTTGTTAATACATTCATGAATGCATGAACGTTGAACCTGCTTTTCTGAATAATTAGTATACAATAAATGTGTTTGAAACGTTTTACCTGTATCTGATTAATTTCAAAGTTCTTGTTCTTGTAACCAATCTTTCGAAAATACGAGGGTTGCAGTCAGTACTGCAACATACATAATTGTAAACGTACACTATTAATTTAAAAGAAATCTTACCTTATTTTTAATTAAAAAAAAATCACAAACAAAAGATGAAGATTAATATTTCTTCAATGATCTACAGCGTTTAATGTATGTTGTTAGTTCGGAGGACAAAATCAAAATAAACAAACCAATTGCCCAACCACCTTAATATTATTCTTCATAGCATTTATTAACGATTTAAAATGTTTTCGTCTCTTTTCAGTTAACCTTCTCATGAGCTCACTTGAAGCAGTGCAGAAAAGGATAGAGATTTGTTTAAAAACGATTATCTTTATACGGAGGGAATTTCACGTTTACACAGGGTGGGGTCATTTTTGAAATATATTTAGTATAGGACTTCCCGTGATTACGTCACGCTAATTAACCAAATAGAATAAAACAGTTTTATCAGGGGATTTTACAAAATTTTAGTTTACGTATCTCACGATCAGTCAAGACGCATTGGAAATTCCTTGTGATAATTAAATTACAGTGAATACAGAGCAAATCGAACGAAACTTGTTATAGACAAATATAGTCCAGTCACAGATATGAGGCACTCTGTTACAAATCGAAGACACCTTGTATACATTTAGGTGAACCAACCATTGCATTACTATTTGCTCTTGGAAGACTGACGAAGGCTGCTGACTAGGCCGAAATCTTAAGTACCACAAACCGCATTTCCCCCAACAGAACAAGACAGCAAGCGCCACCATTGATTAATTTTTGAAGAAAGATCATTATATTAAATTTCCTGCGATTGTGCAAACTAATGTAGTTAAACCTTTCTACCAGTGTGGCATTCTTTATCCCTCTCGGCGGATAAAAAAATCCACCCTTATTTCAAAGTACTTGGAGAACATTCAGGAACTTTAAATGGTTTTTATGTAAAATAGGAAGGTGGTCTTGTTTCTTCCTTTGGGAAACAAATTTAATTTTCAACTATAGCAAATATGTTTAAATTAATAAGGATTTGGCCAATTATTCGTTTAACCGGTTCAATTTTGTTTTTATTCAAACTAAATTTAATATGCCTAATTGGAAAATTACAATAATATTTTACTAGTTGCGTTTTTATATTCATATTTTTTTTGTATCTTTCCGTTTAATTGCTCTTGAACTGTATATTTGTTACATAAGGATCAATGCAATTTTGATAGAAAAAATTAATTTGGGAATTTTTTACTGCATTGAAAGAATAAACGTATATTAATTAATCATTTACAGAACAACAACCTTGACGTGTCTTAGTAAGCGAACAATTAGTCTGTTGAACTAATAACTGTAATTAATAATTCTCACTTTAATAATGACCTTTAACGCAACAATCATAATCCATTCCATAATAAAAAATAATGATTTTGTTCTTAAAAATTTCTCATAAACTATTGGATGTCAGGTTACAAGCAATATCAAGAATTATGCAAAAACGATGCTAAATTTCTGAAAAAACTCGTTTTTAGTTCATGGGAATCCCCATTGCATGATGAAGTTTCCATATTCAATTTACAAAAAATGCATATTTAGTCTGTCCATGTTTAGTAAGGGCAAGAAGTGTGGACCTATTTATTTAACAATAGTCCAACTAAAGAACGATATTGAAATCTTTAACTACTTGATATCCAAATCCACTGAAAATACTAATTTATTATTCCATCCCCTAAATTAATATAATTAAATTTTTCGAAAATTGTATACAGGGTGATTTATTTATTTTTTGTTAAAATTATATATATTTATATTTATATACTTCTTAAAATGTCGTAGCTTTGTCGTGACCTAATAAATCACCTTGTATAAAACCAATAGGAATGCCAGTTTGAAAATGAAATCTGACTTTTATCAATTTTTTTTTTAGGTTTTTTTTAACTTAAATGTATACTATTGACCTGCAAATTCAGATATTTGAACATTCGGAGAGAAGTGCCATGTTTAGTTTTACACCTATTCTAGGTATGTATAATACATATGATACTATAGAGGAATATGCATTCATTAGTCTTTATGAAGTAAAAAATCTAGAAGTTATATGTTTCTTGCACGTGGAGAGTTTTCTTATGCACATTTATGTGTTTATGTACAGTTGAAACGGCGAGTCATGCCCCGTGCGTCATCAATTAAACGTCATCAATTTCATATGAATCAAATCGAAAATACGGGGTGAAAAAAAGTATCTAAATTTTGGTCGTGGCTATCGTCTCATTTCAGGAGATTAATAATTAAAAATTTAGTTCACTATCTTGTGCTGTATGGACACTACAAATAACTATGAGATGTGCAACTGTGAAATAAAATATATGAAGAATCAGAATAGTATAGTATAGTATAGTACTAAGACCTCCACTATATTTTTTTTTTATTTTTATTAGTCTGATTCAGAATCAGAATTTTCATCAGCATTAATAATTATTGGCTCAATTTCAATATTCACTAAAGCTTGTTCTCGTATATACCAATCTTCAATTATTTTTTCGGTATGTCGAACACAATTTTCCCATACTTCAACGCTACACTGTTCCAATGCTTCTTCCCACATTCTTATTACTTCTCCATCAGAATATCCATTCCTACCAATGTGTTTATTATAATAGGACTTGGTTTGTGCCCAAATTAATTCTATAGCATTGAAAGTGCAGTGATATGGTGGTAGCCGTAACACCTCATGACCATGTGCCCGTATCAATTCATCAATTGCATAAACATTTTCTTTTCGATTCATTTTAGCCAATTGCAATAACTCAGGTTTCAGTAGATTATTATCATGACTGATATTATTTGCTCTTAGCCAAGTAATAATTTCAGCTTTAGTAAATGCTGCATTCGGTTGTTTCTCAACAAGGATACTATGGTATGGTGCATTGTCCATTACGATAAGAGATGGTTCTTCCAGATTAGGAAGTAATTGATTGCTAATCCATTTTGTAAAAATGGCATTATTCATTTCACCGTGGTAATCTAAGGACTGTGATTTTGAGCAAAATAGTAAACCAGCACCTTGAACAAATCCTTTTGCGGATCCAGCATGGACCACAATAAATCGTTTGCCTTCATAGCCTTCCGGCTTACGAACGCTTTTTATACTATTATCTTGCCACGACTTCGTCTTATTTCCTTTCGAGTAGATCCAAGTTTCATCTAAAAAAATTATTTGCCTCGAGTAAGCACTATCACGGCTTTCCATGTACTCGCGAAGGAAACGTGCTCTCAATGAAGCAATATTTGTTCGTTCCATAAGAGCTCTCCTATTCTCATCCTTTTTGTATTTAAAACCAATATCTTTGAGTACTATTCCAAGAGATGTATTACTTAGGGATACTATCTCTTTACTGCTCAATTCCGCATTTAAACTTTTAATAGTAACATGCTTTTCTAAAAGGAAAATGTATTTATAGTTTACTGCAATTATTGTTATGATTTTCGATTTACTTTCTTTGTACATATTGTATAGAGTATTTCGAATGTCCATTTTACTTGATTCTTTTAAGTCTTTTGTTTTTAACTTTGGACGCGGTTTATGTTTTGCGGGTGACGTAAGTACTGGGTTGTCTTCTTTACGTTTTTTAATCCTATAAACAGTTTTCCTGTCTATCTTTAAAGCAGCTGCAACTCTCTAAAATGAAAGTTATTCCAAATGAGTTAAAAAAATTGTAAAACTTTAGGCATTACTTCTTGTACAGACGAAAGAGGCTCTAAAGGGCCACCATTTCGCTTCTCCATCTCAAAATATTCACAAAGATTAAGCACAAATTCCTGTGCTTGGGTGCCAAGAATTTTTCCAGGCATTACTAAAAACACACCGTCCAAGCTTTAGTCATTCTTTTATGTCATACAAGTTATATTTATGTCAAAAAATACTTACTGAAAACACACAAAAAATACAAAAATAGTTCTGAAAAGAACTGATGCTAATCTTTTATATGAGTCTTTTAAATGGAACCTTCAGGAAAAACACCGAAAAAATATGCTATAATCGCAATAATCACTAAAAATCTCGGCAATGACGTGAAGCTGTCACTATTGATTTTTTATTGATTAAAAATCTATTTACTACATTATTTTATAGTGTTGTCTTTTTTTAGTAATTAGACTTTTGTAATAACGTATTTTTTAACTTAGAAGACATGACTTTAATATTGTCTCTTTTTCTCACATGTATAAAACAATAAAAGGGCAACATAGGGCACGTTTTGACTATGACTGGAAAGTGGTGACGCACGGGGCATGATTCGCCGTTTCAACTGTATAATAATTTGAATTATTCAATCGAAGGAACCCGTCAATATAGAAATAGCTGAGCTTGTGGTATGGTGCAGAGTTTCCCAACCTTTTTCTTTTCATGAACTATTTCTAAAAACTGGAATATATTGATAGACAAATCCATATGAAATTTTGTAAAGTTTGAAATTTTCTTCATCCTTATCTTATTAGGATTGTAAGGTAAGAATAAAAATTCCGCCACTACAATTTTTTTACGGATTCCCTTTATAAAGCTGATTAACTTCTAAGAAAACAAAGCAAAGCACCGGTTGCGAACAGCTGATATGGTGACTACTAGGATGTTCTGATTATTTTTGCCTTTGTGCTATGCTTATTGTTGTACGTTAATTTTCAATTCGCGCTTGTTAGTTTTTTTTTTCTTGGCTGAAAATAAAGAATTTCAAACGGTTTCGTTTCAACGAACGAAGAAAATGCAGTTAAAGGTTTTGAAGAAGAATTAAGAATGTTCAAATAAAGATTATGAGGCCGTTAACTTGAGCATTTTTACCAGGATTAACCTCATTTATTTAATGTTTATGTCATAAACTATAACTGAATTTCAGTCCATATGGTGCATCTAAAGCATGAGTAAACATACCCTTGAAATCCCTACATGCGTTTAAACTATACGAGCGAGTAAAAGCGAAAATTCAATTATTTCAATTTAAACCCACGTAAACAAGATTTTATTCTAATAAGCAATATCGATTTTAATGAAATTTTTGGCAGGACAAAAATTTTCAATAAAATTTATTCTTTTCATTGTGTGATTCTTCTTTTTATTGTATAAATATGGTTCTGTTTTTTTTACATAAAATTTTCTTGCTTCGAAAAATCCTACGGGAAAAAATAAAAAAATTAAACATATGAAAATTTTGAAAACTTCTATCGATTGTGGTCTATGAATCGAACTCTCAAGAAAGTAGATGTTTAATAACGACAAAACAGAGCATGCGAATAGTGGAGGTGTATTTTTTGATATGCGATGTCTAAAGACAATTCTACGAGTATATTATTAAAAAATATATAGAAATTTCCATGAATGGTATGTCGTTAAAGCAAAAATTGTCAATAATATAGTCCGATTAATTATTCCTGTTCAAATATTTACTCTACATCAGTAGTTTTCTTTTCTTTATTAACTCAATATATTTTTGTCGGTTCATTCAAAGTGAGCAAAATAGGTTTCATAAGAACACCAATATTTTAATTTCAATACATACAATGTGTCGACTTAAATTGTTGATATATGGACAACTTTTTTATTTACAGTTCTACGAAAAAAAGTGTTCTTTATAAGAAATTCTGCATGTTCGCAAACCCAAAGTTCAATTATTAAATGTCAACAATTTTAGTAATGGCAATTTGTGATATTGTTAAAAATAAAGATACTTTATTCCTGAATGAAAATCATATTTTTCGACATATCTCGTATACGACTTAAAATTGCTGACATTTAATAATTGAACTTTGGGTTTGGGAACATACAGAACTTTTTATAAAGAATTTTTTTTTTTCGAAGAGCTGCAAATAAAAAAGTTGTTTATACATATATCAACAACTTAAGTTGACACATTGTATACACAGTACATTAGGTACTAGTTTTATCCAAATATCAATTCCCATTTCACATTCCATAAGAATTAAAGTTTCAAGCTAGATATTACTAAAATGAGCCATAATTATCATTAAAACAGTATCTTAACAATACATAAAGTTTAAGTCGGTATGGTTTTTGGAGATGTTTTATCGAATTTTTATTAAAGAAAAGAATTGCAATAATGGATTTTATTCAGCTGACATTAATTAAGGAAATGTATTGAACGAAAAACATGTTAGCAACGGAAATGTCATTACATTCAGGTCAGTGAAACTGGTGCATCGTGTCGTTTCACCCTTAATGGTTTAAGGGTGAAAGAACGCAAATGTATTTAAATTTTTCTTTTTTTTTTAATTAAAATGACTGTCCAGAAAATCACAATAAATATGTAAAAATTCAAATATGTTCCTTTGCAAGTATAATGAAACATTTAAGAGAAAAAAATGACTAATAAACATTATTCCAATAAAAAAAACTTTTTAACTTTTTAATTTATATAGAGGTGCCATCTGTAAAGAAGTTGCGAAAACATGTTCCTAATCAGGCAGATTTCTGTTATTAATAAAAACGAACTTCAATTAATAGCCAGTCAATACGCTTTCATTGTCAAATTTTACAAAAGTTGACAGAAATCAGTTGTTTGCCGGCTTGTTGTGACGTTTCCCTTTTATTCTTATCAAAACATATTCATCAAGTTATTGTTCTATTAGAAAAATGACTTAAACATAATTTTTGTTCCCATAAATTTCCTTAAATTGTGCCCTGAACAATGTTCAAATTAGAGTCCTACATTACACCAATAATATTAAGTTACGTGAACAAATATATCAACAATTTCAAACCCGAAGATTCTCAGGTAAAACTCATTATCAATTTATTGAAAATTCATCATCAGTATCTGTAAATAGGTATCGTTATGGGGCGGAGACGCAACATTTAACAATTTAGAACTTAACCTAGAAGTCTTAGAACAAGAATTACAATTGCCATTTAGTTTTGTATCCGGAAGTATACGAGCACTTTCTATTCATGTGCCATGGACAAAAATCACATCAGAGCCTATTAAAATTACAATAAATACCATAGGTAAAATCTATTAGTAGTGCAAATTGTTCCGTTGTGTATAACTTATCACTTTTAGAATGTATCTTGAATTTAAAGGGACGAGGTACAAGACAAACTCCAAAAAGAAAAGGAAGAGATAAAAGTTCCGGACAGAAGTAACTAGATGTTGTTAAGAAATAATAATACAAAACAAATTGTAATTTTCTAGCAAAAATATAGAAGCACCTCCCGGTTACGTTCAGTCACTTATTAATAAAATTGTGAGCAATATTAGTATTCACTGCAATAATTTGATATTAAAGTATGTGGAGGAAGATATTGTGCTATCAATGAACATTAAGTTACTGAAATTTGAAAGTGCGAATGAAAAATGGGAACCCGCTTACACAGGTAAAACAAACTGTCCTTATATTATAACAAACTTAATTTTTTAGCACGAAAACATTGCATTGTAACTTTTGATGAATTAATTTTTAGATCTCTCTCCAGCTCAAGTAGTTTTACGTAAAGTGATTAGCATTAGTGATTTGACATTGTGTTTGGATAAGAGAAATGCATCCGGAAAAATTGAAGTTTATCAAGAACCAATGTTATATAGGTTTGTAACAACTGGAAATTATCTAAATAACGACAAGACTTTTCCTCTTAAGGTGTTCTATGACAATACATTTATTAATGAATTATCATTCCGCCACAGCTGATTTGGCTTCTACAACAAGATTGGATATTTATTGCAATAAGTAAATATCAAGGTTAATTCAGTCAATCAAATATTTAATTTTTATGATTTCAGCATGGAATTTAGCATGACCGAACAACAAGTGCCTATGCTGATGCGTATAATAATGCTAATTTTAGCATTACAACAGAAACAATTAAAATCTGATATCGATTTAGCTTCAAATACGTCTGGTTCATCCGTTGATCATAAAACAGGTAACTTAACTCAGTTAGAATTTACATTTTATTGGCTTTACATTCTTTTTCATTTCTAGCTGAAACTCAAGAAGGTGGAAATGCTGGATGGACGGGTTGGGTATGGTCATATGTAACTTCAGTATTGCCAGCTCCGTGGGAGGATGAATGGAATAATGAAGATTTACTAGGAAGCAAAGGACATACCTTACATATTGGATTTTACGTGGATCATGCTTCAATTACTTTTAAGGTAAACATATTACCTTAAAACTTTTTGTTCTTAAATATTTTTATGATTGTTAGGTATCAGAAGCAAATGGTGAACGCGGCTACTATTCCTATAAAAAAATACGGTACCACCCAATGTTAACGCTAAATCTTCAAGGAATTTATGCAGATACTTTAATTCATGGTTTGAATTGGTTTAACTGTACCGGAGGTGTAAGTGAAGCCATATTACTCCCTGGTGGACATTGTAGTTGTGGCCATTTGGAAGAAAATGAAAGTAGTACGCCTTATTTAAAACTAGGTTCGGCCTCAAATTCCCATAAACTGGAATCGTTGTTTGACGCAGAAGCTGTTGAAAACAACGGTGGAAAACGACAGTATTTCACTTCTTGGGATCATCATATGACAATCACTACCGAGTCAGTTTTATTAGGTAAAACGCCAGCATTTGCATTTGATTTTGTGCATCAGATAGAGATCCCTAGTGATAAAACTAGTGACATTTTATTAGATTTGGGAAGCAATTATGAATTTAGGTACGAAATTTCGATTTAAGCTTTTAATTCCTTATTTAATCGTGTTTTTTCTAGTAATTTGGCTGAAAATTCCGCTCTCACACTATGCATTGGACCGTTTCGTTTAAGAATTTGTTCAGGATTAATTCATAGATGTAAAACGCTTCAGGTAGCTGGATCATTTTACGATTACCCTCCGTATTTTACACCCAAATTGGACTTGACATTGCAAGACTTACTACCACCATCAGAAGAAGATTTCGATGCTCTCAACGAGTTTATCCCTAGCAAAACTACGCGTATAACTTTTTTCGCTCCTTTGATTGAGCTGGAATTAATGGATCATCCATTTTTTGAGCCCAATAAAGGATGTTTGTATAGAAGAAATAAGGTTATTATTGGCTTAATTTACATAAAATGAAAATTATTACATAAATTTGTAGAAACTATCTTTTACAAGTATACCTACAAGTAATTTGATTGTACCAAAAGTAACTTTAGAGTGCCAGTTTATCGATATAACTCAACATTCTCCACTTTATGAAAATCGACTGGTTCATACCACTTGTCAATTGCCTAACCCTCCTGAAAAACTGTTTGTCGCCTGTTTTGTTACGACAAGTGTTAAAATAGTGGGCTTATTAAGTCGATTAGTAACGAATTCTTCATGTCAAAGCATTATGTTGACTCCCAGTAGCGTTTCTTTTAGGTAATTTCCCTTTTTTTTAAATAGTTTTTTAACTATTTGAATATTTTTAGCTTGAGAGAAATTTTGAAGCCTCAGTATTGGGTTGATCCCAATATTGTTCATGACGAAATCGTTTTTGAAAGTGAAAATTTAACTTTGAACGGCACCAAACCTAAAATGTTGGTTGTCTATAAGATTATTGAGAAAATGTTTATTAAGGAACCAGATATTGGTAAGAGCATTTACAGTTCGAGTTTGTTGTTGGATTCTTGTAAGGATTTTGGTAGGTTTTTGTTAATTTTCTTTACGATGTTAATTTAAGAAAACCATATTTTAGGGTTTCCTTACATGGAAATTGGTATTGACGGTGTGAGATTTAAAAAAGTAGTTACAAATTCGACTCAAACAATCGACTTTAGTATTGATTCGATACGGGCATTTATTTTTGAACCTTTCAAAAATGGAACAGAAAATAAAACTGTTTCTTCAAGCAGTATACAACAAGTATTATTTTTGAGTGGTCCTGAAATAAAAGTGAACAATAGTACCAAGGATTTGAACGACAGCAAAGGGTATATATTATTGATTTTAGCGAAAAACCACATAAGTCAGAAATCTCACTTTTACAGGAAATCGTTTTTTGTTGTTTATTCGTTGTTACTTGGTAATATAATGAACATTTTGACGGTGTAGACTCTTTTGGCTCTCTGGTTTGGTATGTTATGGCGTTGTTATAACATACTAAACTGTGAAGTCTCCTAATACCTTTCTAATTAAAACATTATCTGAAAAACGCAATTTTTTAACTTAAATATGTGGTTTTTCGCTTAAGCCATATATTGAAATAAAAAAATAGAATGTTTTTGGCTATGACAATTACGCTTTTGTTATTATAGAAATCTTCAAGAAGATTCTCCACTTTTTACAATGACAGTGCAATTTCCTCTTAGACCGGATGTACAAAAACATCCGCCGATTTTAATATTTAATCTTCAAGAAATGAAGATATGCGTCGATCCTCTCATGTGCAAATTTCTTTTATATGTTCCAAAAAATTTTCTTATGAGGTATTTAAGGTTGTAATGTTAAGATTTTTCATTTTTACATAATATTTTTAGTGATTTGGTCTTTGATATACCCTCTTTAACAAAGACAAAGAGTTTTACAGAAGCGAACAATAGTGCTGCCGAAACTCCTAGACGATTAAGTACAAATCAATTGGAATCGGTTCACAGTAGTTCAGATCATAAAATTCCTCAAGTAATTTCTGGCATCTTAGCAATTGAAGAAGATGTTGATGTAAAATTTGCTATTTTAATTTTAATTTGCAAAATATTTTAAGTAATCATATTTTTAGATACAAGAAAAGGTATATAACCTATTGAAAACTTGGTTTGATGTTTGGAAAGGTATGTTTCTCTCTGGTGACATTTCACAATGCACAGTTTATTTTCCAATGACATCTTTATCAGCCATAGGCTCTCAAGGTGATTTTCACAATCAGTACTTCTTTATTTAACTTTTCAACTTCCATATAGGCATACAAGAAGCTGTTGAACAAGCTATGAGCAAAGAAAATCCGCCAGATATTTTAGTAATAACTTTACCATTTGCCAATATTAAAAGTGCCCATAGGTATAATGTTACGAAAATTTTAAAGCATTTGCCTGTAACTTTAGACGAAAATATTTGGTCACCTGGTGAGTTCTAAAATCACGGAAACGAAGGAAAATTTCAACGGAATCTTTTTAAGATAAGTCGAGTTTTCCCTGGACAATGTCCGTGGTAGATCTGAGCTGTTACACGATTCAAAAAGGAGAAAAGTTGATATTCTTAAAGCCAGTTTCATTGAGCGCAACCGTAGGATGGTCTACAAGGCCTTCGAAAAGTTCAACAACTATTATCCCTTCTAAATATGATATTAATGATGACAAAAAAGAAAAACTAGATACAGGGAGTTCATTGAAAAAAGATTTGATTCTTTCGGTAGAACAAAAGCGCAAGGGTTCTCGAAACACGGATTTAAGCGGAGCGGGTAGTTCAAATGCGCAACATGGCAAAAGTGTTTCTAGCAGTCTTCCTAACAGTCCGCATACTCATACTAAAAAAACTCAAAAAAAAATGAGCAAACACTAAATAGTCCTATTGGTCAACCAACAATTGATATAAGCTATTTAGGTATCGAATTTTTTGTTTATATATAGAAAATCCGTTCATACCATGATTTTTTCAGGTGTTTGTGTTCATATAGATACTGCACCAATAATAATATCAACTTCGGAGGTGCAAGTCTACTTATTTGCCAGTGTATTGTATGGATGTATGGAAGTAGCCACTAATTTTTTTCCTAATATCGACCCAAAAAACACTTTAGTTGGCAAAGGTATACATGAAGTTCCTCGACCTGTTTTCACAAAAGGTTTATGATGGTTTCTGTGAAACTTTTTCGAAATTTAAATAAAATATTTTAGGCAGTTCAACGTTATCTCCAACGCAACTAAAAGACAGTACTATGGATAATGTTAGTGATAACACACCCCCTTTAAACACCGCCATTAACTCTGAAAGTTTACTTGAAAATAATGATTCTGTAAAATTAACTGCGTGGATTCAATGGACAATTACAAGATTTTCCATTGAATTATTGTCCGGTCAAGATAATTGTAATGTTTTTCATTAGTTTCCAATTCGTTATGATTAAACGTGTATTTTAAAGCGACCCAACATGGACTAAAATTAGTAATAGACGTAGAAGATATTGTGAGCTCGTTGGACTTTCAAAGTGTATACTTAAAAGTGAAAAGCAAAATCGGATCCGCTTCAATACAACATTATGAGAGGTCTCGACAGTCTGGTAAATGGCAGCCGGGTAAGTTTTCAGGAATTGTGATGCGACTGAGGGATGATTTGGCCACTAGCCAAAGACAAGAAGATAATAGTTTAATAAGTATTACGGTTACCAGAGCCAGTTGTCAACATACTCATACTTTATGGGGTGCTGTTCAAAAGAAAAATAGAGGTATATGGTTTAAAGTAATGTAATGTTAGGTTTGTTAAAGAAAATTTTTTTTTAGATAACGGGAAATCAGAGGCGAACATACATTTATTGTCAAAATCGCGATATATTACTGAAATTGTTGTCAATATTCAGCCTATTGATTTTGTGGTATCATTAAGTACTTTGAGGAATTTTTATTTCGTTTTGGTAAGTTCTAGTACTAGGTTCAGGTACTATCAATGCAAAATTTTTAATTTCTTTAGAAATATTTTAATTATTATATAAATTTCATTGATATGAATGAGATACGTTTTCTTGGTGATTTTCTTTTTCATATTTAAATCCATTTGATTCCATATAGTTATGACAGTGAGATTACACGGTATGCGACAATAGAGAAAATTTGATTTGCATTAATTATGAATCCAATTTTTATTTATCTCTTAATAGAATTTGTGACTGAATTCAATTTATAACCTAAAAAATATATTTTTGTTTTTTCCCAGATGCCTTTGATTACAATTTTTGTGCACACACCAGAATCACATAAGTTGGAAAATGTGTCGAGTTCTTCTAGTTTTTTATCAACCGTGAACAATCAGACCTTACCTCTTGCTTACATTGAGTGTCAGGAAATCCGTGTTATCTTGCCATCAAAGGAACTCTTAGGTATACTTATAGAGTGTTTGATGTTTTACGTAAAAAAAATTATTATATATTTTAGATAGCAGTACTATTCACGATACCATGATTTTTCAATTGCAAAAAATTGTTTTGAATCCACAAGCGGTCAACCCTATTTGTAGGGCACCGATCCGATCTGATATTTATGATCAGGCTGCTAATGCGAGAATCTTGAACATTCCCGGTATAAAAGTTGTATATAATGCCACATTTACACATTGTACAGACGTATAATTGATTTACTCGAAATTTGCCTTGTCACTCGTACTTCTCGTGGCGAAAGAGATGCGTTGGAGACGAGCAATCAAAAACTTTTGTAGATGAAGCTAATGGATAGACGGATGCCGCTTAATTTCAACGTTATCCAATCGTCTGAATTTTGATCAACTGATTTCTTGGCGACAGTGTGAATTTCACTCAGATCACTCATTTTCTTTAAGAATCAACATACACATCCTAGTAATGAGTCCATGAGTTTAACGAGTAACGAGGCGAAGCGAGCAGGAATGTGTAAATGTGGTATAAACCAATGCAATATCAACCTAATAATGGTTATTGATATTTAGGAAGTGAAGTTGAAGATAGACAGTACCAATTAGATATATTAGGAATTTCTGTTTGTACGGGCACTTGGAGCGATATTAATTCGATTTTAAAACCTTCAAATGATTTGTTGTCGAATCTAAGAGGAATGAGTGAAAATCCTGCTTTAGAGTGGAATAATTTAGAACAAGGCCAGCCGAATACCATTCCCAATATTAATTTGAGATACATATGCGAGAAGTTTGACATCACTGTAGTTGCTGCTCCTGCTATGATTTACAAGGACAATACCACAATTTGTGGACATTCATTGGAAGTCAATTTAGTATCTGATATTTTCGTTAATTTGTCTTTGCAACAAATTAAACTATTCTCGACGCTGTTTACTGAATTCGTTGCTTTTTTAACGCCTTTAATAGTAGAGGTGCGACTTAATTTTAATATCAAATGTATATTTTAAATTTTGCATATTTTAGGATGGTGCTTTTAAGAAACCAGTTATCAAATTTCCGCATTCATCACTAGATTCAATATCCGAAAGAATTTCAGAAGTTGAGGCACCAAAACAAAGAGACTCAGGAATTGAGACTTCTGATGTCAGTACTCAATCAATCAAGGCTCCTGTAATAGTTATACAACCTCTAGTGCTTTTACAATAACAATTGTAATATTTTTAGGGGTCAAATTTATTCTCGAGACAAAATAGTGAAAGTGACAAATTAATTTTTCCTCGTCCTCCTAGTAACTTACCCTTCGTCTATTCGTTGATACCTCTTGAAGCTGTTTTGACTGCAGGTAAAATTGGTTTGACTCTGTATAACGTCCAGGATGAGAGAAGCAATGGAAATCTGAAATATAAAACTAAAAAGAAAAAGGTTTTTAAAAAGGTAACTTAAAGACCTGCTTATGAGATTCATAGATAAACAATTTGGTTGTCAACACCAGTCTTTAATAATAACTCAACAGCTATTTTAATATAAAACAGCATTAACAATTAATCTATTTACAGACTAGCAAGCTGACAACCCCAGTGATTGTCTATGTTTAAAAGTGTAATGGTTTATAATTCATTTTTTTTAGACTGATGATGACCAAGGTTACGATGCTTCAGAAGAAAGTACTGACGACAGAACAGATCCCTATAAAAGGAATATTCCACTACTTTATATGTGTTTTACTCAACCGAATGCGTTTTTCGCTAAACAGCAAGTTGGCAGGAAGTTACAGGTAGAAGTCGTTTTTTATGAGACCACTACTATAGTCTGGATTTTAGGTGTCTATATTTGATGTCAGCTTAAAAATGAACAGTCCAGAATATTCGTTTATCAATCGTATACCTATTGAAGAAGATTTTTCTATAAATTTATTGGAAACTATGCAAGGCACACCCAATCCGAGCAATGGAATTTTACCTGCGTTTTTTACTTTTAAATACATTAAAGGTAGCATAAGAATCGAGATGAACCACTTTTGAACATAGTATTTGCAGGTGTAGGCAAGAACTCCAAAATCCAGTTTGAAATCTTAAAACCTACGAAAATTTTATGTCAAGTGTCTAAATGGTCGCAACTTTTATCAGTGAAAGATAAAGTATTGGACACATTTAGAAGTGGTGGAGGTTCCGAAAGCTTAAATGCTTTATTAAAAGATGCTGAAGCGTTGAAAAAGAAAGACACCAATTTTATAGCTCGTACAAAAAACCAGCGATACTTACAAAAAATTTCAACAAATTAAAGATGTTTTAGGTATAGGCGTAAATTCTCCAATAATACCGCCTAAAAATTTGTTAAATTTTAGGTACAACAAATTCTGTTGGCTTGAAATTTGACCAACTAATACTAGTAGTAGCTTCAGAAAGTGGACACGAACTTCAAGTGGGCACGCGTGAACTGAGAAGTCAATTATTTCTCAGTCCACGGCCTGAAAAAATATGTTTAATGACCACTTTTGACTGTTTAACACTGACCGTTATCTATGACAATTTTAAAAAGTTGCTTTTGAATCCATGGACAGTTACGTTTGATGTTTGTGTGTTTTGGGAATCGTGGCAAGACTTGAATAGCGATCCTCAAGTCAGTGAATTCAATGAAAATCTATAAATATTTAAAACACATTTTTTCAGATTCAAGTAACTGCAGAAAGTGATTGTATTATGATAGACGTTACAGCGGAACATTTAAAATGCCTGAAAATGGTGCTAAAAGATGCAAATGAATTTGCTGTTCTAATATCAAATACAAGTCCCGAAGTCAATGTTGAAGAAGCGGTTGAGAATAAAATTGTTGATAAGGATCAACATTATAAAGATGATCTTAGAGCAGGGGCTTTTCAATTTGTAAATTCCAATACCGACAATCCTGATGAAATGCCACTGCCTTATCAAGTATTGTATTTTCTATTAATATATTCTCTACATATATTAATTAATACTTTAATTTCCAGGTAATGTTTTGGAACAAAACAATTTCAGCCATGGCTTGGAAATATCCACAACCTCGTGCCCTTACCAAAGTCCGTGTTTTTCCTGTACCTTACAAAATTGCACTGTCAACTCAAGAAAACATTTCAGTTTTATGCCATTTAGAATATTGGTCCGATTGTCGTAACTGTTACTTACCATTTACTCAATTTTGTTTATCCGAAAGTGAAATTTGCCATTTAAATTTACCAAACAGTAGACCCAAGACTTTAGTTGCCAGCACGTGGAGGGTAACTAGTAGAAATGTATGCATCATTTGAACTACTTTGTATTTTTTTGCAGGTAGTTATTACGACTATAGATGACGTCACTGAACAACCGCTACTTAATAAAGGAAGTATATCTCCTAGAGCACTGGCCGCTTGTATGCGAATAGATTCCTATTTTAATAAATGTTTAGTGCCTAATCTACATGTTGCTCTGTATATAAATAGACTAGAAACCGCTCTTTATAACTTGGTGCCTTGTTCTCCTTCGTCCATTAGGATACCTGAGTGTCTTCAAAAATATACACCTGACTTTAACTATCCAGAAGCTCAAAAATTCTTAACTTTATCCTTGGAGAATTTAAGTATATTTTTTTCCACTTGGGAATTCGATTCTTGGATTGCTGAACTTACGACTTCAATTGGTTCCACCATTCTGGATTACACTTATTTAACGGAACAAACTTTCTTTGGTAAGCTTATGTTAACTTTATTCCTTGGTTTTTAAGTAGAGTAATTTCTAGAGCCATTTACTACAAAATTGGAAATCTCTACATCTAAAGGTTTAAATTTTGATTTGATTTCAAAACCAATTCAATTGAAATTCGGTCCAAGCATTGCTCACACATTAGCTGTGAGTTCTCAAATATTCTCACAATCCTATGCCAATGACTGTAAGGAGATAGACTTCATCATTACTACGAGATATGTAATATGCAACCACACGAACGTTGGAATAAGATTTGGCCAGGACGGCACAGAAGAAAATATTTTATTGTTATCCAGGACTTTCAGTTTGTATGCTTGGAGATCTCAGAAAAAGAAGCAGCAATTAAGGTATAGAATCATACGTGCTGTTCAAATTTAACCCGAAATTTCGATTCTACATAAAATAGAATTGATAAAATTCGATGTGGCTTTTATCAAGTCATCTAAAAAGTTTATGTATTGTCATTATTACTTCCTTTTGTTTGGTTTTCATACTTATGTATGCGTGAACACTTGTTGCACAACGAATCATTAAATTTCTCCACATTTCTTTACCAGAATGTGTTTTTTTTCATTGTGATATTTAGTACTAGATTTGTTGTTGTTATGACTGGTATAGATAAGATTAATTATGGGTTCGAACCACATCAAGCTACCGATTTTCCCTGTAACAGAGCCATTATTTTATATATCTGCAACTACTGTCTGAAAAAGTTAAGTTTGGTTTTCGCACAAAAACTCGTAAACGGTTCACTAGAAGTGCTATTCTTCTTCATGATAATGGTCCTTATCACACATCTTAACATTTTTCGTATACAATATTGTTCACAACAAGCTAGACCAATATCCAAAAATATTATATTAAATTACGGTTTAAATTTGAACATTTCTCATATAATATACAGTTAAGAAGTAGAGATTTTTTTAGAATTTGCATAGAAGAAAACGGTTGGATATGGTCGAAACCCGTTGCAATATCTAAAGAAGGAACAGATATGATTCATTTCAATTCTACTAGGAACGTGACAGTTTTTGTTAGAGTAAAAAATTTGTCTAACACGCAAAAACAAATAATATTTTTTGGACAATTGATTGTTTGTAACATGCTTTCTGAGCATTTTGAAATGAAAATAACTGAATCCGCATCCGATAATAAAGAACAAGAATTTCGGAACGCAGCTAGTCATGTTGTGGCTGGACGCAGTGTTAACCCAAGTGTTTTTATAGATGATAGAAAGGTATATTTCTTGAGATTGCGCTTTTACGGTTTGGATTCAGCTTGGACTGGGGATATTCCCTTGAGAGAACATGCCACCGGTTTGTAGAAACGTAAAAACATTCTAAAATTAATAAATAACTTTTAGGAGCGCAACCTTGGTTGGTTAAGGTACCACTTCAAGAACGGGGACAGTTTTTGTCGATTTGGTGTCGAATTTATATTCAGGACTTCACTAAATCAAAAAGAATTCTAGCCATGCTATGGCCACTTTTTATGGTTAAGTCTAATCTTCCTATGAGCGTCAAGGTTTGTATTGTAGAAACTTTATACAGGATATTTTTATCACTTCGAAATATGGATCTATAATCACAATGTTTGATAGTTTAATAACTGAAAAAAGCCTCGTGTAAATACAATTATTGTTTCAAAAATTTTCAAAATGTGAAAGATTGACAATAAAAATTCTTAAAATTTGAAGGGATCTGATGACTGCGTGAGATTAAATATTCTCGTGGTATAGATACATTAATTTTTTGTGATTTTTTGTCGGCCTGTGGATGAAAAAAATTCAAGGAACCTAGCTATACTAAATAATTATAATTTTAGGCCCATATTGAAACATTAACATTGGGAGTAAACTTAGATTCGATAGTTCCTGGTAAAGGAGAATTAATGCAATTGTACTGTCCAGGCACCATTGACCATTCCCATCAAATTACATTTGAATTGGACGAAAGTATGTTTTTTAATTTTGGTAACTGAAGAAATAATGATTTGCATGAATGATTTTAGAAAATTCCAATTCCACTAATCCGTACGTCCCTCTTTACTATAGTCTAGTAGATCAGAGAGAGTTTTTTAAAAAATCTTCTGATGAAGAATTTGACGTTATTTTGGAGTCTTTAAAAAATTGTTTGGTTTCCAAATGGCCATATTTAGAAAGCGAGTACAATAATGTCGAATGGATCATGGATGAAAGTCAACCATTGACTCACGTTGAAATTAGGTAAATGCAAATATTAAATATTGTTCTACAAATTTTGTAAAAACGATTTCTATCTTTACAATTTTATTTATAGATACAAGAATGCTTGTCAGTATTCTCCAACTTTACTTGTGGAACTCTTACCTTGGTGCCTCATGTTTAACGTTCTTGGTACTTCCGTATCTTTACGGTTAAACAGTATTGAATTGTGTAGGGTACCGCATCAAGGTATAACTGCACCTCCTAGGTAAGTATTTGAATACATATTTTTTGAATAAGCTATTTTTTTAATTAATTATTACTTATGTTATAGATTAGAAGAGAACTTTCATTTGGGAGTTTTTTCAGGAAACAATTGGTTTTTCTCCGGTCCGTTACAATTGACCAAAACAGATTGGAGCCAAAGTTTTTATATGCCAAAAATCAATGGTTTGTACTCTATACAGGGTGGTCCCATGAATACGAAACAATTATACTTTTCTCTTGTATAAAAAAAACACATGCCGTTAATTTTCTTTTCAAATAAAAACCATGTTCTTTAATATTTTGTTTAAAATATTCGACAAAACAAAACATTGAATATTTTTTCTAAATTTTATGAAAACAACGTAGCTTTTCGATTATAATGAATGTATTAGCTACAATTCTGCTAAAGAAACTGGGCATGTTTGTTTTATTGAGCCACTTGTCTTATTTCCTGATTTTTAATGATAAAAATTTTAGGAAACGTTCCATTGGAAGGATCTATCAGAACTTGTATCAAATGTGATTCTCACTTGTGTATGATATCGATTTCTAGTTGTTTGTCTAACGAAATTCGACTTTTGCGTCTGGCCTCCACTCACATTTTTTCCAATCATTTGGCTACTCAAGTGCACTGTATTTGCTTAGCAGTTCCAGAAGGTCAGACCGGTTTTACTATGCCTAAAGATATTGAAAGGCATTGCTTTTCTGTAACGCCGTACTCACAAAAGAGGTATTAATGGTGTTATAATAAAAAAAATTACTTTAGTTTTTTTTGTTTCAGTAATTCAGGTATTCCTATTATGCAGTGGCTAATGTTGAAACCAGACTCTGACTTGTCAAGTACAGATTACCTCTTGTACATAGCCTTTTCTATTGATCTTACCGCCGGATGGTCATGTCCTATTCGGATCGATAAACCTTTATTTCGTAAAGCTTTTTCAGTTCAAAACACTAAGTTCTCCGTAAGAAATTTTACTTTATTCATTATTTGTACTCTAGAATGTCTGTACTTTCCTTGTTTTGTAGCTTCCAGTGGTTTTAACTGCCCAAGAAGTAAAGGGTCAAATATACCTGTCTTTGCATAATGATCCCAGGCCTCAATTGATTATTGAAAATACAACAAAAGCAAGTTTTTATTGTGGTCAATCTATGCCTGACGATACTTTCGTTATTAAAGAGTGCGAACATTTCAAGTAAGAACATATTGGCAACGAGAGGAATTCTACAGTAAACCCCTTAAAATACATTTTCAGATGGATTTTCAAGATTCCATCATTGTTTAGCATATTCTATAATATGCCTGCATTATGCGAGAAATTTCCAGAACTCCCACAAAACTATTTTCCAGAGAAAATATCATTCGCTTACGGGAAAGATGGTAATCATATGGAAAATGTATCGCTCTTTTTATTTGTATGCTCTTTCTAGATAAAGATCTCAATTTAGAATGGTCAGCGGGTGTTAGTATAGTGAACAATAACAATTTGTTTCTTAGAGTTCCTTATTATGGCGATGTAAAATTAACGATTATTAATGCTGCATGTATAACATTTCTTAAAATTGAAAGCGTTAGCCAGGTAAAGTTCAATGGACTTTTTTTGATTTGTAGATTTGTTAAAGATCTTCTTCGTAGGTGGAAATAAGTGCCAGAGATATACGGGTTCGTTTATCGATGAGGGAGAAAACAGAGTCATTTATTAAGGTAGATTCACCTAGATCTTACTATGAACAACACAAGGTGATAATTTTAGTTATGTTCGCACATTGAAGCAAATACGATATAGGGTGTCTTATAAGTAATGAGTCAAATATATTTACATCTGGAACTTTTTTCATTGTAAATGTTCTCTCCATTACCCATTGGCGTTTGTTCTATTACTTTTGGGTCATTCTGTATACAAATACACATTACAAACGAAAGAATTTAAAACAGAAGAGTTGATCGAAATATTTAGAGCTAGAAATAATAGCACGAAGACTAAATTTTTTTAATTCATATTCTCAATTTTTTTGTTTTTCATTATTTCTAGCAAACAAATTTAGGAATCACCGACGAAAGCATTATTCGTCCTGTATCTGCTCCAAGTGTTAGTAGTATTTCTTCATTATCTCAGTTACCCCAAGCTCAACAAATGCACTCCAAGTCTCCAATGATGTCTATACCTTCAACAGAGGATTCCAGTAGTTTATATGCGACCTCTTCTAAAATACAGGATTTATTAGTTAAAACCATTCCTTTAAAAGAAAATTGGGACTATATAAAGGTTAATTATGACTTATTTTTTTTATTTTCGTCACTTGTATTTACAGTTAATATTTTACAGATTAACATTTTCATAAAGAGTTTTAGTGTAACCTTAATATCTGATACAATTGAAAATGTAGGAGAACGACGGGAATTGATTAGTTTAATATGCGATGATATCACTGTGGTTGCCAAACAAACTGAGGTATCATACCTATCACAGTTTAAATTGAATTGTACTCGTAATTTTTTAGCAATTGAAAGTGAAATTTGCACTGTCGGACATTCAAATAGATAATCAATTATATTCACGTGAACCATTTGATTTTCCTGTGGTACTGATCGGTCAGGAAAAGAAACCTATTAAGAAACAAAATATATTGAGTCTACCAATGGAAGTCCTGTTAGAAGACATCGATGACAAAGCCTTAATCCTTATAGAATGCTTTCTAGAAACTTGGTTTAATAAAGCGTGTGGAAAGCAGTTCACTGGTAACTAAGATTAAAGAAGAATGTTAACTCAGTTTTTTAATATTATTTCGTTTTAGGAATCAAGAGCATGAAGATTACTATTAATCCTATTTCTTGTTTCGTAGAAGACACTTACATTACCCAATTAATGCAATACATGAAAGGATTTGACATTGTGAACTTGATATTATGGTCGAAACAACAAATTCCTCAAAAAATAGGTAAAACTATGCAATTTTTTTAAAACAACGAATGTTAACGAGAATTTTATATACTATATCTAGGTCCCAATTCAATTGCTGTCAATGTACCAGAGTTAGTTTCCTGGCAGTGTGCAATTTTAGCTCAGCCCTTAACTGTAAGAACTTTCATTGTAAATCCTATATCAATGTTGCTGTCAGTACACAGCTCTATGAAAATGTACATAGCTCTGGATCAAAGTCCATTGCATTTTGGTAAATTCGAAAGAAGACGGGTTTTCACAACCAGCTATAGGTTCGTAGAAGTTAAAGATTGTAAAATTACTTTTTAAAATCGTTTTTTAGATTAGGGCATGCTCTAACTATGCATTACTTATCCGGTGCCATTTTTGGCGCTGGCTGGGTGGTGAGCTCTTTAGAGCTCTTGGGTAGCCCTGGTGGATTGGCTCGTGCCATGGGTACCGGTCTAAGAGATTTTGTTAGTCTGCCTTGTCGTGGTATCGTTCAGGGACCGATGGAGTTTTTGAAAGGTAGGAAAAAAAATGCAAAATCAAGAATTCATCTTAGCCGCTTTTCAGGAATTACTACTGGTTCCGCTTCTTTAATGCGTCACGTAACTGCTGGTACATTGCAATCTGTAACGAAACTCGCTTCTAGTGTAGCAAGAAATTTGGATCGGTTAACCCTGGATCAAGAGCATCAAAGGAGAACGGAGCAACAGCGAAGACAGAGGCCTCAAGGTGTAGCGCAAGGCTTCATGCAGGTAAATGAATAAGTTATAATATTAGGTCGATGATTTTAAAACATTTTCCCTTTAGGGAATGACCAATTTTGGTATAAGTCTTCTTGGGGCTGTTGGAGGGATTGCCCATCATCCCTTACAGTCCATGATGTCATCTGAAGCATCTCCAAAATCTTTAGCTGCAGCAGTCGGTCTCGGTATAGTAGGAGTGTTTACGAAACCTTTAAGTGGTGCCGCTGAACTGCTGGCCCTAACCGGCCAAGGCAATAATTATTATTCAACATTCTTGTTTTTAAACTTAAAAATTCTTTTTTATAGGTCTTCTTCAAGGAGCTGGATGGGATTCCTTGCCTGATCCCAGAAACCGACCGCAAATCCTTCAAATTCAACTTATGGGGAATTCCGTAGTGAAATACCCATGGAAACTTTTTGAGGTTACCAATACACAAATACTATTGGTGACCGAAGCTACAAGCATCACACCAACTTCGATTTTCACCCCTGTGTCCTTAATTTTAACTCTTGAAAACTTTATTATTATAAATTTGGAAAATGATAAAGTGTTGAAAGTTATACTTTTGGATGAAATTAGTCTGATACATTCCAATAATCCCACAGTATTAAGTTTGAAACACACACCTCCTAAAATATTGAAAAAGGACTCTGAAAATGTGGATGATGAATTTGCCATTAACATGGATCCGGAAATGAGAGCTAGAGTGGCTGATTACGTACGAAGTACTACGGGCCTGTTAAATCCTCCAGAAGATGTCTCTCCACATTCTGGACTAAGTGTAAGTCCATTGTCGAGCCCTAATGAAATAGATGCCGAAAGTAGTGAAGGTACCACTATGAACTTTTACATTACCTCACAGAAAATGAAATATTTTGTCTGTCTGTTGAATTTAACCACTCAACAAAGAGACGGGAAACATTTCCCTGTATTATAATTTCATTTTCTCTACAACAATCACTATTTTTATAAAACTTATACTGTATGTACAAATTTTGGTTAATAAATCGTTTT
This sequence comes from Hypothenemus hampei, assembly GCA_013372445.1. NCBI lineage: Eukaryota > Metazoa > Arthropoda > Insecta > Coleoptera > Curculionidae > Hypothenemus > Hypothenemus hampei. The sequence goes on from JABRWK010000055.1 coordinate 509,538, forward strand.
GTGTTATAAATTAGTGATTTTAATAAGAAAATAACCATTAATTGAACATTAATATTTTATTTGAAAAGTCTTTACATATCTTANACATCAATCTTTTTCCTATTTAAAAATTACTCATAATTTAATCAAACCTAAATTTCTTTAAAATGAGAAAATGTTTTTCATGAACATATTTATTAGGAAAAAAATTGGGTCAATTGATATATAAACAATTCTTTTTATAGGAAAGTGATCGATTGTCATTTGTGACAAAAATCGAGATCTTATTTGCAAGCGTTGATTTTTTGTTTAATAAAAACAAAAGCAATTTTGAGGAGGAAAATATGTAGCTTGAGTTTGCGTATCAAATTTTATACATACAATTTTAGAAAATAATTAACATTTTCATTTATCACACTATACAGGTATCCCGACGGTCCCGTAATACATGGGCTATAGAAAAAAAAAGGAATTTTAGACAAGAATTTATGAATAATATTTGTATATAATTTTTTTGGCCACGTTCAACTTTCATTATTTATTTATTAATTTTTTATTTGATTCAACAAGAAATCCTTTATACTGTGTTTGTTTTGAAATTTTTTCAACTATTCTCAATGGTAAAGTAAAATTTTAAAAACGAAACGTGAAATTGTCCAAATTGTCTATCTATTATTTGGAAAAAACAACTTGGGCTTGTGAAGTATGTAATTTAATTATTTTCCGATACTGCATGTACTAAGAGCGTTGCAACTGGAATAGAGGTAGTGTTCACCTGTTTTCTTTGCTGCTAACCTGATTACCGTGAAATGTGAGAGGAAAAGTCGATATTTTTAGCACGATGCTAACAAAAACTGAACTCTTGAAAAAATTTTGATATTCTTTTTTATTAAAATGTCTTGAGGATCTTCGTGAGATGATGATACCATACGCTCCTTGGAAAAAAATGTAAAAATAAAAATGAATTTTTACGAATTATGTAAAATATTCGAGAAATATATATGACAGAAACGTATATGTAGTGGACATTTAATATACATTTTATTACATGACACATATGTAAATAGGCTTCATTCAAAGGTTTAAATTTAGATAGAATTTACCAACAGTAGTGGTGCATAGACCAAAAAATTTAGGTACTCATATATATAATAGTAACAATAGTAAGCCAAGTGTCAAAATTCCAGTATCATTTGTTTTTGTTTATGTTTTTTTTTAAGTTTTGAAGTTATCTACACGAAGTAACCATGAAGGAACATGCTTTTGTCTTATACAAGGTGCCTTCAATTTAAACATCATTACCACTAAGAATGTTTAAGAGGCTTAAACCTTAAACAGGTCGTATACCAAAGACACATCAAACATGCAGCATGCGGTATATGACATGAGGTAAAAATATACACCAAATATCATACATAGTAGATGTCGCGCAGAAGGTGCATGGTCCTTGCTTGATATACGCTGGTACCGACACCAACTATACATATCTATTGGTTTTAACCAGTAAAAGTATACGCGCGGTATTTACATTATGTCGCATGTTGCATGCTGCATGTTTAATGTATGTTTGGTGTACGGCTTGTCTTTGGTAAACAAACTTGTTTTACTTTTATGCGACTTTCAGCAAAACAAATCGAAAAGGATCAAATATTTAAAAGATTTTCTTGATATTCCAGAAATTTGGATGTGTAAATTGGAAACGCCCTGTATGTCATTTCTTATAGTTTATAACCATTATATAACATAGAAATAGGAAATTTATCTTATTATATACAATAAAAAAGAAAATTCAATGGTTTTAAAAAAACCCATAAATATAACTTTAAGGGGTCCACAGGCTCCTGTTTTATTCGAAGAACAAGTCAGTTCGAACGAAATTGGCAACGTAAAGTTGCTTATAGATTGCGGTTTTGTTTGACTACTTTGATCGGGGAACAGATCGATAAACAAGTGGACAGTGGTGGCAACATTTTAAGTCACAAAATTAAAAAAGCAAAAAAGGATTGAATTTAGTCTGGAACTGGAAACTTAATAAAAACAAGTATTTATTACAAGCACGCCACTGCAACAGACCATCGCTTCTTAAAACAGTTTGTGTTACACACTTCAGTTTTGCTTTATTTTTATTCGAATTGACTTGTTCATCAAACAAAGCAGTTGAACAAAAACGTAGTCTGGGGACCTCTTTAATCGTTTTTCAAAAAATAAAGGGAATGCATTTGGAAAATTGATGCCCATCACGGTCCATTACTCCTTTTAAACTTTTCGTTTAAACGTTGCCCTTAAAATTTTGCCTTGGCGGCTGCAGATATGGACTGCGCCCTTGGGGTGCTCCATTTACAGTAACCAGAGTGGTGGTGGTGGCTTCTGAAGTGCAGGATTCCCTTTTATAGTAAAAATTGGTTGGTTGGCTGTAAAGCCTGAAAGTATTTTTACAATTTGTACACAGGACGAGCGATATGTAAAGAGCACAGAGCAATGAAACTATGGTTGTTCTGTATACATTACTCAACAGAGTTCACCCCGTATACTGTATGACTTTTTCTAATGATCTGAGTTCCATTGAGTACACGCAATGGATAAATTGAAGCTTTATTAAGCAGAAAATCGAAATACCTACGCGAATCCTGCTGCATGCATCATCTACAAAGCGAGGAAACTTCTACGGCTATTTTTAAGCTTTCAGGGGACTGATGTTCCCACAATTTGGCACAACGACAGAGTGTCCCTTATGATTCACCAAAACGACCACTTCTTTTGGAGATTCGTATTTTACATAAGGTTGTTTGTGCATTGAAAAACTCAGCGACTGGTCGACTTCGGTAGGGGATTCTTCGTTTTGTTCAACTAACGGCTGATTGATTAAAGACTTTTTTCTAGGACAAAGTGTCTCTTTGTGAACACCCAAAAATGAGCTGTTTTGTCCAAACGAATTATTGCTGTTCAATGATTCGGAGCTGAATCGGCGAGGACTCTGGTTGAGAAGTGGTTGGGTGCTCATCGTTGATTCTTTGCGTAAGTTGTCTTTCGATGATTTTGGATGATTAAGTGGTAAATGAGAGGAACGTTTCTCAGAATCCTCCAGATCATCAGGTCCAATTAGGGTCCATTCGGTGATTCTGCGCGAGCACATCGAACATGCAACAACATGCTTTTGATTAGAGTACTTTTTTTTAAAGCTGAAATGATTAGATTCAGCTGCTAAGTAAATTCAAGTAAACACTACTTGGCCATGAGAATGATTTTTTTTTCTTGGAATTATGAAATTATGTTTTAAATAACCTAATTAATTCACATGCATTAAACTGCAGCTTTTGAAAAAGGAATTCATCTTATAGTTTTTTATATGAATTTTACGAGTCAAATATGAATTCATAGATTGATACCTAAGGCTTTCGGTTCTGGATCTAGGCGACCAGTCTTTGCTGCGGCTGCTCGACCTCAAACGGCTCGGACCAATAGATTTTTCCGTTTTCCAATTTTCGAAATGGTGTTTTAAAGTGTTCTGGACTTCGGTGTTTAGGAAACAATAAAATAATGCCACCATGAAACCCTACAAAAAAGATAAAATACATAGTATAAGAATGAAAAATATTGAGAAATAATTGAAAATATAAATGGATAAAGGTGTCATACGTATCACGTTTTCAATTTTTTGAATAAATTGTCATAAAAGTTTTTATGTAACATTATCATCCTGGAAACTGCAACATGACCCAAGTAACATTTTTTATGAAATTGAGTTATTGGTATCCCTAGATTCCTTATACCAAAACATATAATTATGATGTATTAGTTTTCGAGTTTTTTGACGAAAAAATTCTAAATTAAATACGGAAAAACATGACTCAGATAAAATTTTTTAACATGACTGACATTTTTCGGTATCCTGAAAAATTTAATTTTTGTTACTTGGGTCACGCTGCAGTTTCATCGACGATCTACAGTATGTACGACATGACATATTAGAGTGAATCAGAAGTTCGTGCGTTTTTTGCTATTTATTTTTGTGCAAATTTTTATACAAGCGTCGTAAGTTATTTTGTGGCTCTTATATATGGTTATTTATTAGCTTTAACTAATTTATTGATGATTTATTATTTCAATGGAGTAAAATTATGGAAAATTTCCAAATTAGAGTACTCTTATATTATTACTGGAAATTGGAATTTAAAACCATTGAAGCTTCAAATAAAACATGCGAAGTGGAAGGAGAACAGATGGTCTCAGTGTGCGCAGCGCAGAAATGGTTCAAAAAATTCAATGACGGAAATTCAATTGATAAATTTAAATTATTTAACCTAATTTGAAAATTTTCCATAATTTGACTTAAATGGAAAAAGACTAAAGATCAATAAATTATTGAAAGATAATAAATAAATATAAAAGAACTTTTTAAGAACTACAAAATAACATACAAAACTTGTTTTAAAATTACATCAAAACCACAAAAATATTGCGAAAACTTAAATAGAAGAAAAATACGCACAAACTTTTAGTTCACCCTAATACTTAGCATCTAAAATCTTCCAAGGGACAACGAAATTAAAAGATTTCTTATAACTGAGGGTTAAATCTATATATATGGGTACTCAAAAAAGGCATTAGATAATTTTTTACAAAAATGTAACATCTTTATCCATTTATGTCTTCATTCAATTGTATAACGTGCCCTAACGAAAGGAAGCTGTCCTATTTTTGGTTCTCCTCATAGATTTTAAAAAGAAAAAAATGTCATGTCATTTGAGAATTTTGTTTACTAAAATTGTATAATACAGGAGGATCTGCTATATGTAGTATATGTATAACACTTGATGAAAATTTAGTTCGCTGGCATTTTTGTTTTCTCTTTGTTGAGTTTAAGTGAGAACATTGTTTTACATTCAATGTAATAAAAACTTCACGTGACAACTAGTAATTTTATTCCGTATACAGAGTACTTATTATATAGAACTCGTAAAATCAGCTAATAATAAAACAACATTGATAACCTTTCACTATTTATTTAATATTTTTTCTTAATACTGAGCGCAACTTTTATACATATTCGTCTATAAATTAGGCAAAAGTTAGAACTTTTTATATATTTTCGATGAAAAATCAACATTATTCATCATTGAAACTTGTCATATGTCAACATTGATACAACAGGCAATTTTGTCTGCCGCTGAGACTAAACAAAAATTCGATCAAAAAATTTAAATTCAATATTTCCAAATATTTTCTTACATTTCATTTGTTCAATAAGAACAACACAATCCGCATACCCCCTTTTCAGGAACGAATCGTTCTCTTGAGACATGAGTCAATACGTAAACAATTTACGGTGGTGCAGTTGGGAGTACGCGAAACGCATTTTGCAGGAAAAATTAAATAAATAAACAGCGATGATAAATAGAATTTTTATAAGCATCGTTAACGTGGTTAATTGAAAGGAACGAAAAACATATGTTACTTGGTTTGTACTAGTTAAAAATCTGATTTTCTACGAATTTCTTTATACAGGGTATTTTTATAAAAGTGTTAAAGATTTTAGGTGGTAATTGCGAGTTTTTTTTTGCAAATAAAGTTCATATAGATATAAGTTGAAAAACACTTCGTTTACCAAGATACAGGGTGTTTCATATCTTTTTTTTTAATATTTGAAAAAAGTTTTGAGATATTAAATTAAAGTTTAGGACACATTATGGTGGGATAAATGTACATTTTTTGGAGTAGACAAAACATTTCTACTTATTCAATCATGTTCATACAGCCATGCATTATAATATTTTTAATTTAAATAAATGGTACGCTACTGAACTTTTTAATATTCCAGCAATTGTCAGTAAAAAGACTTCTTAGTATTTTGTCGCTCGAGTAGCCATTTTTAAGATAAACAAAATAATTTTAATTCCTGTAACTACCACAAAACACTTTTATCTTAAACATGGCTATTTTGGCGACAAAATAATAAAAGACCTTTTTTGATGGAATATTAAAAAAACATTTTCGTACTAAAAAAGTCAGTGGGGTATCTTTTTTTATTTTTCATTAAAAATATTTCATTGCATGATCGCACAAATGCTACTGGTGTAAATAAATATATTTTGTTTATTGCAAAATATGAGCATTTATTCTATCATAGGATGTTTCAAATTCCGTGTTCGTAAATTGAAAACGTTTTTGAAATATTTAAAAAATAATAAATTAAGCATCTTTTATCTTAGACATAAAAGGCTTTCAGACTTATGATGTTCTTTTTTCACAAAAAAATCTCAGCAATCACTTCTTAAAATCTTTGACACTTATTTAAAAATATGTATATACTCCTATAACAATGACTTTATCTGTAAAGCCCCATCTACGTTTGTACTATTCGCTCAACGGCGATTAATCGACACTCGACTAACTACTTTCTGAGATGTTTTACAACATTGGTAATAGTCCATGGGTTATTAATATAATTATATTCCACGAAAGTATATCTGAACAATATATATTATTGTTAGAATGAACTTTTGAGGAAAATGATTAGAACTCAGTTTGACCAACATTATCAAAATAAATGATTTAAAACACGTGATTTTTAATCACTTAATGAAAGCTTCGTATCGTATTTACATCTAATAATACGTTCTCAATATCAAATTTAGTGATTTCATAAATAGAAACCATGCAAGTACCAATTATTCCGAAAGAGTTTTTTGTTTTAACTTTAAAATAGCTATAGATAAAGATTATTGTTACTTCTAGTGTTAAAAATCTATCAAAAGTAATTTCTAAGGCAATTGATAAGACTTTCGATTCTTTTCTCAACTTTTATAAGCATATTTCTATGTTTGTTTTGTTTACACAGTTAGACGAAAAATATTATTTAATTGACCAAATCCATTTAGAAAAGGTGTTAAATGAGTTAAAAGCCACAACAGCAAAAGTAACATTGCGCTACAAAATAGTATATATTATGACTAACTTTTATGGCAACATTTATAGCAACAAAGTAGTAACGAATAACAGTGTAAAATCAGTTAAAATCACTTCACCGTCCACTAGTTTTTATTCAATTTTAGTTGAACACCAAGAACGTTCGGTTTTTATTAACTTTTACTATCATAGCTTATATCCGGTCACGTGTCCTCGTTTTGTTCAGGAAGAGTGCTCAAAGATTGAGATTTGTGATTCTGGATACATCTTACGATTGAACTCTTGCGGTTGTTGTCCCCAGTGCAACGAAGTTATTTGTAAGATTTTTATCGATTAAAATGGAAATGGACTTCAATTTATAAATTGTTAACAAATTTACAACGAAAAAATGACTTTGTGGAAACCCTCTAAGCGGAATAAGTCTTAGGTCAACCAGTCAATGTAATGAAACAACACAATATTGTTGTAATAACACATGTCTGGAGAATTCTAAAGCACTATGACGATATATCCTTGTCTGTTAGAGTACAAAAATATAATTATTCCAACTGAAGAAATAAATTTTACTTGTATTTGTACAAAAAAAATATATTTTTTTTAATTGTACGCAGTTTTAAGATGTACATTTACACTTTATGTACACATTTACAATTTCAAGCTTCTTATTCGAACAAGCAGAGAGGCAAAAACTAATGCCATTATCACTTTTGGTTACCATCAGCGGTGAAATTTTTTTCCAAATCGAATGGTGCAAAATCAAGGCTATATGGGAAACAAGATGTTACATTTCAAACATCAATCATTTTAGGCGATTTACCAATAATATGTGAGGCTTGGCTTTGTCTTGCGGAGAAACGATTCATTTGGAATCTCACCAATCTGGCATTTGGTTTTTGGTTTTTTATTTCTTTTACGGCATCTATCAAACTATATTCAAAACGTTATTTTTGAAAAAGTAGAAACACATTTCTACATGTCTAAAATTAGGTAAATACATATGTATATGGGGTGTTGTCAATTTTGAAACGTACCAGTTTCAATATTTCTGCTATTTTACAGCGACGATATAAAAATATCTAAGAACATGTCAATATTTTGTCGACGACTAGCATAACTAATATTTACTTATTTTTTTTATGTCAAACATACAAAGGAAAAAGAAATAAGAGACAATAGAAATAAAAAATGTTATATTAGGTAAATGCAATGCCCTATGAAAAAAAGCGTGCAACGCAAAAAAATATATTATAAATTGTTTGTGATAAACATTTATCGCAACAGCAGTAGATATAAATATGAGTGCAGAACTTATTTTCAGTTACCACTCACTTCGCCAGTGTCTATTCAATTTTACTTAAACACCATGAACGCTCAATTTGTATTAATTATTGCTATTCTAGCAACCCTGTCTATTGCGGCAAATAGCCGGATTGTGTGTCAATGCGGTCCTAAAGAAGATTGTCCAAAAATTGTATCATGTGAACCCGGATATGCCATAGGAGATGGGTTTTGCGGTTGTTGTCCCAGGTGTAACAAAGTTATTCGTAAGTTTCTTCAATTGGTTAAAAATTGATACTTTAATTTATAAATATTTAACAATCTTACAGCAAAAGGAGAACATTGTGGAGGCTTACCAAACATAATAGGTATTGCACCAGCCACTCAATGTATTGAAGGAACACAATGTTGTAATTACACTTGTTTGGAGACTTGTTAAAATGTTATGAAAACATTTCCTTGTTTATTAATATACAAATATATAATTATTACAGCTAAATAAATTAATGTTTTATTGTATTTACATAAAGACCAATTTTATATTTTTACTTTTATTCAACTTCGGCAAAACTGCTGATAACCTCTAAACTCTTAAACAGAAAGAAGGTACCTCATTTTAAATGTAAATCAGGTGATCGTGGGCTCAATTGACCTTCTTGACTAATCTATTTTTGAGAAAATCTCTCATTTTGATCGCTTTTTAACTGAAAGGAAACATGTAGTGCGTTAAAAAGTCTATAGCTTAGGAAAAGCGAAGAAGGTCTTCTAGAGGGTAATAGGTAATGTTAGTGGATTTAAATAATGCTTACTAGTTAGGTTTCTTACAAGAAGTCAAAGTCACATAATGGTATTTCTTTAAAAAAAATGTAAATATTTAGAATACGTGATTAATATCTAAGCTTTATTAAAAATTTGTCAAGAGTTATTGAGTTAAATTAAAGAAAACGTTGAATTTATATGGAAAAGATAATTAAACAATCTTTAAAATGAGGCCTTTCTTCTCATTTAAGATTTTTGATGTTGCTTAAAACCTTGCTAGAGGGTTGATATAATTGAGTTCAAAACTGATCTGGAAGAAATGTAAAACAAAAGCTAAATACCATATCTGGTAAATTGCAAAAGACTCCTTTTCCCGCAAGACACAGCAAAGTCTAACACATCACTGTAAGCTAAGCTTAAGAAGTGAAATCGTATTCTCTAAATTGTTTTGACTTTGTACCATTAGTCAACTACATATTCATTTTGCCACTCTTTGCATTACTCCTAAGCGCCAGAAACTCGGAATTGTAAAAATATACAGTGAGGAGCAAACATATTAACGTAAAACAATGTTAAAATGTCAAATTTTTGCTTATATACACGGTGTTTCATATGTATGGAAACCGTCGATTATTTTCTAAAATAAAACACTTATCAGAAAAATGTAAAGACAAAAGTTTTAGGAAATATAAAAATCTATTGAATTATAGAAAAATGAAATATACAGGGTTGAACATAAAATCGTAGTGAACTAAATTTGCACTTTTTTAAATGCCCTACAAATTTTTCAATATTTCAATTCCTTATTGAATTCTAAACAAATTTTATACTGAACACTTTTCTAACTGTAGCCGCTTTCAATATATTAAGTTCTCGAATATCTTCAAAAAAAAGTAAAAGTAACTTAATTTAAGTTCTTAACAAGCAAAAGTTGTAAAAATTTCAAAGTTTAATTCATAATTCGTACTATTACATTAATCGCAATTACAATGGTAATTATGTATGTATTTCAAGTAAAAGGGTTATTTGAAAACATTATATTTTTAAAACACTGTCTAGAATCCCGATAACAGAGTTTTTACCGGTAGAAATAGTGATGTCATGAAAAAACGCGACTAATTACCGTGATATAAATATTTCGCGGTAAAATATTTTGTTATTTGTTGGGAATGGTACACATTTTTGGACAAGTTCCATTAAAATATTATAAAAAACAAACACAATTTCAGTTTAATTTTTATTAAATAGTTACTTATAGGTTACTTTCCATATTAGAAAGTTTACAATTAGAATAATACCATTTTTTGGGTATTTACATAAACTAGCGCATTTTTTATGTTTTTTTATTAAACACAAAAACTAACTTAGAGCTTCGATGATATTCGTAACTATAAAATGACAGTCTGAACATGTAACAGGGTCATCACATTTTAATTGGTCACGTTCCATAAGTAAATTCCAAGCTCCTTCTTGGAAAAATTATCTAAAATTATTAGAATAAAATAAAGAAATTGACATACCTAATTTTTTCATAATTCAATAGATTTTTTTGTTCCTTAAAACTTTTGTCTTTACATTTTTTTAATAAGTGTTTTATTTTAGGAAATAATCGACTGTGTCCATACATATGGAATACCGTGTATATTTGTACCTACAACAATTTGACGTGTTTATTGCTCATTACAACAAACTACATAAATTTAATATATTTTGAATATATTGCCGGTCTTCCTACATAGTGGAGTATCCGACATTTTGTAAATTTTAGAGGAGAAGGGAAAAAGGAAAGAGTTTGTTTACTTTTAACAGTTAGGTACGCCATATTTCAAATCTATATTTTAGGAAAAACAAAGTACAACATGCTTACGCCACTTTGTAAAGTAAAGGCGCACATGTAAATATAAAAATAAAAGTACAGGGTATTTCAAAAGTACGGGTCGCTACTTCAGGGGCGTATTCTATCCATCAATCTATACTAGTATACAAGGCCCAGCAGACAGACCTGCCCGATTTCAACAGGTTAATAAAAAAAATCTAAACAAGATANTTCATATTTTAATGCCATTTTAGAATATCTAGTTCTTATTTAAAATTTTAATTTTTTTGTTAATTTTAAATTTTTTTTCTGTTTTGTTTTCATTTGCAATTTAAGGTCGTCATTGGTATTTAATGCGTTCTGAAAATTATGTCACCTAAAAAAAGCCAAAAACACCTATCCTTTAAAAAAGTCACCTTGAGAAAAACCTAAAAAACACTTTAGAGAGGCAATAATTCAGCAAATTTCCGCTATTCTTCTTAAAATGACCCAAAGAGTTATGAAAAAAAATGTTCAAAACATTTCGAAATTGCATCAACAATGTAGGTGGCCACTAAATCACATCATTTTAAGAACTCACGAAGTGAAAATGATGATCTAAGATTGCAAAAAAAAACAAAAAATGAAAAAAATTAAGAAAAAATAAAAAAATTTGCATGATAAATAGATATTCTAAAATGGCATTAAAATGTGAATGTTTTTTATTATATCACATTTTTTATATCTTACTTACAATTAGTTTTTTTTTATAGTCTGTTGAAATCGGGTAGGTTTTCCTGTCGGACCCTGTATAAAGTTGAAGATGTTTTCTTTGTTCGGAAATCGGAAAGTACTGAACAGATTTCAATATTTTTTTAATGAATTTGTAGCAATAATGAGAAGGTTATAGGCTATTTTTGATTTTAATAAATCATGTTTTTAATAAAAAAAACCTAAGCTAACATAACCTGCAACAGGTCGGCAGCGAAAGAGCCACACGGGCCGGCTAATGTGAAATAAAAGTTTAAATACTTTTTTTTCTAAAGCGTTTCTTGTTTGTTTTATTTATTAATTTATTTTATATTCGTAAATAGGATATACCTATCAAACTTTTTGACTTGCCGTTCACAAGTTAGGATCAAAAAATCATTTTATCAACGCCATGTTTAAATCATTATAACTTCTTTAAGAAACGATTTAGAAAAAAAAGTACTTAAACTTTTATTTTATATCAAACTATAGAATAAGCCCCTGAAATAGCGGTCCATACTTTTGAAACACCCTGTGCAACAAAAATCGAAAATTTAAATTTTTTGTGGGTTACGCCCCTACGTGCAGAGACCGATGATATACTTAACTGTCGCTTAAAATTTATCTCTATTTTATTCCATTCCCGTGTTCAATTATATTAAACATATGGGGTTTTTTGTAGTCTTTTTCTAAATTATTCCTGCAGTTGTCAATAGAATTGGGATGTGACAACTGTGGATGAGTATTTAAAAAATAACAAAATATTCAATTATTTTTCAGTTAAAAATTATGATTTTCCATACCTTAATTTCCAGTCATAAACATTCAGTGAAATAATTTGGAACATCACTCGGAACCATCATCTCATTGACTGAAAAAATGATTGATGGTACTCAGCAGAAATCAGGACGTTTTCCCAAAAATCATTGTTCCGATCAATGGGCAACATTTAATCGCTTCCATATCATTGATTTTCTCTCTCACAATCAGTGTAATAAAACCACTAATATTTTTCAAGTGTGAAACAATTATATTCGCTTATAATACGTTTAAGTTTTTTTTATGTCTATTTAAAGCGCAAATAATTAATTTTTTTATATTTGACTAAAACGGTTAAGTTTTCAACACATTTATCACTCTATTTTGCATGTATCGCTATCTAAATAATATTTATATGCCACTTTCACAAAACAATAATTACAATGTGAATAAACTGAAATTTGTACGTCAAAAGGTATAAAAAATATTTTTTTTCTCGACCAAAGAAGGTCAATTGTTACTCATCTGATAATCGCACACAAACGTTCGAGCATTGTTAACCGGTATTTTTTTATATAAATAGCTGCGCTAAATCATTTGATATTTAAATTCTATGTTCGTTTGAGTTAGAAAAATTACGATGCGTTGCTTTCTTTTAATTTCATTTGCATTATTTTTGTTTGTGTCAAGTGGATATTGTGAGAACTACTGCGAAGATTGGACTCTTTGCCAAAAAGTTCGATGTGCAGCACCTCCTGCTTCTTGTCCAAAAGATAAACCCTATCTGGTTTATGGAGAATGTGGATGTTGTCAATATTGCAGGTTAGTTATATTTCGAAGAAGTTCCTTATATTTTGATTAACTCTTTCTTTCTCAGTGAAGAACCTCGAACAGGACCTTGTGGTACCTGTGGTGTGGATGTGGTTTGTAAAGACGCTTATCCCATTTGCCATGGCGAAAATACGACAGTCAGTCTTGATTACTGTGGATGTTGTAAAGTTTGTAAGGATATAGTAGGTGGGTTCTAAATTGAAAGCTTGTTTGGAGATTTTTCAAATTTCGCTTTTACAGGACTTGGTGCAGAATGTAATTTGGAAGGACCCTCTTTTTCTGTTTGTGCACCAAATTTAAAATGTATTGAAGGCGTTTGTGCGGAATCCAATGGATAATTTTAGTTTCATTCAACTAAAATATCATTTTTCATTGACTTTATGTATCGTTAACTGGAAAAATCTATCAATTCAAATAAAAAAGCTCATTAAGACAATGAAATACTTATATTTTCTAATACATCATACAAATTCGTTTAGTCTTAAGGCCAAAATGAGAAATTTAACTTATTTCGTTATGTCTGCACGAAAACAATAGCTTAATGAAGGTCCGGAAAATGAAAAATTACTTGAAATTCTTTGGGAATTGTTTTAACCACTAGGCCCTTGTAGCTCTATACATGTATTATTGACGCATTCTAGTCCAGATTTACAAATGGCATAAATATCCAGATCTTTGGAACATTCTTCTCCTTTATCTAAAAATAATGTGATACAATGTTAAAATACATTCACCATTGTCCAGAAGAATGAAATTTAAAAGGGCATTTTTTACATTTAAAAAAATTCACGTACCTAAAATGCTTTTACACACTAGACAACATCCACAATAGTCCAAGGTGATTACTTGATTTCTGGAACAAATCGGGTACTTATCTTTACATATTACGTCCACGCCACAAATGCCACATAACGGACTCTCTCCTCGGCAAGGTAAAATACTCAATACTAGAATCACTAGAAGACAGTGTATTCGTCCGCACATTTTTCTCGGTTTTATTCTAACACTGAATACAGGAGATTTCAAGTTTTATTCATCAATAAATACGTTAATATATGCAATAGGACTCTCTAGTGACAATAACGATAAAACGGCTTTTATAAGAGGAGATTTTGCATATTTCCGTTGTTCATTCTCGACAATTTGTCGTTTACGACCTCGATTTTTCATTTATCGTCTTTTAACAGCAACGATTAAAAAGGTTCATGAAGCAACACGTTAATAGGAATATTTTTTTTTAATTTGAAATAAACGTAAATGGGATACTTAGCGTGTAATATGCGAAAACGGATGGTATAGTGATAACTTAAAAAAATAGCGACTAATTTATGGTTAAATTACGTATTAAAACTAAATATTCTGAAATAATCAGATATGGGATTCTATATTTATATTTCCTGTTAGAACGTCGAACGAAAATGAGATGTTTTATTTCTGGCTTCTTAAAGGACTTTGGACGGCATTACGCGTGATGTGATTCAAACAAATGATTATGAATCGTCCGACATTTCCATAAGAACCTTGTCGATTAAGGGCATTATTATGAGTTATGCAAATTCTCCTCATCTTTGCCGCACTCTTTTAACTTTCGTCCATGCATACAAATCGGACGTGAGCAATGTCATTTTTTTCCTTTGAATCGTAAAATTGCAAATTTTATTATATTTGTCTTGTTATGTGTTACGAACTGCTTTCTCGATGATCTGGAATAAATGTTATTTTATAATGGAATTTTTGAAGTTTTCTATCGCAGCTGGAGCGCAAAATTAATCATTTCGACGTTTCATCGATTTTTCTCTGGTCGTAAGAAATATTAATTTGCCCATTTTAATATGAAAGGGAATTGAAGCGACGACAGGAGAAAATTCTGAACGAACTTATTAAAATTTCTGTCTTTATAGTGGTAATTTTTAATAATATCAGGTAAATACAATGTCTTCATGAATGGTTAGAAGCAACCTGACTAAAAATGAAGACAACCTATAAATTCGATCGATATTGCACGAAGAAAAGTCTCTAAAAGCAGTTGACTGATAAAACTATTCATAAGCGTCACATATGGGTAGAAGAAAATTTAAATAAATGTTTCATAAAGTAAAAATTAAATTCAAGAATAGTTATTGAATTAATAGCGAAAAGTGGAATTGGACACAGCATGAAACAAATCGAAATTGTAAAATGCACAAATTCAGAAAATTCCATTTCTGTAAACAGATTTAAGAAAGGGTTTCAATGTCAAACGCAAAACGCGCCATCGAAATAACAACCTTCCGTCCGGGGGGTGCTTATTATATTATTGAAATCTGTTTTCACAACAATACGTGTGAATAACATTTTAAAAACAGCTGTCTAGAACAATCACTAGAATTCAATTCGACCATTTTAAAAGTTATAGAAAATAAATAACACTGAGTAATAAAATTTATCTTATTGTTTGTGGTTGGGTAAAAGTTACCATTTTCTGATTGTTTATACTTAAATAAATCTAAAACAAACATTTACTATTTTTAATTTTTGGTTCTGTACTCAGTATATCGAGTTAAATTTCTTAAAAATACCAATTTTAATAATTTTTGAAGGGTATTTGTGATATTAAAAATTGTTTAAAAAAATATTGGTATACGGTTTCCGACAAAAACATATGTTTTAATTGCCCATGCAAAAAAAATTAATAAAAGAATTAATAAATTTTGCCACTTTTTGCTCTAGCACGTTTTACAGTATCATATACAACACTGTACGGGCGCGGTGCCTTTTAGCCGCTAAGTTTTCTTCTCGAAAATTCCAAGCAAAAAAAAAATAATATAATATAATATAACGAAGGTTTTCACCTAGATGCGATGGATTTTGAACGTCGTTATCAGAGGCAGTACAATGAGAATATGATGGGAGATTACATTTAGGGTTTACTACGAGAAAAATAAAACAATTACATAAGAAATAATTATTTCTAAATTGTGTTATACAGGGTGGTCTATTTAAAACAGTCCATCTAAGTTTTCTTGCATTTGCAAATAAAAATGGAAAAACGCTCGGACCCGTCAATTTTTATTTTAGGGGAAACATTTCGTTATTATTTCTATCAATTCAACGTACACCTCCTAGCGACTGTGTCACTGATCTTCAAAATCCTTAATGGAAATAGTGGTTGAGTAATACTTTGTTTTGAAGAGCATTAAATTCTCTTTTCACTAACACCCATATACATTTTTCAAATTGGGTTGATATTTCTTAAGAAATTGTACCATTACAAATTTTAACGCCTTACAATTTTCAGTCCAATAAATGCTCAAAATGTCCACTGCCAACCTCTATACAACAATAAAGGACCTGTTCAAAGTGATGTCGGACATTCTGAAGCATATCTTGTGTTATTTGTCTACATTCGTGTATAATTAGCTCACCCAAAACTTCTAAAGAATTTGGCTTATCATAAAAAAAGAAACAAACAGCAAACAGAAATACTTCAAAATGTCCAACGTCGTATTGAACGGGGCTTTTATTGTTGTATGGAGGTTGGTAGTGGAGATTTTGAACATTTATTGGACTGAAAATTAAAAGATGTTAAAATTTTTAATGACGCAATTTCTAAAAATATATTAATCCAATTTGAAAAATGTAGGTGTCGTTGGAACCAGAATTGAATGCTCTTCAAAACAAAAATTTCATCAAACCCCTATTTTCATTTCAGATTTTGAGGGTGAGTGACATACCCGCTAGAAGGTGCAAGTTGAATAGATAAAAATATCAGCGAAATGTATCCTCCTAAAATAAACAATTGAGGGGTTCGAGCATTTTTCCATTTTTATTTGCAAACGCAAGAAAACTTAGGTGGACTGCTTTAAATAGGCTATCCTGTATACCTTCCCCAATTAATATTTTTGTGTTATAAATAAAAACTTAACAAATTTTTATAAGAAGTTTATTTTTTTATGCGACAGAAAGTTGAGAATAGAAATGTTTATTTGAAACGCATAGTGGCATTCTAACTGATAGAAAAGCAAATTTTCACCAGTAAAAGTGATTTCATTGTAATTAGATATGCATACGTAAGAAATTGGAACTAACTATGCAGAACCCAGTCTTAAAAGTCGTGTTGACCGGTATCATCAAACATAGATCGCAAAGTTTCCAATCATTTGTGGGGTAACATTTTTTAAAAAAGATTTAGAAAAGCTGCGTATCTTAAACCGCTTCCACACATTTGATTCCACTCAGCACAATCCCCCACCACATTGTTATTTTGAAGACATGCTCTTTTCTTATATACTTGATTGAATTTTCGGAATTGAACTTGAATAATACTTTTGTTAAGGTTTAATTAATTTATTTTTCACACTTTCAATAGCAACGGTAGAGAAAAAAAATCGCTTAATCAACTCTAATGCAAAAGTTTTCAAATAAATTTCGTCTCGGACTCCCATTATTTATTGTTCCAATTTGTATAACTTTACACTTGATCGGTGAACAATTGCATTGTTGGACAGGAAAACGTCTTTTTCAACTTTCCTGCAAATTTATGGCCACCGATAAAATCTATTATGGCCTAGCAATAAATTACACCTTCCTCCCAAATTTGTACAGGGATTTAACGTAAAAAGTGGATTTGTAATATAAATTTTATCACATTTAATTGTACGGAATTCTATTTTGATGGTTAATATTTATCTTCTAATTGCATGTCCTATAATAGAAAATATATGCAATGGTCGGAAAAATTTTTCGTAACGGTTTCGTCCAAACAGCTGATTTCCTTATTGTGAGTTAATTAAGCGACAACTTCTTACCAACAACAATTTGTTTAGTAAAGTTCCGTTTTATATTAAAAACCGGGTTGAAGAATCAAACAGTGGTCTGTACTTATTTAATCAACATTTTATTAAGAACTTTCTAAGACCTTTACTGTTGAAGCCTAGTTATTTTCCGGTTTTCCGCTTCGAGGAGAAAACTTTCGCTGAATCGTTAAATCGCTAAAAGTTTCCCCAGGAAAATCCAATTTTTCTTTCTAAGAATAAAGTATCATACTTAGTACTCACAATAAATTTCCAATCTCGAAAGAATATTGTAAATCACCAACATCTCTATATTGCTTTTAAAACAAACAATGACTTACCTGCACCGACAATAAAGCACTACGCAACATGTCCCATATAGAGAGCCAAGGAGCGTAAATGGTGATGGCATAGGTAACTCCCAACAGTGGAATTAGTACTGCTAAAGCTTTCACTGCTTTACGGTACTGTTGAATTTCCAAAGTGTTGGCGGAACGCAATTTAGTCACCAATACTACCATAATCGATATCATAAAGATTATGTTCACCACCAAAACGATGATTGTGGGCACTTGAAAGATATAGTCCATGGTACTCGTATTGAACCATGTGCACTGTAACAAAATAATGACAAATTTTCTGTAAACATGTAGTGATAATATTCTTTATGGTAAAATTGGTTAGGTTCGCCTATAGCAAAAGACTCACTCAACAAACACTCTTATTATTAACGGTAAAAGCCTTAGTGGATGGACCCACTTGTAATATAACAAATAAGCAATTTATCCTCTTTCATGGCGTAGGAAAGGAGGCAGCCAGTTAATGAAAGGTCTGTGTGGGTTTTTCGATGGCAGCGTGCCAAAGAGGCGTCGGCAAATCGCTATCACTATTTGGATGCAGGAATGGATACTTAAAGAAACCTTTTTGAATATGTCTGATTAGTATAAAAAAATGTAAAAAATTTGTGTTTTTAATTCATTGTGTTACACTTATCCAAAAAATCGTATCAAAAAAAGATATTAATTATAGCTATTGTCAGTATTTAGATAAGTTTTGTTTGCAAATATTTGCCAGAAACTAAATCCCATCATTTTCTATACGGATATCATTTTCGCTCATTACCAAGCGAGTAGTTTTAATGAGTTTTATCGTGCAACTCAGGTTAAATGGTAAGAAAACTTTCCTAAACTTGCAATATAGATGATAATCAAAATGTAAATAAACGTCATATTTGTTCAAAAACAATTTTATCGAATTAGATATGCAGCGTTCAACTACTCCATGTTCTTTACGTTTTCAAATAAATAAAAAAACCTTTACAAGTTTCGGGGACGTAAAATATAAAATCCTCTTTTGCTGTGTTTCATTGGAAAATTCTTCGGAAACTGAACCGAGAAAAAGAGTTCAATTCGAAATTCCTTAATACCAACTTTGCGAAACGATTTCCGGCCTGGACAAATTTCGAACACGAAACGAACATGCCACCATGTCAGTCTCATCTTAAGATTTGCTCACTTTGCACAGTTAAAATTAATAATAGACTATGTTACGAGAGAAATCGAATGGAATTCTAATTTCATGTATGCTAAACGTAGCCGATGGTCGAGAAGTAAAATTGATTGGCCCCCAATGCCCGATTCAGTTTGAATATGATTTTTTTTTCTCGTTGATCCCGTCAAGTAAAATAGCCTGTTCCCATAATAAGTGAAATAAATCTTGTAAAAAAACCTCCTGGAACCCCTAGGTAGCAGATTAAAAAAGGTTTTCCCTTGGTATAATGATTAATCGCTTTTTCAATGAATCTTTTTTTTATCCAACCGTTTAAACGCATTGCCACAACATTTCATTTCATATTTCCTTGCATTCCTTATATTTCTAGTATCCCATTTATATTCCAAAGAAACTGCTACAAATGTCTGTAGTTAGAAAAATTATAGAAAGTAATATGTAATTTTTGAGGTAAATATCAAGATCAAATTCCATTAACAATCTCATTAATATTCTTAATAAGTCTACTCATTAAAGTCTTCTTGCTTGCATTGTAGGGCTTTTATTGGCTTAACGCGACTTTAAAATTCGCAAGGCAAATTAATTTCTCTGGATCAAGATGTTTTCAGTCTTTGAAATTTGATGGAGAGCTTATCAGGGTTAAGTTTCTGCCAGTACACGTACGAGTCTTTTATAACGTATTTTCCATAAAGGCTCAAGTGATTTATGGAAGAAAACTGTCTTCTTGTTAGTACGTTTTTAAAGAATATTGGCTAATTGATTCAGTGAACTTTCATGGTATCAATAAACTAAACTTTGATTCAATAAACCTCAAAGTTGAGAGGAGACAATAGTGGTTTACTCAACTTTCAGTCCTTAATTAACTCAAATTAATGTCTTTCTTACTATGCTAAAAGGCACGATGTCAATTTTCAAGACTAATTGTTTGTTGGCATATGTATGCAAGGTAGTGCATATGACGATCAAATGATTTTGTAGCAAAAACAATATGACTCTCTGTACTACGAAACCAATTAAAATGAAAACAAATTGCAATTTTCGAAAAGAACATCCAGATTCAGATTTCAAAAGTTGTGGCATGTAGATATACTAAAAAACTAATTTCGAATTTTTCTTCTTGTCTTTTCAACCATTTAAAATTATAAACTTTTGAAAGTTCCATGCTATATATATTATATCAGTGGCGCCAAGTTCATAAAAGAATCTCACTATGCTGACAGGCAGCTAGTTCAACTTCCAACTAACTCTCGGCTAGTTGAAATTGAAAAGTTTAGAATGTGACATTCGCAGATCCGACGACAACGGAAGTTGCTCGGTTTGATGAAATTTCCTCGCGTTTCTTGTAAACGAGATCAACGAGCAGCGCACATCACATTCCATGGTAAATATGGAATAATAATCGTTTGTAAACAAAACTTGGATTGTGCAATGAAACAGTAAATTCCATTGCTGTTCATCAAACATTCTACTAAACTTTTGAGAAACTTTCTTTTTATATTATATATTATTAATTAAGAAAAATAATTAATATTAAAACTTACGGCATCAGTTTGATCGTGAGTTGAGTCCATGAGAACGCTTTTGAAGATAACCCAGATGATTATGAAAAACATTGGAGTTCCTGAAAATAAAGTCAATCAATTATTAATTCTTGTTTTATTTTTATGAAAGGAAAACAAGACTGCCCTCTTAGGATTTCCGGTTGGAAAAGCTGTCATTAGCAAAAGATTTTCTCGATAATTTTCCGCCCAGATCATTAGAAGAGGTGGCTGTGGTGAAATTGAATAAAATCCTAGAGGAATTTGTTGGATTTTTCACAATAATAAAGTTGAAACGTAAACCTGACCGACAAACAAATGGGGGAAATATTTTTAATTTTTACGTCATCGTGACTCGTTTATTTTTCATTCATTTTCCCTCGCTATGTGGAAAGTTTTCTGGAAACAGTTTCATTTGAATAAACAGAGGACGTAAAATAATATAAACCTTTTAATTTATAAAAAAAATTAATTAAGACACTTACCCCAACCAATTAAAGCGTATACTCTCAATTTGAAACTGGTCCTCGAAAGGGTTTGAACAACAAGAATGTAAAGGTATAAACCTGAAAAAAAATTAAACAAAAGCTAATTAAACAGATTACGAAATGGCGTGAAAATGTAAACAAAACAAAAAATCCGAGAATATAATCTATTTGAAAACGTGCTTGTTTTGCACACATTTTGTAATTTATCTTTCGAACTGTCGGGGAGAATTTAGTCACTTACCCTGTTTTTGTCAGAAACGATAATTGGTGGCAGTAAAAAGTAAATTTATGTAGGGTATTTATACAGAGTGTCTGGAAAAGTTGGTACAAAACTGGAGGTAGAGACAAAAAATAGTACACAAAATTCCTATAAACATGTGTCCTCAATCATTTAGTTTTCAAGGTACAAGATGTCAAAGTTGAAAAAATAAATCAATATTCTTTGATATCTTTCGATCACTTTGAGATAATTTCATGAAATTTTGTATCAGGGGGTTTTTTAAGATGACAAATTTAAATTTATTCGCGAATTCGTTGTAACTTCTAGAAAGCGTCACAAGTGACAATTAGCATACTTTAAATTATTAAAACCTTTTTGCGCTACTATGTATGTCACTTTAGGTTGGAAAAATCTTTTTTCCTACCTTTCCTACATAAAAATGGCATACCTTTTTCGAGAAAAAAGCATCTAAAGCTAATAACGCATACAAATTTTCGAAAGGCCAGAATCACTTTTCTTATTCATTTTACTTTTTATCTACATAAACAAAGAAATGGCATTTCGAACATTAAAAACTATTAGTTTAAAGTCAAAATAGTCTGCAAATTAAAAAAAAAATTAGAGACCTAACAATAGCTCTCATTTTTACTGTGATAATTTGAATGCATTATGAGTTTTAGATGTTTTTTTCTTGGAAATGGTTGCTTCTAGCGACTTTAATAAGGTATACTTTTTTTTAAGCAAAAAGGACAGGGAAAAAGATTTTTCCATACTAAAATGGCATACAGCATAGAACAAAAAAATTGTAACGGTTTAAAGAGGTCTTAATCATCGCTTGTGGCACCCTCTAAAAGATACAACTAAATCGTTGATAAATTTGAATTTGTCATCCCAAAAAAACTCCTGAATACGAAATTTCGCCAAATTAGATGGAAGAGTTTGAACGATATTAAAGAAAATGTGATTTATTTTTCAAACTTTGGCGTCCTGTATCTCAGTTATTATTAGCTTTTGGTATCACATAAATTTAGATAAAACGTACTATTTTTACACTTATAATCACCGCCCTTATTTTTCTGACGTTGTTTCCAAACACTCTGTATATGTATAGGGTACCAGTTTTTCGAGTTCAAACATAGACATCTTCGTTATTTGAGGAGATACGATAGAAGTTGGCTAAACTGGAGAAAAGTTGTGCAATTGGGAGGTCAATAAGATGTAGTTGAGAAAATTCGTATATTTTTATAGGTTGCCGAAATCTTTGAAAAGAATCGAAATTTTCAAATTTCGCTTTTCCTTTTTATATCAAAAGTCGCGAAAGGTGGACGTTTCAAACTGAAACATTGTTAAGGCACTTTTTTATGAGAAATCCAAATATGCTTACGAAGAATTCAAGGCACTCTAGATGTGAAAGTTACAGTAGTCAACTTTGTTATTCCTTATAGCAGCCATATTGAATTTTTACTTTTTAGAATAAAGCTCTTTTTACTGCGTACTGCGATGCATCTTACGATATGGTTCAACTTCACGATTCCATCAAAATATGAATAAAACCGGTTTTGCGAAGAATGCTTTATAGAAAACATGCATTCTTTTGTTTGACAAAAACACGTTTTTGACAGTTCGATTAAATTTTTTTTTTTCGATGTGAAGCTTAATAAATTTATAAAATACCTCGTTTATCTTCATTTGAAAAAGGCATTTTATCGATAAACTTGTAGTAAATTGATAACGTAAAGTAACAACTACTGAAATTTAATCGACTTATCAAAACTCTGCCAAACAAAATAATGAATGTTTAGCTAATGGCCATATCTACTAACTGCACCATTACAACCTCATGCGGTCGCCTATGAAGAAACTTTGAACAGTTATAGAAGAGCACTGGAAGCTCAGACAGCCCAGGATTTTGTCAATAAAAAGTGTTTATAATTACTTCCTCTACAACCCCTAAGAATTCGTTCCAATATCTCTGAGACACCTTGTATATGTGTGCCAACATCTTCCCTCCTCACTGTTTTCAACTAAGGTTTGGTGGAAAATTTTCTCTACATTGGACCAAATAAATAGAATTTTTATTTCCTTACGTCAACGCAAGATAAACAAACATTTGGAAACTGTATGTATTTTGAAATGTTTATGTTTTTTTATAAAAATTGAACCTACTTATGCCTGGAATTGAGATATAAATATTTTTTTCGAACGAAATATAGCGGGGACGAGTCATGTAATTAAACTATTCTTAAAATTTATTGTATTTTGAAAACTTTCACTAAAATAACTTGCTGTTGGACCGCCTGTTCTCGCAATTAAAATTAAATAAAATCGAATATATATTAAGACAGCGAGATTGGGATCAGTTTATTGTTCCAAGGATTGTTTGGCAGATGGAAATTTACGACGATTGTGTTTTGCATCGCAATTTTCTAAGTAAAGTGTTGAAATCTTGCATTTTCATTCTATGGTCAATTGCAAGGATTTAGCTTCTCTCGGTCCATTTACCTGACACATTCATTGCGCTCTACTCAAAGACGGTTAAACTATTTAAAATAAGCCCCCCATTACCGAGTTAATTACGGATCCAACTCAATTAAGTCTGCCTTAAACTAACAACAGTTAAATTTCCTCTTTAGGAAAATATTTTCAGATAAAATTCCGCTCGTTGACTTTCCTGCAGAACGTGCAAAATCCATAGAGATGGCAGTAAATAGCTACGTGGTTATCCTTCCCATGACTGAAGTTCCTTCTTGCCCTCCTTGTCCGGGCTCAGCGATTTCATTTGAAATTCTCTTGAGCTAATAGAGTTGTAAGCTTCAGGCTAGCAAAGCCCTAGCTCATTATTTATTAAATGATGGAATGCACGTTCCTTGCTTCATTTTAACCTTTCCCTCGTAAGGGGAAATAACTGAAAAATGTATATTGGTGCAACACTTTTGAAGGAGAATAACAGAAGGTTGGGAAAGGGAATAGGGTGAAAAAAGGGGTTCAATCCATTTTTTATCATTTTTTCATGGTTGAAGAGTCAGAAGAAGGTCCCCTAACATGTGTAAATAACGATGGAAAAAAAAGGTTTAAGAAGTACTTACCTTCGACAAACATCCAGAAGAAGGTTGTGATGTGAAAATAATGGAGAAGGGTTACGACGAAAACGCACGTTATTGCCATGTGTTCCCGAAAATCGAGCTGAAAATGATACGAGTGAAACAATAAACCAGTAAAGTTTCCCACTTTTCAGACTTTTAATGTTCATAATCAACTTTAATTACCCGAAATTGCCAGATCGTGTAAATTATAATTATTAGCAGCTCGTTATAATCTTATTAATTGAAATTTAAAATTATTAAAGGGAAACTCGTTTAAGCATGTTTAGCGTAAACAGTTTATTACCTACCTCGATCAATATAATTATCCACATACAATAGGTAAGAAGGTAAGACCATAAGAGATTCATGTGTATCTTATTTCTGAGGCATCTTAGTTCCCTGTAATCAACAAATAAATCCATAAATTATTATACATACAGAGTGTCTCGTTTTGTTTGGATTAAACTGAAACACCTGATAGATCTCATCATTTTAAGTGAAAAAATTCCTATGAACATGGGTCCGATCCCGATTGGTAGCGGAATTACAGGGTGTCAAAGGTTAAGAAAAATTAGATTTTTATTTTATTATGCTTGACCTACTGCAGATAGAGCTTTCACATTTTATATGCATATTAGATAATAGGTGCTGTTTAATACGAGACTAAATTTACTCCGATAAGGTTACGAAGTAATACATTTTCTATGATCTTGTTCCATAAAATTTTTTACAAAAATTTGCTCCGCCACTGGTAGATTTTAATACTTTTTTAACTTCTCCCATTTATTACCTAAATTTTCTCTCTTACGTTTTGGATGAATTCTTTTCAGTTCCCCTATAAATTAATTAATTTACGAATTCAGTCACATTTGTAGACATAAAGAAATCTATGCTGTTTTGATTTTCAATATTAAATCAAGCATCAAAATAATAATACACAAAATTTCAATTTTAAAGAATAAATTTAAAACGATTTAGATGTTTTCAAATGAAATGTGGTAAAAAATCATTAATTTGATGGTTGAATTAATATCAAAAATCAAAATAGCATAGGTTTCTTTATGTCTAAAAATGTGACTGAATTCCTAAATTAATTAATTTATAGGGGAACTCAAGAGAATTCGACCAAAACGTAAGACAGAGAAAATTTAGGTAATAGATAGGAGAAGTTAAAAAAGTATTAAAAACACCGGTGGCATACGAGCAAATTTTTCTAAAAAATTTGATGGAGCCAGACCACAGAAAATGTATTACCCTATACACTAATTGGAGTAAATTTAATCTCGTATTAAGCAGCACCAATTGCCTAATATACATATAAAATGTGAAAGTTCTATCTGCAGTAGTTCAAGCATAATAAAATAAAAACCTAAGTTTTTCCTAATCTTTGACACCCTGGAACTCCGCTACTGATGGAGATCGGATCCATTTTCATAGGAATATTTTCACTTAAAATGATGAGATCTATCAGGTGTTTCAGTTTGATCCAAACAAAACGAGACACCCTGTACGGACATATACAAGTGTTGAAATAAAATTGTTATAAAGCTGTCACAATTATTCTCTGTATAGGATTAGAAACGGATCGAATTGTTTTTTTTTTAAGTATAAGTTCACTTTTTATAAAGTGTGTCTACTTAAATTGGCTACATATGGAAAACTGTTTAATTTAAAATTTTGCGAAAAAAGTTATTTTTCATAAAAACCTCTACATGTTCTAAAATCGAATAAAAAGCAAATAAATCTTAAAATGGGTTCCTTGTATACGAGGTACGGCAAAAAATACGAATCTCCTACAAGGGTAAAGCACTTTTATTTTGAACAGTATCGAAAATTACAACTGTGAAAAGTTGTTCACAATTAACATTAATAATTATGTTCAACTATGCAATCATGTTCATGTATCTTAGAAAACATTTTTTCTTAATTCAAGATATAACACATAAAATTTTTAGGAAGATGTTTAGAGAATTTTCTGTTAAAACGGAAATCTGTATACATACACGTAGATAAAGAAGGTGGATATATTGAAACATTAGTAGAATGAACAAAAACTAAAGTAGTAAATAGTACTTAAGGAGTCTAAAAAAATGTCTGGGAAAATTGAAACAAGTATTTATTAAGATACATGAGATGATTGCATATTTGAATGTCATTATTAATGCTGAACAACTTTCCATAATTACAACTTTCGATATTGTTGTGTAAAATAAAGGTGCTTTACTCTTGTACGAAATTCACATTTTTTGTACCTGCGTATACGATGAACCTATTTTAAGAGTTATTTACTTATTATTAGGTATTAAAACTTACAGAACTTTTTACGGAGAATACTTTTCGTAAAATTAAAAATAAAAAAGTGTTCCATATGCAGCAGTTCCATATACTTAAGTAGACACACTGTATATTGAAATATTTAAGAGTTTGCGTTTGAATTAACTTAAAAATAACATCACATTCCCACAACAAAAGTGGCACAACTTAAAAAATGACTATTTTGAGATTAAGTCATTAATAAATCTGTACGGTATGATCCAACATGCATGCAAAGTGCTGAATCTCTAACACAAAAATTTTCTGAAAAAAAAAAGAAAATAATTTTTTATCGAAATTTCTTAATTTTTATTTGTTTTGTATTTTAAATATGGTAATAAAATAAGAAATTAAAATCCTTTTTAATTTTCATTTATCATTTGTGAAATATTGCCATTTTTGACTTGTGTTACTTTTGTTGTGGGCGTGCGATATAATTATTAATAAAACTATTGGAGAAAATAAACTATGTTTTTAGCTGAAAATCGATTTATACCATTTTCAATAATAAGAAATTAAATATAAAAAATAAAAACACAAGCAAATTTAAATGCAATTTATATAGAAGTTGATTTTTCTGAAATGATTTTTAATTTAAAAAATCATAATTAAATTGAATGCAGCTTGCTTATTAGGAATTAATTTTGTTTAAAAGTAAATTATAATACTTATTATTAATGTACAAAATAAATTACTTCGTTAATATAATTAAAAATAATGCATTTATTTATATTTTAATTTAATTTTTCCTTTACGTCTAGCTTAGTGAAGTATTCATGGTAAATGAAAGGTATATAACGCAGTAAATAACATAATAAATTTAATAATTGGAAATAAAATTTCCAGTTTCGACGTTAAATTTTTCGCTTCTATTTCTCTTGACTTTTCTAATCTTTTGACTATTATTTTTGTAACTTGATTGCAAATTGGTAACGTCGCTTTAATCCGTTGTTAAATTTGTTTATTCTAAAATTCTACTCCTCTTCTTAGATTGCACCAATCTTAAGTTAATTAATAACGCTCAAATTACTTTTATCATCTGAATCACAAATTTATGGCTTTTTTATTAATAGTCATGGGTCCTATTTCTATAATAAAAGAAACTTCTATATTTCTGCGAAAAAAGTTATTACGACTAACATCACTATCAGATTAAATTGAGGTGTTATCGCCTTTTTATAAGTCTGTGATCTTATTACAATACATGTATGAAATATGATTTACGTAAAGCTAATTTAATTCTCTGCTTTGATAAAAATTATGTAAGAATAATAATTTGCGCTGGAGTCTATAATAAAAACGGTACAACTTTGGTTGTACTATGAACTATCAACAACCACAGTGACATTAGATATGTAAAAATAAATAATATAATATCTTTACAGGATGATCCATTAATAACGGTAACCGGCGATATCTTAGCAAAAAAATAAAATAAAATTAATTAATTTCTCGTTCAAAGTAGCTGATTAACGATGCTACCAATTCCGTACTATGACTGATTAAGGCCCTGGGCGTTTTCAAACTCCGCCAATCACTTCAAATAAAATATACACACTAATTTATTTTAAAAAGAGCATATTTTGTTGTTGAAATTAAAATCCTGTTTAACAAAATTTATAAAAATAATCTTGCCAAGTGAAAATAAACGATAAAATGTATTTTTAATTGTCGAAATAGAAAAATTATTGACATCAGTGTTAATTTTCGGACGAATAATTTTTAGGAATTAAAAAAAATAATTTTAGTAACGAATTAATAAAATTGTGACGTACACCTAGAGTTATACGGTTTTTATTATATGTACTGCCTTCCTAAACCTAATCAACGTATCTAACTTTTGACTTATTTTGAGTTATTTAATTTTTTATGAAACTCTTATCAGCACAACCAAATAAGATATGTGCATTATATTTTTAATGTTTTTCAATGTTTTACTTGCGTAGTATGATTATTTTAATTAATAAATATTGATGGTTTTTAAAGTTAAAGTGAAAACGTAAAAAAGAGGTTTTTTTTTTAATTACGTCATTTAGGCTTAGGAAGGTAGTATAGTAATATAAGAAACACAAACCAAAATGAGTATAACGATGGTTTATACTTCATGTGACAAGGAAAGGTCGCGTAATTCCCCTAATAATAATCAATAATAATTTTGATTAGAAAGTTATTTTCATTATAACTATTTCGAATGATAAATCATATGAGAAGTTATATGACAAAACATATAATGTAAACTCAACTTTATTCCACTTTCAAAAAAAAAAGATTTTTGCGGTAATATTTTACACCTTCAATTATTTTAATGAATTTATCAAGACATAATGATCGATTGAATGTGCAACTGTAAATATAAAAAGAGGATATCTAACGAATTCTCAACCAAAAGTTGATAAATCCACAATTGGACGAAATTGGACAGCTCTACACTGTATCAAAATGTTATCAACCAAAACTTAGTACAACCCAGTATAAAAGAGACCTAAACTTCTGTTTCTCAAACAAAACTTGATATATCCATTTGTCGTTTTTTGTTTGTTTTGAAAATTTTGTTGAAATGGATTTATCGAGTTTTGGTAGAAGCTCCTCATCTGTACCTCACTAAAACCACCAGTAACTCTTTTTTTTTTTAATGGACTTATATCACTTTAAAAAAAAAACGCCTTATTTCTAGAGTGATAACCATATTTGCTGTCTATAAAGAGCTTAACACAGTTTCATTGCCGACATTTCAGTACTTTTTGAAAAACACTATTCTCAATACTATCGGAAAGAAAATTCGTTTTGTTTAAGGAATATTTATGGGTTTCCAGATAAAATTCGGCTCGGCGCCCGACCGACCCACACAATATTCGATCGAAACTTCAAAATAAGTGGAATATGACTACTTACTTAAAATACGTGAATATGAAAATGGCAATGGCTAAAGTAACTGAACTGACAATGTATCCAAACAAATAGATTTTGCTCTGTGTCTCCACACTGGATGGATAAATTTCCAGTTCGGTGCAATTGTCGTAACCCGACTTGTTCCATGTCCCATTCCATAAACACTCCCTCGTGGCGTTTTCTGGAAAAAAACAATAACACATACAACAAAACGATATTATCCACGTTCGCAATTTGGGGATTGGGAGGTTTTAACTGTTCGAAAAATTTCCATTGAATTTAATTAACATTCCCTAAAGCACCGGAATATTGATTTAGCGACACTCGGCAGTCTGGCCTGTATCTGGCGTGATGTTCTCCATTAGAAGAATGGTTATTTCTGGCACTAATATTAGCATTCTCGATGAGGGCGTAACTTTATTTTTATCCTGAATAGTTTTAGGGTTTTAGTTAAAGACACGAACACGAAAATTGTTTTAGTTTTAAAACGGAAAGTTTCATAAATATGTATGTACATAGATAGACATGTAGATATTGAAAAAGTTTGTTGTTAGTGATTTGCTATTTTTCCCATAAACATTTAAAATGAATTGAAAATGTTACAAATGAAATCATGCTTAAAATGAAAATGAATATTTATAATTTTCTTGCAAAAAATCGCGTCTGACGTGTATTTAAATTCTTTCAATTTTCTTCTTTAAAATACAGGCGATAAGTATATTTGAACGGTCTGAACGAATCGATCAGGTTATACAAAAACGGCATAAAACTAAATATTTTATGAGGTTCGAAACGATTGCCGAAACTGAACATGGCGAAGGTCTATTTCACAAAAATGACAGCGGATTATTGGTTTTATGTCGTGGGGGCATTTTCTACATTATTACCACCAAAATAAATATATCGATATGTCTCCCCCATAGTAAATAGAATCCTTTTGGGAGGCTGAATTGGGTGTGGGTTATTTTATTCTTCTGAATTTTTAAAAAGTCCCGGGAGATCGAAAATGTTGACAATTGATTTACAAGCTGTGTGGAGCCAAATATCAGTTACTGTTGTCAATTATTTTCGTATTTTCTTAATAATGAACAATTTGTCATTGTCATGGAATTTTACTTCCATTATCTTTATCATTCTATTATCTTTGTTATTTGTCTTTAGAATAAAACAGAATTTTTAATTTTAAAATTTACAATGTCTCTTGTTTGGTTAATTATCGTCTGTTTTCTTGGGTTGTTCCTTAATTGTTATGTTTGTNTAATTAATTTTGAGACTGTAAAGATAAAAAAAAGTTCATTAGATTTTAATTTCAGTGATACAATTCATTTCAATCAAGTTGTTATTTCCTAATTTTAATGCTCTATTTTTTCAACTTTTTACTGGCTAATTTTCAAATGATGACAGTATTAAAAATTTCCATTATTATGAATCTTTCAAGCATTTTGAATTTGTTTCTCCAACTTTCTAAAATATTCTTGAATAAATTAAACAGCAAGAGAAATAAAATGTTTTAGAGAAATCACAATAAAAGTTGAAAGTGTTTAGATGATTAAGTAAAATCTATAAATCTCGTTGAAATTAAAAAAAAAACAACAAACATCATTTGAAAGAGCACGTTTTTTGTATACAGAACGATGCTTTTTGAGAAGGATTATAAATATAACAGATTTTTAAAATGAATTGAAATAAAATGAATGAATATGAAACAAAAATGCAAAAGTAAACGGTTATAATGAAGCGATTGCGTGAATAACCCTGTATACAAATAACTAAGACAACAACCGACAAAGACATTCTTTTTAAAATTCATAAACTTAGATAAATTCCTCATCTTTATACAGTCCCGCTCACAAAGGAACTCGTTCCAATTCGCAAACAAAATTAAAACATTCTTTCCATCCAAGAGTGATTTATTCTTAGAATAAATGTAAAGAATTTGTTTGATTTTAAACACCTACACGATGACCTTAAATTTTGAAATTATGGGTTAATTGACTGGTCAACACAAGGACTCAATCACTTCGGCCATAGAGTTCAAGAGTAAACCATAATTATTGCTCAGAGAATTGCGTCGCTACTTCTTGATTTGACTGTAAAGTGGAAATTACGAATTTGCACAAGGTTTCCCTTGGGAGTTTGATAAAACTTCCACTGGAGGAGATAAACTACAATCGAAGTTAACCCGAAGGGTATTGTCGATTAAATTATTTCAGGACTGTGACAGGACTTACGTCCTGGTTCACGGTGATTAAATTGGAATGCAATTAAATATGTGTATGTTATACCACAGTTAATTCTCTCGATAAAATGATGAAAATAGGAACTAAAACTCCAATAAAAGTTGTCCATTGTTTATGAATGATGTGTGTGCCAATGTGTATGTTTTTTGTTTAATACATTATTTGCATTTTTTTATGTGTTCAAATCGTTTAATTGCAAATGCTTTATACAAACAAAGTCCCAAAACAGTAATTTGCATTTATCCACGTCTATTATTTTCGGCAATCTCGCTAATCCATAACTAACTCCCTGAAATGGCTGAATTATTCAATCTTAATAACCCGAAGAGTCACCATCTCTTTCTCTCTAGTTATCTCTCCCTCGAAATAAAGACGCAAAAACTTTGGAAAGTATAAATTAATCTGCTTCGAATTTTAGACTTTTGATTCAGACCAGCCGTTGTCGAGGTCGAAAAATCAGATTTTGATTTTAATCGAACCGAAAATTTCTAAGTAGGTTTTCTTTCGAAAAAAGTTACAAGTTTTTCTTTAGAGGGGTTTTAAAGGTCGGGCAGTTGAAATTTGATTAAATAATCTCAAAATACATTACAAGTTTATAATTATTTAGAAGTAAACCGGAAAAATGACTGAATTAATGGAACGTTGCAACTTTAATGCCCTTTAACTGCCAACTGTTCCTAACTTCCTAATTGTTTAACGGTAGTAAACGAGAGACCGTGCATCTTTTTGATTGTGCCCTAATTAAACTTTCAACAATCTCACAATTTATGTTTTATTTCTTGGGGAAAACTAACTTTCACAAAAAATTAAAATAAACATTATTTTAATTACATTGGCATATGAAAACAAATACATTTTTTGGGATAAAACGAACTTTAAAATACTTATGCGAAAGGAAAAATTATTAGATTTCAGTTAGCAAATTAATTGTATTAATAATTATTATTATAAGAAATTATAATTTTTTATATCTTTATAGGTAAACTTGAACTTCATAATAATATTAAAATTGAATAATTGAATTAATGAAAAATTCGTTAATCCGTTTAATAAATTTGCATCAAAATTAACAAAATGATTATATTTATGCGCAGGTTGTTCCAGATAAAGCTACCGTTTTAATATATTCCTGTCTGAACCTAATATTTTAATGAATAAATTATTCTACTACATATTATTAATTGTATTAATGACAAAAAAAAATCAACATTATAATTTAAGAATTTTGTTTTTAGTAAATAATTTCATATCAAATATTTGTTTAACATTGCTTAGATCAGACATAAAAAAAGATTAACTTTAAGTATAAAAGAGAAAAATGAATTTTTATTTGATTTTGAAACTTTTTGTTTGCACAGTGTTCGAGTGTAGGTACATAATTGAATGTAGTTAATAACTTTATACAGACTTTTAAGAAATTCTAATGTCAAGTTACACTGTAAGCTTCTTACTTTTTAATTAATGGAAGTATGAAACGGAGTCACATTAAATCTTTAAAAACTTTTATTTTTAATATAATGAAAGCATGGCAGGTCAGAACCGATTTGTTATCATAATGCAGTTGCAAAACCCAAATGTTCAATCGTTAGTTCGACCTTACAATTAGCTCCTCCAGTTGTTTGGCAAGTTGTGGAACTTGCTGGAATTGTTCACCATACCATTTTACAATAACACTACGTTCTTCTTCAGACGCTATAGTCTTGATTAATTCTCCTTTTTGAAAGAATACCACAATGATTTTCTTCTGAACTGAACGGTATTGTTTGAGTTTACAAGAATACTCATTGTCGCAGTTTCGAACAACTAGTCTTTGTTACGTAACTTGGAATCAACGACATTGCAGCAATAGGTTGTTCGTAACACAGGTTGTATATTGATTGTGAATTCAGAGTTGCCAATGATTTGTGCAAAAATTTCCGAAGTCATTCTTTCTTTCGTATTAATATTTTACCATTTTATCATGGTGCCGTGTCACACTAGCCACTAGTTATAATGGTGAATAAAAAAAAATTTTTAGGGCTTCCCACTTTTCCTTAGATTGGATTTGCTTCTCTAGACATATCCAACTTTCTTTAAAGTAAGAAAATTTCCTTAGGGCTCTACGAGAACAGTTAGTCCTTAAACTGTTTTAGAACCACCGCAAACTGACCCAATAGAACTGCAATTCATCACTTACGATCCGTGAAATACAATTTCTATTTCATTTCATTTTGTAGCAGTAAAATTCTTCTAACAAAATCCCAATAGTTGCAGTATGAACATCAAATTTATCTGACATCTTGCATAGCGAAGCCTTAAAAGTCTATGTCCATGGGTCGTTTTGAACCGAAAAATAAACCACCTTATTTAAATCGAACGTGAAAACTACTTTTTGACTTTTGGGAAAAATGGGAAAATGAATAGAGTCAACCATGTGAATTAAGTACTACTTGACCTGAGAGTACGATAGTCACGGACACAGATATCGGTATATCTCTGTTTCACAGTGTTGATTCCAATTATATTCACAAGGCTCAGTCCTTATCTATAAAGTCAATGGAATTACTCTCTTAATATTCAAGAAACAAATAAGAGAAATATCGTAGGTCAGTGTTCGAATGAAATTTGGTCATCTGATCTAAGCAAAGTATTAACAGGCCATTAACATTTTTAACTCTTCTTATAATATCACATTTGCAATGCCCTCTATTAAATTTCTGCCAACTTGAATAACATGGTTATTTTTGGTGCAATTTTTTGAACACTTTACAAGTTTTCATTTGATTGAGACTCGTTTTACTTAAAGGCTTTTTCATTTAATAGAACTCCCTCCCTTTGTTGAAATAAATTTATTTTAAATTACCTCGTATTTTTAAAGGCCCTATTAATTTTTATTTTTTCTTTTCCCTTGTGTTGAAGCGAAGACAGTCGTCGTTCGCTCGAAAAATTTCTTGCAAATTTAAAAAAGAAACAACTTTATAATAAAGACAATAAAAATTTGAAAAGCAAATCCTGCCAGCTGTTCTCATTGTGTCGCGCTAGCAGAAAGGTAGATAATACAATTTTAAATTAGAATAATTCACTTTGCACTGAACTGCTCCTCTATCTGTCACATTTCCTTTCCGCCACCCCCTCAACCCCCCTTCTTTCCCCCCTCCTTGATGTTATCCGTGAAATTTAACTCATTGTCAGACAATAAAGAGGCAAAAGAGAAAGTTTCAAATTGAATTTTTCTACTCACTCGTACTGTCGTAGAGGATGCCGAAAAATTCGTGGAAACATTGTACTTCAGCGGTCGTATTGAAAATTGTTGGTGGCCAGCAAAGAATGTAATCGGTAGTAACGTTGCAGAATCCATTCGGATGCGTCTCCTGGAGTGTTTCAGTTTTGTTCCGATATTGATTTTCACAATATTCCAATGTTACGTTCGATCTAAGAAGAAAATATTAAAAATAAATACTTTGTACTGGTTTTAACAATGAATTAAATTTATCGCTATAGAAAGAAATAATAAACAAGAAAACATCATCAATTTTCATTGGAAAGCCCGAAGCAAATGTTCATGAATGAAATACGATTTTCGGGTCGTAAGTTCTTACGTGGGCATATTTCACATGGAAATTTGTTCGCATTCAGAACGAAATCTCTTTAATGTTTTCCAGAAATAAATCCTTCGTGGTAAAATATTCATTACTGTTACATGTTTGGAGCAATGTAGCTTAATTATTAGGCTGCCGCAAAAGTAACGTATGTTTTCGTCACTAATTATTTATTTTAATGAACAAAATTGCATTAGTTGTTTCATACGATAAAATTTCAGTAGGCGTTATAAATTTAAATAAAGAATGTAAAGTATTTCATTGGATCTAAGCGTTATTCGAGCCAAATAATTTTAGAAAAATAAAAATGAGAAAAAGATATGTAGATGCAACGTTAGTATTATGGGTGCAACAACAAATAATAATTTATTGTAGATGACTAAACTTGTTTGTGATCTCGCTTAGTCTTGAGGAAACGCAACATTTCATGATT
This sequence comes from Hypothenemus hampei, assembly GCA_013372445.1. Classification (NCBI taxonomy): domain Eukaryota; kingdom Metazoa; phylum Arthropoda; class Insecta; order Coleoptera; family Curculionidae; genus Hypothenemus; species Hypothenemus hampei. Next base: position 545,658 of record JABRWK010000055.1, read on the forward strand.
AACACGGTTTTAATGTTTCTGGATAATAATTCATATAAATTTTCTTGGAAACAGTTCTCAAAATAATACAAAAAAATAGATTAAAATAATGTTTATAATTAACTTCCTAGAATTAATGAGAATCTTATAGAGGTTTACCAAATACTTTACACAATTCGAGACCATTCTTTTTGCTAAAACGATAAAATATAGCGAAGTATTGATTTTGAACCCTTTTTCCACAAAATGCATTGCAACCTTTTCGATAAGCTAGTATAAGAATCTGATCCATCTCCATCTAAGTGAAACTTAAAGTTCATTAAACGATGCAATATAATTTGTAGCATCGTTTTTCGCAGATTGAAGTACGTGCCGGGAATCTTTGGAATAGGAGCGTTTCTATGTCAATTCGCGATAGTAATTTTGGTGGTTTTTCTCGCATTTTCCACGACACAAGTGTGTAGTTTAATTTTGAACAGGAAAATATCAGTAGAGTAAAATCTTAGAATGTGGAACGGGTTCTTAATCTCCGTTTATGACATCAAAATGATATCTTTATTTTAGTAAACTAACTACATAAATTATTATGTGGAAAATCGTACGTTTGTATATTTGGAGCTCATTTAGATTATAAAGCAAAATCCGGTTTCTTAATGTTTTTTCTTCTGTTAATAAATATTTTCCTTATAACACTATTTCAAGGGCAACGGTTAGTATTTTTACCAGATAAAAAGTACAGGAGCTGTAAACGTTTGAAAATATTTACATATTTGAAATGCAAGGAACGGTGATTTATCTATCATATGATTTCGTATAAATACTATGTAGCCACTATTGTGGAATAGTAGTAATGTAATTTCTTTCTCTGATTGCAATATTTTTTTCTATTTTTTTATTGTATACGTTTTATTGTAAAAGTTTTTCCATGGATGAATAAGACAATAAACCAACGATAAAATAGCAATATCAATAAACTTATTTTCAATAATTCATTTACATTATAATTTCACATTACGGTACTGACATTCCATTCCATTTTGAACATCAAATATCTTGATTATTTAAATAGCTCATTTTGCACGTTTTTGTTAATTTCATCTATTACAGATGTAATTATTTTGAATTATTTTTCGTATACTACTAAACCTAAATATTTCATTTCGTTAGTTACGTCTAAGTCCGTGCACACGAATAAGAAATTATAGAATGAATAATGTTACGATACTTTAAGGAGTTAACGGTAAAAACGGAAAATGGTTAGCGAAAATCAAGAAAAAATGCAAAAGAGGAAAATGAGCACAAGCTACAACGTCGAACAACAACAATTAGAGAAGCTCGTTCAAAAACATTCCAATCAAGGGATTTCATATGGGTCCAACCAAACGATCAAGAGATGTCGTATTGCGTAACACCCATTCCGTGCGAAAAAAACGTGATGTTTGCATAATTTATGCGTAAGTAGAACAACCAAACAATTAATATGAACATTTTTTACAAGGCTGGAACGAATAAAAAACAAAAAACATCAGTAATGAATAAATACAAATTCAAAGTTGACCTACGGAAACTTCTAGTCTCATCAACCGGCAGTGACCAGTAAGTCGACACTAAAGAGTCGTCACCAAACAACAGCAAAAGAAAGAAAGAAATATCATGGGTAATACCCAATCAAAAATGGCTAACGTTATTGATACGGTCGTAGTAAATAATGAGTTCAGACTAGCGAATGGATTGAACGTACACATGACCATATTGCTTTACGTTATGGTCGCACCGATGGTCATTTCCACGATGCTGAAATTCTTTACGTGCTATCGTAGAGAACGAAGAAAGAGATTCACAAGGAGTATGATGCTACCTGCCGTTATCCCGGAAACCTAGGAAACCGTGTCTGTGATTAAGCGTTGTAACTTGTTAAGTGTCAAAAGTAGACAATAGTGCGAACGACATTGAGTGTAAAAAATTATAAGACAAGTTTGAAATGAACACTAAAAAACTGTATAATATTAGAATTGGAGATGCAAATAGGACGGAAGGAGATTTCTAAAGCTGGGGTCCAGTTTTCTCGGAAGTGGAGCATACATTATGACGAGAACAGTCAAGATTGCTCCATCAATATTGCCTATGAACCAATATCATCTTAATACCTATTCCTAACCATAATAATATTACATAAACAATAAAGGTCACCAATCGCTAAACGTAAGGAAAACGAAAACTAAGTTATTTGATCGATCAAGGATTTCAAGGTATACAGATGACAACGGGACTTGTCCAAGAGAGGACAGTCAATAGAAAATTGGTTACAACCCTAGTCGGTTATAGGACTGAAACCAGTCGGCAGATCTAGTAAAAGAAGGTATCAAACCTTGCATATTAGAGTCGCAAGTGTCAAGATCGATAGGATCATTCTCCCGTCTTTTGTGATTAGTGTCTGTGAACACCCCAAGGTAGGTGGCGTTTACAGTTATGTTACTGTATTTGGCCACCGTAGTTATACTCAAATTTTGTATTTATGTTATTGAATATTATGTTGTTGTTTATAAACATTGCGCTGTTACATCTATTTATTTATTCTTTGCAATAATAAATATTGGTTTGTTTGTGATCCACCTCGTTTCAATTAGTTTACAAAAATTCTAGCCAGTCACATGATTAAAGTGACGATCACGTCCTTAACGTGACAAGCACTTGAAATTACTTCATATATTTTTAGAAGACAATTTGTGTTAACTAAACCAAAATTATAGAATATTTGAATTCAGTTTTTAAATTTTTTTCAAAATTGAAATAAACAGTATTCCACAATCGAAGAATATACTCTAACAACTGTCATATTTAATATATGACTATAACTATTTCGCTTGTCTATGTTGGGTTTCCTTAAAATTCAAACAAATGTTTCCTTTTCGTGCCAGGGCAAGTCGTGCACTGATTTTTCCTTATTCTATGTATCTGTGACACAACATTTCGCTTTCCCCGAAAATTAATATGAACCGTAACAATTTATTTATTGAGCTATTCTAACTGTAGCTTTCAAATAAACTTACGCATAGTCGATAACGTCCTTAAGATTAGTAGAATTGTTGCCGAAGCCTATGTAATTTGAACCTGCGTGTTCCATTAGCTCGTTTCCTAATTACAGATGACGACAGTTCATTTTCTTCAGTTCACTTTTCAAAAAATTATTAATAAAAAAAGCGCCACTACGTAAATTATAATACACTTCGTATATAAACGATCTCGTTGCGCAAATTCTATAAAACTGCTTTTTCTGGAACATGTTTTCTTTGCACTTTCTTCGAATCCAGATGAAGTTTTTCACTTATTGTGTCCTGGAACAAAATTTCAACGATTATTAAATGAATTAATTTTTGGACGCTTTAATTTTCACTCTATGTATCTTAGTTTATTTGCTACCTAGATTAAAAATTTGATAACGCCTATTTGTATGATTTGTACCGTGTTTGTCATCGTTGTAATCAACGGCGTGTTAAATGTAGCATAGGACAACATTGGATGATAAGCAGTTTGTTTTTTTTATTGCAAATTTATTTTAATAGTTCAATTAACAATATTAGAAGAAAAAATATGCAAATGTTCAATATCTAAGAATAAATATTGACAAGTTGTTGTGCAAATTTTAAATCCATAACCACATAAACAAATTCTATGTCACTCTTGACATCTTATCTTCTGTTATTTCACTTTTTAATATTGTTTGAACATGAAGATATTTTTAATTCTTTCATCCGACCGATTCAATTATTTTTCAACTAAGCGCCGTATCATTGTTAACACATTGCGATCCTCGAATCTTTATCTGTTCTTTATTGTTTGAAAATAAATTAAATATTTACCATGTAAATCCCATTTAAAGTTGTACGATGCTCTTCACATGTGGGTAAACCATTTTTATTATGCATACCTATACTCTGTATACATGCGTCAATACATATTTAGGTCTTTAGTTATTTTGTCTTGGTTAATAATGTAAACTGCAGTCAAAATTGTCCTAAATATTTTAATCGAAATGAAATGTTTTATTTGATTTAGGTACAGGGTGAGTCATAATTACTGTGTCAATCTTTAAAACTGGGTTCTTTATGTATAAATAGAAAAAAATGTCTTATACTCCCTGTGATTTTTCTACCAATTCAATAACAAATGTATATGTGGCTTAGTTGAATTTTATTAATTTTCAGATCTTTGCTTATCTTACCTAAGGCACTGCTGGTATGGGGAAATTCATTGCACAAATTTTGCTTATAACAAAACAAAATTAATATTCTTACTGAAGGCTTGTCACAAACATACTATGTACGTAACATTAACGTAAAAGTCTTTATCTTAACTTGGCTGATAATAATTTTATTCTGCTCATTAAGTACCTTGTTCGTAACTAGAATGAATAATGAATATGCATAAATAGAGCAACAATGTTTACATGTTTTTACAGTTTTATTTACAAAGATTGTTCAGTAGAAATATGTTTATGGACGGTAAAAGATGTTTTACTCGATGCTTTTAAAAGAATTGAATCTCCGTCTTTTGAGTCATCTTTTTATTCAGCCAAAAACGATTTAATTCTATGAAGATAAACCAGGACTGTACGGTGAATGTCATGAGATTTCCCACTTCATACAACTAAACAGGTCTTAAATTATCTAAACTTCGCATCGAGTCGAGAGTTTATAAAACACCAAAACTCATCCATGTCTCTGGAAGGTTTGAATTGCATTTATAAATATGAGAGTAGGCTTATCAGCAGCTGCTTGTTGTTTTAAAACAAACAAACTCTAATGCAGATGTGGATGTCGTAAAAAAAGACAATTAATTCAATGAGAAATTGTTTCCGCAAATAAAATAGGAAGGTCGCAGACTCGAAAAAATTTGGTACTACTATAAAAATGAAAATATAAACAAACGTATTATACACCAACATTATGGTATTTTGAATGGAGTAATTGCACTCGTCGGTTAAACACACAATGATTCTCTGGCAAAACTGACTCAACACGAACAAGCAAATCCTAACCGTTTGTCTGTGATTTTTTTTGCATTTGCTCGCTGTTTTTCGAAATTTATGACATTTTTCAACTACTGCTATAGCGACAAAATTATAGCCATGTTGACGCAACATGTTTCTCTTAAACAATTTTCATAAAAATGGTATGTATATTACAATTGCATTTTTCTTTAATATTTATTGGTAGTACAGCCATTATCATCATGCAAAATATCCATTTCTCTTTAAAAAAACTGACTTTGCCTTATATAGCTCTTTGAATGAGTTGGAAATTCATTTCTCTTCCTTCTACAGTCCCTTAACTAATAAGCATATATATTGAAGACGAGAACTTTCCAATATAACGAACCTATCGTAAATTTATTCATCTGTCACGTTCATGTCGCGCCAAAAAATGATAGTTTATGATGATAATAAATCCGGTAATTAATCTAAAATGTTTATATTTTCGCTGCCAAACTAATTAGCCTCTTTATTGGGCGATTCGAGGGAATAACCGCCTGAAATGGGTCACTTTAGAGGCCATAAATGCTTACAATGTGGTAAAATCGTAATTTATGGGAGCGTTCTGAGCTAGGGAATAAATTAGAACTGTAATTCTTAGAGGCCATGTTCTAAATTTCAATTTGCATTTCGATGAGTATTTATTCAAAAATAGATTTTTAATATTTATTGCAATATTTTTCACGAATCTAAGAAGGTTTGAAGTTAGTAAACTCTAAATGTTTTAATTATATTTCGGTAATATTGGATAAAAACCTTACAAAAACAGTGAGAAAGTTAGATTTTAATCAAAACTTTGCCATGGGCATTTTCCACACGAATAACAATTTTGGATGGAAGTTAAATTTTTTGTTTTGATGGCACGTCAACAAGGGATACAGCTTTATACAATGTTCGTGAAAATATATAAGATCTATCAAGAGATACTGTATTCGATTCTCGATTCAACTTATTGAGTTGAAAGATGTTCGTGCCCAAGTGTCAATTATTTCGAAGGGCAATATGTCTCTAACGAATCTGTTCTTTTATATGCGAGCTTTCCATTGTAATAAATGAAATTTTGTTTTCTTACGTTTGTGTTTTGTAAGTGTCCAATTTAAAAGAACATCCAATTAATCCTTTTTCAACATTCCATACATTTATTCAGAGGCTACACATTCAATTACTCGACGACTGTCATAAAGACGAATCGATCGTTATATTTTATGGCGAAAAATCATGGAAATTCATTGATGGATGGACGAAATTTCTGATTCTTAATTGGATTAGTCCTGTTTGAGCTTAAGTGAAGGTAATAATTTTTTCACTATTGTGAACAACAGTTCAATTAAAGTAATTAACCTGTTTATGTTCAAATACTAGGTCAATCGGATAGAAGATAACCAATAGCTGACATTTTCTAATTAAAATTCAAGAGATATTCGTCAAACAACAACAACAAGAAGCAATTGATGACCCTGACGTATTTTTGGATTAATTATTGAACGCCAATAGGCCCAATATGGATAATTATAAATAATGATGCTAATTTAGTTAGGGGCCCTTATGGGAAACATATCGGCCCTTTAATAGCCCTTTAATCCGATTTATTAATATTACAAGCGAAAGCGAGCAGTATTTATTGGAGGTCACGTTTGGTTCCGGAAAATTTCGACAGGAAGGCTTAAACTTTGAACTCGGCAAATATCCCATATAAAAACCATATAAACGGTAACTGAAATTCTATATGTAGAATGCAAATTTTCGTTCTGTAACAGAAGGCAGAATTCCCAGGTAAAAACAAATAATAAACGGGTAAAATTTGTTTTAAATTACATAAAGCAAAAATGTATCAACAATGTTACATTGTTTCCGTACCAATGCAATAATATAACACAATTTATTTGAATATCACAGACCATTCAATTGCATATAAAAGTATTTAAAACTGCGAGTTCGGTATTAAAAAATATCGGCTCTGCCGTTTAATTTAAATCGTCAGAGCTTTAGAATAGCCTCAAGGGGCGTTTTAAGCGCCACTAATTTTTTCATAACCGCTACAAATGGGCTACAAGCGCACCCACTAGAGTTTAATGCTGAAGGCGCGATTTTTCTTCGAGAGCCCGCGATTTTTTATCTTTAAAAGGATTTTCAGATAAAATATTGCTGTGATGTGAAGGTCTTGAATAAATTGGACTTAATTAATTCCCTCGTTTATCAATAATTAATAATTAGGTTAGGTTGAAAGCATTGCTTTTAACTTTTTTTCACTGTCACCCTTTTTTTTAAATCCAATTATTGCAATCATGTAATGGGGTGTGTCAGGTCTGCGGCGTCTGATTGTGAGTGATCCAAGTGAAATATTCAATTTTTCCGTTCATCCTATACGAGAATGGATCGCGACCAATCTCGCGGATCGATCATTATTAGAGGGTGCGATAATGGGATATAAATCAGCCCAACGTCTCGAGGTCGTAAATTCCCTGGGCCCTCTAGCTTATTGGGTTCTCTAGGGCTCGTAATATCAAGGAAGCATCAACACGTTTGATTATTGCCGTTTTATGTTTTAAGAAATGTGAATTTAATATTATCTAGATAAGGCATTTTTATTTGAAAATACATCAAAACATATCTATATTTTTCTTAAAAAGTAATATTTGATGTTGTATTTACATGAATATAATTCAAAAATTGGAAAAACGAGAAAGCGCAACAAAGCTTACCTACCTATAAGGGGATTTAGGGCTTTCGTTACGGTAGAATTTTCCGCAAATATTGTTCTTCATTAAGGGGTGAATTAATTATTGATACCCCCTCATTTATTCATAATTCTCTTGGATACGACTAACAGTTTATTAATTTTTGATGTACTGCTAAAGGAAGATTCCACTGTTATCAAAAATCCCAACTGTATCTTTTGTTAACCTGTCATCTGACATAAAATATTATCGTTGCCCATGAGTTAGTGACCAAATTCCTCCCTTTCAGAAGGGCTGGTCCAACTGGAAAGATGTATAAGCAGGTAATTCCATAAAATATATTTATTCATTATTCAAAGATGCATTCAGACCAAACGAGCATCCAAGAAAAACATGTCAAAATAGTAAAATTCAAATGAAAATTACATGAAGAATATGAAATAGGACAATTGAAAATTCTTCAATGAATTGTACCAATGAAGCTAAGGTAAAAACATCTCGAGACATTGTTGTTGACAAATGACATTTCTTCAAGTCAAACAGTAATTAAACGATTTAATGTCTAAATATAAACTGCGTGTCATAAGAAACCAAGGCGACTCTCAAACAGGTCAAATAAAACATAAGAGAGAGAATTCAATTTTGGATAACACTTCGAGGAAGCTGTAAACAAAAGGCTTAGAGAGTTTTTGAGGGATTACAACTTGCTGTTTCGCAATGTTTTCATTGGGAAATTGATGGATGAACACATTCAGAATCATAAGCAATGGAAGAGAAATCGGTAAGAAAAGGCGCGTTTTGTGTTCAAGGCTTTTAAGCTGCCGCGTCTTCTTGAACTATTTAAGTAGGTATATTTTTTTACTATAATCGTAAAAAAATGCATACAAAAGAAGTTTCAGAGACTTTAGAGAGCTTCAAAGAAAGATTTCGTTTAATTTTTAACTCCCTTCGCTTAGAACTTAGGCGTATAATGTCAGTAAAATTCAGTTGTAAACGAAATGTTATAATATTCATTGATTGGATGAAGGACGGGAGTGTCAGTGATCCAATCCTTTGTCATTTCGGATTTAGATCATTGGATCAAAGGTCTACGTTTCCAGGACGATGGATCGAAGGGAGAATACCTCTGAAAAATAAACAAAATATCAATTAGACCTGCTCCTTTAAGTTTTAGCTAATTTTCGTTTAACAGTATCGCAGCCCGTTGTCTCCTAATACGACGTTAAAATATAACGGTGATTTCCAAGAAGCTGCAATGTCATAGTAGTTAAAACAAATTTAATCACCGTCCAAATAATTAGGTTTTAGTTCTCAAGTGCCAAGCAAGCGACCTTACTAATAAGGACGACCAATTAGATTCAGATTAGTTGCATATTGGCCTAAATTATCTCTTCGTTAAAACGCATTCAGAAATAAAATCGTTAAAGCTTTTGTTAATTACTATCTAACTCCCCTTGAGATTGCGTTATCCTGGGAAAGTTCCCTTAAATAAAATAAATCGGTTTTCAGAGAAAATCAACATTAAAGTAACTTGAAATGGAAGGTAAACATACAGGCACGTACAATGTAATAATTACAATTGCAACCCTATAAACGAGTTTCCTGCTCTAGATATTGAGTACATATACACACTCGAATTGCTTCAAGCAATTTTTGTGGGTATAATTGCCATAAACACATTACTCTTTTAATTATTTTGATTCAAAATATCGATTTCACAACTGCCCTTAATTAACCATCAATAAACCTATGGTTCGGTGAAATTAATCATTAATCTAGTTAAAAGTTCTCGTTAGTTACAATTGTATACGTTGCAATAATGTTAGCTTATGGCTGCAGGACTAAGTAAAAAGTTTCGAATTCCATTTATAAATATTACAGGAAATTTCATTATTACTATATATTACAAATCGACACATATTGAACAGAAAATCTATCATTTCGACTTCAATTTTTCATAGAGTTTAAGTGAAAAAGTCCATTAACATTTCAATTGCCTTATGCCATGGTCTGGTAGTATAGTATTTATGATACGTTTATTTATGGAAGAATCTTGGCTTCGACAATGGGTTCGATCGAACATATGGGCAACGCTTTGGGTTGATTTATCGTTTATATTACCGGGACGGCCTGATGATTAATCGAAAGCTGAATCTCACGCAAACGATAATTTTAAACGTGTCCATGTCAATGAGTGGACACGTCAGTAGCTTTGATGTTTAATAATGTTTATCATCATCAAGGGAAAAGGAAAATTGGGGAATGAGAGTGAAGGCCCTAAACGAATCTTTTTTACTCTCAACTGAATTTTTTTCAAAGCGTTAGGTATTAAGTGGTAAAAGCAAATTCGTGTCGTAGGAATGTTTTTTTTGACTAATTTTTTCTAGTTGAATTGATGGTCTTTGAAACATTTAGAAGTTGATGTTTATTAGTAACTAAATGAGGATCTATGATAGTCTCGGTTATCTAAAGTCCTTTATAAATATTATACGAAAGAAAATTATTTTAATTCATATTCACTAAAATTGCTACTGGAAGGTACATTAGTAGTCATTTATCATATATATGTGGGTCATTCGGAAAATTCTATGACGTTTGAACTTTGACCTTTTCGTCTAGCGAGTTAGTTAGTTTTGGAAAAGAAAGAATCAGACGAAGCCAAATCAGGAAAATACTATGCACCGGGAACAATTTTTAATAGTATAAATGTTGTAGTAATAACAATTATGAAAATGCAATGGCGCGGGGCAGAGTAGTACTTTCTTTTTTAACAAGATTAAGTCTAAAAATAAATACGCAATACTCTAAGGTCATTGTTTTTGTTTCTTCCATACATGAATCCTACAAAATCCTTATTCCTGTCGAAAAAACACCTACTACATTTACCACTCCTTCGTTTTGCAGGAATAGTTAGAACTTCAAGTTACATCAGCCGTAATGAAACACTAGCGAAATTCTCTACAATCACGCCAAAGCGAACTGAGGATTCTTGAGAAATGTTGGTTCGGATACACTTCTAATCCGATCTTATCAAACTCTTTAAAAATCGAAGCATTATCGAGCAAAGAATTTTTCACATCCGGCCGGTCAGTGATCATAGAGAAATAACAGTTCCTAGATGTTGATCTTTTTGAAGGGTTATAAAAGCACACTTAAACTGGTCAGTCTTTTTTTAACAGTGGAGTGCGACAAAGAGAAGTCCTTCAAAATACAATCCTGTTTGTTTCTTGATTTTGTTCATTTTTCGGAAAAAAAGGAAAATGACAAAAATGAATCATTTTTACGGCAGTAACTAATTGTGTATAGTACTTAGAAAGCTATTGAATTTATAGTTACAAAAAATTAAATACGCCTATTAACTGCATAAATACCTGCCTAACCTGCATACTTTATGCAATTTATCGTTCACCCAGGATATTACAATTTCAAAATTTTTCAGTTAAATTGAAAGTGGCTACTTTAGAGTGCTGCCTGAAAATGGCTGAGTGGAATGATTTTCCAAAACAGCGTGAATACGTTTTTTAATAGGTATACCTATCGTTTTTGATGAAAAGTAGGTAAATTAAATGGAGCAGAACTTGCCTTTTTTAGTGAAAAAAAATTCGAAATTTTTGTTATATATTTTTAATAAATTACCACCTTTAACTGTGTATGTGTGTATTTTCCAAAAGTAAATACTTTGCAACAAGATGTCAGCTAGTCCTTCACATTTCACATTTGGCAAAGATTAATTGCAGTTATAAAATCCACACACAAACACGTATGTAGTAATGATTTACAACCCGTTCACCGTTAGCAACAGTTGCCTACAAGGAAATAATAAATTATATCCACGAAAATTACTCTTCATTTGCTATTTCAGTCTCGAATTTTATCACTGCAATTCAAATATCTACATACATAATCAAAACGTGTTTACCTCGTTTCGATTCGCTCTAATGTAAGTAGCCTCAAACCTCTTTTGAAGTAATAATAACTTTTGGTTTATATCACTATCACTTACAGTTATCTGCTAGACAGGCAGGTTTCGAAAGCTTTTAACTTTACGAGATGCCGTCGAAATACTTCTCTTTATGTCAATCTCTTTACAACTTGTATTTTTTTTTATATATAGCGAGTCTTATATTGTGCAATCCAATAAAGAAGTGGTCAAAGGGACGCGCAATATCTTGCTTCGCCATCGGTCAATATATATATAAGAGAGTAGTGGCGGAGATAAAAGTATCAGATGCTTTTACGGCCCTCCCGGCATCCAATTTCGACGAAAGGGACGTGGGAAATCTCTGCGGTTTACTGCTTACCGTGTACAAAACGTTTCCATAGTGGATTTATCATTGCGACAAGGCAACGTTATAAATATAATTAATTTTAACATGAAGTATATTTAAACACGTTTATTTCAAAGCTAAAAATAGTGTTTGGTCTGGCTCAAGTGAACTGAAATGCATCTTAATGGAAGCGGAAATAAATCAGGACGCTTCTGATGTTTCTTGGATTAATGGATATTCTTTGTTCGAATAAATACAGTTTTCAAGGTTTTAAAGTTTAATTTAAATTAACCTTCTATAAATGCAGATCGTATGTATGAAAGTTCCACTTTATCCATAGAATATATCAAAGCATATAGAAAATATGCTTGCTTCCGCAATGTCAAATATCATATCTCTTCAACAAGTAGTTCGCATCGATTTTTCTAAATCATAAAATTTGAAAAGCAATCAAAATTATCATGTGAATAGTTTCACAGGAAACTTTTAGAAAATTCTAAGGGAAATGAATAGAAATTACGAGAAATTGTGTCGTTTTCCTCCTGTGCTCTCTAATGATGATTTTATGCATGGAATGTTGTGAAGATAAAACTTTTCTCCGTATATAAATAAGCCCATTTTATGCCCATTAAAGTTATAATTGGTGGAGGTTTTTCGAACACTACCCCAACAAGCGTATTTAATTCACCATTTTCGATTAAAAAAGTTTCTTTCCCAAGGAGAAAACCACAAGCTATCAAACCATACAGCTCTCTACAAGAGAAAAAATGGGATCTAAGTTATAACAGGGTGAGCAATAAGCTACTTAAAGGGCTTTTTCTCTCTGGATAAAATGAAGACAATGGACAAACATGTTTCATTAAGAATACAAATATCTTATTCCCATAATAACTATCATGGAAAACGTACAACAATATTATCCTCCACAGGGAAAAGAAATAAATTGCCCCAAAATAAGACACGTACCAGCTATTAACATAATCGTTTTGAACATAAAATAAGACATGCCTTGAGGAGAAAAGGTTTTTTTCTTCAAGAATGAAAGTAGAATTTCCCTCTTAGAGACTTGTTTTTTTTTTGTTCAAATAATCCTTCGAAGCCCGAATTATAGAAAATAAGATTTTAATTCTGGAAAGCAAAAGTCAATTTGAGAGGGAGTTTCATTAATTTATTAAGCTCTAAAATTATTTGTTTATTACAATAATAAACGAATAAATAATTTTGCTTTGGGTGAGTAAATTTTTACTGTACTCATAAAAGTTAATTTGTTTTAAAAAGTTGTTTCTAAAATTCGAGAAGGATTTTGCAATTGGTTTAGTTAAGCACACATTTCGGCCTAAATGTTTTATTCAATGTAATTCATGTACAGAAAATAGGATAACCACTCGATTTTTGTCATTTTGTAATATAAAATTAAGTCCTTTACAATTTTGTGAAAAGGAATGTGTACATGCTTATCGTCACAATCGTCTAAAACCTATAGCATGTATACAGAAACGAACCGTTGTAAAAGATAGACTTTAATTTCTAACATATAGGGAAACACACTGCTTTTGTCTAAATTTTGGATATGTCGCACGGCTTCTGCTCTATGCTTGCATTCAATTCCTTCAATTCAAAAGTTTTCTACGCATCAAGCAACTTTTTAAAGCTATAGATATAGTCTTTTTTCAGACAAAATTATAAATTAAATTTGAGTTTTAGTTATACCGCTTTCTCATCCTCTTTAAAGTCTCTAGTTGAAAATTAGCGTAGTCTGCATCTATTCTCCATACTCCACTTTTTGCAACACGTTCTAGATCAAAAATTCCAATTAAAACCAAACTTTCTAGAATATTGGAATCATTTCAAATTTTGAGTAGTGTCAGTAGTTAATCGATTCTCAAACTTTTTTCTTCACGTACCACCAATGTCCAGTGTATACTGCGTACTACCAACAGTAAATGTATTTACGCGTATGTGTACTAGTATATGACTGACTACATAATTACGTACAATCTATTATAGCTTTATGTACCAGCAATGTACGGGTATTAGAAGAGAGCGGGGCTAGTTGGCAGAGTGTTATTCTTTTTTATATTAATGAGGGTTGGTGCTTCATCTGGGTTAATTATAGTAGATTTAAAGTAATTAGATATTCTGTATATACAGGGTGTCCCAAATTTTAACAGACAAACTTTAACTACGGTTTCTGTAGATTGAAAAATAATTATATTTGGTATAAAAGTTATATTTCAAAAATGCTTCATTATAGAAACACAGGGTGTTATGGTTCTCTTTCAAAATTACAAATTTATTAATTTTTCGTAAACCGTTTAATATATTTTATTGCAATTTGGTAAGCTCATATTTGAAGAGTATAACTTTCACATGGTCTAATTGTAAGTCTCGAAAATCATAAATTGAGATATTCAATAAAAACTAAGAATAACAGCGTATAGCACAGACTGTGGTATCTAATAAACGGAAACTGAAAGCATAAACACTACATTGACACTTAGCGCATTGTCTAAAACATTGGCGTTGGCAAATAAACTGTTTTAGTACAAATCTTGCAATCTCAAGAAATGGCACTTACAATTAGACCATACAGAAATTATATTCTTCATTTATTGGACTTAAGAAAAGAGTAAAGAAAATAATAATTAAACGGCTGGAAAAATTATTGAATTTTATAAACACTGCTCAAAGTATAATGCATTAACTTAACTTTTGACGCCGACACGAATTAACTGCTGCAGAGAGTTAATACCGATTATTGCGGAGTGTTTCACAAATCTATTGAATTCTTAGTAGTAGATTTTCTCGTGTTTGCACTCGAGTAGCGTTCACGTGTTCTTTGAGGAATCCCAATACGAAAAAATCTAATACTGTCTAATACATGCGACTGCTGCATCTCTTCTAGGTAAGTCAACAATATGATTTTGAGTATTACTTAATCGACGAATCAAGCGCTCAGGAAAATTTGTGTCACCCCCGCTTATTGGGACGTCTTCTATTTAAGAATCTTCTGACATATTTCCGACGTGCTTCTTAAGCGTTTCCACTACAATACTCATAAATGAAATGAATATTTGCTTACTTTAAGTTAGTGAATAAATCTGTCATTTTAAAATTAAACCAAATTTTAACACTAAAATAATCTAAAGAGAGATAGATGCGATTCTTAAAATTTACCGATTAACTGTCAAAATGGAAGACAAAAATTTGACAAGATTGATATTAATATTACCAAACAACGAACATCAACTTTTTTCTTAACCCATTAGTAGTTCCTGGCGATACATATAATATATGTATATGTACAACGTTTTGGAATAGCAAGCCTCATATATATTTTTTTTACTTTTACCTATAGTCGGGACACTAATGGGTTGAATCGAATAAATACAAGGTGTTTATGTGTTAAGACGATTTATATTTTTATAATCTAAAACGATGTGTTTCTCGAAAAAAAGACGAGGCTTCTTTTTTATTCAGAGTTGAACGCAGACTACAAATGTGATTTTTATTTCGAGAAAAACTAGCACCGTACGTTTTTTTTTAAATGTTCAACGTAATTCCCGTATGCATGCCAGTGTTTAAATTAAAAATTATATTTTTACTGCAAAAAATTAGTTGTTTGATTTGAGTAACGCATACAAAATTGCAAAAAATATATCAAGCGATTTAGGAAAAATTACTAAATTTGTAATTTTGTAAGATAACTTTAACACCCTGTATTTCAATAACGAAGTATTTTTGGAATATATTCTATAGAGCAAGCTACGATTATTTTTCGATATAGAAATCCTAGTTAAAGTTTGTCTATTCAAAATTGGGACACTCTGTATATTGGGAATCTCTGCGCTAGTCTCTAATTAATAGTCGAGCGATTTCTGGGAGGAGACATAAAATAAGTTTTCCAAAGTAGGATTTTCTTTATGGCAAACTCGTTTCTTAATAATGTCACTCTGTGAGGCCTGGATTACAGACCGGAAAGTTCAAAACTTTTAAGTAAAACGAGGAAAACCTGGCAATTTTTTGCTTGTTTGGGCAATTTATATCATACTTGTATGTTTCATCATCTAATCAACAATCGAATTAACTATTTCTTCTGTTGAAAAATAGGCGTTATAATGATTAAGTATGATATCTTCTCACAATCACCTTTGATTTTTCTCCTATAATTTACAGAGAACTAAAATTATGAACTTCAATTGTAAGTTCTAAAGGCTTTATTTGGCTATACGGACAAACTTTGATTACAATTTCTAGCTGAAACAAATAATCAAATAAATATTTGTTCTGTATAGAAGAACGTCTGGAAACTTATTTATTGTTGTATAGAAGTTGTTGCTTTTTGGTTACAGAAATAAATTTACTTCGTAAGGTCTTAAAACTTAAACAAAAGCATAACATAATGTTTAAGAACACAGTAACTAACATTAATATTTTGTAATCAGAAAATGTTGATCAAACAGTCAGCACTTAAAATTGCTAAAGGTCTGGACTGAATTTTATATATGTCTGTATGTTCCAGTAATTCAAGTCGAATTTGCCTTAAAGGCCATTTTCGGTTGTGAAGAAATTAAATTAAAGACAACAGTGCAGCTTTTAGAGTAGAAGGAGAGTGAGAGACCAAACTAATTTAACTTTTTAACGTTAAATTGCCTTTTACTGTTACAACATTAATTCGATTTTATAACGTTCTTAATAGATTTAAGGCTTCCACTCATGGACACGTTCTTAAACCGTTTTAGTAGCCTAATTAGATTTGAAAATGAGGTATTTAAACTTGAATCTCAAATGGCTTTTCATCTTTTGCGAGATTTAAGTGCATAGAAACGATTGAAAATAAAAACCTGGATAAATCGAAATCAATTGCCGGAACTGGAAAGCACTTTCGAGGAGATAAATTTAAGAGTTTCTTTTTTTTTAAATGTAAACGTGCCATTCTAGAAAATTCCTGAAATTAAGCCATTTGTTTTTGTAGAAAAATTTCAAAAAACCGAACTGCTTATTTTATGATAAAATTTCGATATTAATTTCTTTCTCACAATAGTCGTTATGTTTTAAAAATTCGGTTAGATCAGGAAAATAAACTCCTAGACAAAATTAATGTGCCGATATAAACGTCCGGACAAAATTAATACATCAATGTTTTAACATAGAAAAAAATGTGTTTTTTTTAAAGAGATAAAAGGAAATTACTAGAAATTAAAAAATATTGTATTAAATAATACTTCAAATGTGAATTATATAAAAAATTATATTTTTAAAATTTACTTTTAATAAATTATTGCGCAAATCTCTCGATTGGTCTCCATCAGACTCGTTCAGGAGATTGTAGGCTTATCCTAATTTAATCTGTGAATGGAATTCGTTTCCAGTCATCCATATACCAATTTTGATGATTTCTGGAAAAAGGTTACCGGACAACTCTTCATCAACTCTTTCTAATAAATTGTAGTACAGTTATTGTGTCCAGTCCGGTCCAACTGTTCCATT
Organism: Hypothenemus hampei; assembly: GCA_013372445.1. Taxonomy (NCBI): domain Eukaryota; kingdom Metazoa; phylum Arthropoda; class Insecta; order Coleoptera; family Curculionidae; genus Hypothenemus; species Hypothenemus hampei. The sequence continues at coordinate 563,105 of JABRWK010000055.1, forward strand.
AAAACATGTAATTGCACGTTTTGCCATCGAATAGTTTGCTGTAAATTGATGCGTTCATTTTTTCCAGGAGTTTATAACCTAAACCGTATCATTAGAGGAAAACGGTGTTTCGTCGGAAATTAAATTCTTTCAAAAATTACAGTCACGTATTCGAAAATGTATTCCATAAACACGTACTAAACTAAAAGCCTAAATACGATTTAAAATACGGCTCAGATCCTCCGGTGTTACCGCCCATTTGAGAACAACCCCATTTTAATATAAGAAGCGGAATTATGTTCCAATCAGTATTCATTAAAGTGCGCGGAAAGAACCCTCTTTCAAGTATCTCTTGTATCGAATATGATAGCAGGTTGCTCCCACTTGTAATAAACGTAAAAAATTGGTAGTTGAGAGAGATATTAGAACGGGAAATTTTCTAATTTTCCAAAGTAAACAAACCAAAGCAAACGATTCGTAATTTCCATGATCTAGATTTCATTTTGAGTGAAAAATAGGATTCTATATATTGTTCAATGTGTTCTTTCAGCTAACAAGCAAATGTAAATGGATATTTTAAACACTCTATTATTATCGACTTCAAAGAGTTTTTAACAAACAGGAAGAAAATAATGCTTCTACAGCAGTTTTCTGCAATTCGATTTCGCATCTCAACGCCACTAGGATTTTCCAAACCATTTGGAAATTTCGATTTGTTATCTGGGACCTTTAACGCGTTTCTCCCATTCAACCAATCAAAATTAATGAAAATACATGACCCGTTAATTAACATCTCAGTGTTACAAATCAAATTTTCTCTCCGACCTAATCCCTTGGAAGTGGTAACGGGAATACCTCACGAACATCTGCCTACAAATCGGGCCATGTTAAAAGGATTTGACATTTTGGAAAAGATAAACTATTACTTGAACCTTCAAACATATAAATTAAATGGTTTANATACGGAACATAATTTAGGTACCCATTAAACTGGGGAAACTAAATTGACGTTGAAATGTCAAACGATTATTTGAAAAGAGCGGATGAGCTAGAGCAATAGAAATTGAGTTTCTAGTTAAAATTAGAAAAATGAAACGTTAAACAAGCTGTTTCATATTTTCTATACATATACTACGGAATTTTGTAAAGAGGTTTACGATCTATATGTAATTATAGTACTTTATGGCTTTTTGCAATACGTAGAAAAAATATACAATTATTCTGTTTAAATCAACATAAAATTTATCGAATTTTCTTTTCTTAAATCACTCACTTGTAAATTCTACGAATTTTTATCGATTTTGAAAAAGAATTTTATGAATCCAAAAACTTTCCGAGTTATTCGATGTTAATACGAAGATTGTTCTATAAAATCCTAAACCTACTGTTATTCAAATCTTTAGATTTTGCCCATAAAATTTTTGTGACTATAGAAAAATTTCCCAATCAATTACACTGATGTCTATGATGGACTACTAAATGTCATAATTGCATATAGACAAGTTGAAATCTTAAGATGAATATTGCAAGTCTTCCATAAGACTGTTCCTATTCTAAATGAGGAGTCTTGTTTAGCAACATTAAAGCTAGCTGCTAATGGGACTAATCTCTCGAGAGCACTTTACATAAAATGTGCAGATCCTTGCAGTCTTCATATGTCACACTTCTCTTGGGTCCAAAAATTATTCATATACTAAGTTTAGCAGTCGGTAGTTAAAAGAAATATCACATTATTACTTATATCAGAATGGTCAGACTGTTTCCTTATCCAATGCATAATTAAAGTGCCAGTGATCGGTCTTAGTTCTCTTCCGTTTAACATTAGATTCTCACTTGTTTGAAACACATTTGTTTTAGTCATTTATCACGAAACCTATTACCGGATCAACTCATGTTTATGCTCTTCACTTTGGCGTGGTAAAACCAAAAGCTAATCCTAACCATATACATATATGTATGTAAAATTACTGTCATTTGAAAAAATTGATTCCCAATTTTATTGCCATCAATTCCTCGCGATTGAGCTATCGAAAGAAGGATGACTCTGTTCGTTCCTCTAAGTATTTTTTAATCTCACTTTAATCAAACGTTTAATAGCTTTCACGCGACTTTATGTTTTATAATTAGACTAAGCAAATCTTTAATCTAATCGTAAGCTATACATACATATATTGTAGAACAATATCATACAGAACAGTGATGATCTTCGTCAGCTTTCAACGACGTTTATTATTATTTATTTATTTATTTTTATTCTTGATGCTGACCCCTAAGTAATTTGTTATTGTTTGCAATATTATTTTTTTGAATACTGTTATTTTGTTTCATATTGTCTTTCATAAAACAGTGTGTGAAATTTGAAAAAATTCCCCGGCACCAAAAATAAAATGAATGTTTTTAAAACTTGTACTGTTCTTTCGGGGAATAATAAATTGCATTAAACTACGTGGATGGCCGCAATTACTCAGTGGCAAAAGGAAATTGTAATACTGAGCGAACGTGAAATATACAAATATACATACATATAGACGGGGTTAGTCAAATGTAGCACAACGGGCTAATATCACAAAAACCTTTCATAAATCACAAATCACAAAATTTATAGTAGCAAGGTTAGTAAGAAAGTGTATGACAACTAAAACAGTTAAAAATTGTCTAAAATTGATGGGTGTCGAAAAACTACAACCAAAAGGGATGCTTCGTTAAATATTCTATTGTTAACTATAAAAAATCCTCAAATATCGACTAATCACCTTGCTGTCGATAATAATACAAACCAATCATGAGTTCCTAGAATTTTAAAAATTAACAATTATTAACCATAAAGTGCAGCTTCTTCAAGGATTATACGAAAATGATCAATATCGAAGGATGAAGTCGTGTGATGAATATGATAAAGGCAGATCTAAATTTTCAGAACAAAATTCTATTTTCATATGAGGCAACATTTTGTTTAAATAGATTTGTGAATAGGCACAACTACCTCTACTAATCAAATGAGAATTCTCACGGGATGTTGGAACACCACATCTAGTATCCGCAAAAACTCAACTTATGGGCAGGAATAATTGGGAATCATATTATTGGCCCATTTTTTATAAATAGAACGTTACATGGTGCAAAAGACCTCGAACTTTTACGGAATCAGGTTATTCCGCAACTAGCTGCACTTTTTTTTAAATAAAAACGATCAGATAAAAATGCCAGGTGAAAATGTGTGGTTTCAGCAAGATGGGATATCACCTCTTCTTTTGTGCAAGCGTTACAAATTATTTTAAGTCAGGTGTTTCTTAACTGTCAAATTTGGCGAAGACGATTTATTGAATGGCCTCCTGGTTCGCCAAATTCTGAACTTCTTAGATTATTTTCTTTGGGGACGTCTCAGAATATGCGTTCATAAATCAAAGCCAGAAAATTTGGCGAACTTGGAAACTCGTATAAGAACGGAAATTCAGTTAATATCATAGGAATGTCTACGAAATACTATCCGCAAGTTTATATGTCGATTAGGATATTATCAAACACTAGAATGGCATAAGTTTGAACATTTAATAAAATAATTTTTATGTTTCATTAAATTTTACCGTCGATTTTAATTTTTGTTTGTATTTTGAAAACTAAACGAAATAAATGTCAAACATTATGGGGACATATTAAACTTTCTTCAAATAATCTAATAATCTTTAAATTTACCCGGTGTCTCATTCAAAAAATAAAAATTAGGATTTTTAAGGAATAAAGTGCGAACTGAACAACGAAGAAAGTAACAGATATTACAGATCAATCGAGCATAATTGAAAACCCCCATATACCAAGTTTGTTAATTTAGCCTCAAAGGCTTTTCAGATATGAGACCGTTGCGCTACATCAAACTAACCCTACATAAACAAGATGATTTGTAAATTAGAGTTTTTTTTCTAACATACCTAGACTTTCAAAATAAAATATATTTTCCAACTAAAATTTTTTCGAAATCTCAAAAAACAACAGAATTATGAAATTAATAAAAAAATACCTTTTATTGTTTGGTGAGGGTCTACCTAAAAAAGATGTTCAAAATTGTCACCATTGGCCGGATATAGAGTCGCTCGCCTTATCCATGACTCCCTGTACATGCTATTAACAGGCATCTTTTTCCTCCAATTAATCGGCAGCATTTTCTATCCATTCACGCAAGTCTTCGACTGTGTTAATTTTACTCGTAAATACCAAACTTTTCATATAACCCCAGTAAGACACTCGGCACAAAAATTAACATATCATTTGAAAGTTCATTAGACTTTGACATTGAATATGTTCCGAACCATTGGACGGATTTGAATGATTTTGTAGTCACTTGTAGCTCTAGTATGGGTGAATTTCTTGTACCGAGGAGATATCCAAAAAATAAAATCAACATACTATACCAAGCATATAAATAGTGTCATATTTTCTTCACCAAAATTTAACGTCTTCTGTGGGCAATACTAGGTAGCTGAGACATACTTATAAAAACTATAGTGTTGTAGTCTCGTGTCTCCGGAGTATTTTATTTTTTTAAAAATCAATTTATCTTGGATTCATTCAGATATATTCAATTTATTCACAATTCTTGCATTTTATACAGTGCTGTTCTAAATTGTCCCCCTACTTTAACTTTTTAACAGATGAATATTTTCAAAATTCCAAAAGAGATCTTAAATAAAACAAAAAATACTATCTTTTCATCATCTTGTTTCACCATAAATGTTTACCGTTTAACCATGAGGTCAAAAGGGCCATTTTTTTTAATGGAACCATGGATTAAGTGGCACCTCAAATTGAAAGTTTTCCAAAACTGCATTAGAGGTGTAATTAGATTTTAAATTTATCGATTCGTTTTTGAGAAAAAGAGCCTCAAAAAATTAAATATATTTTTTACAAAAACTATTAGGTTTTCGATACATGTAACGAAATTTTTTCTTGGAAATGACGTCCTAATCGTTGAATAAATTTACGAAAGTGATTTCCCGAACACCCTGTATGTATGTACAGGATGTTAATTAAACTTTATGTAAATTTAACCAACGATTAAGGACGTCATTTCTAAGAGAAAAGTTCCTTTCTTTAAGGAAGGAAGACCTTCAATTTGAGGTGCCACTTAACCCATGGTTCCATTAAAAAAAAAAATGGCCCTTTTGGCCTCATGGTTAACCGGTAGACATTTATGGTGAAACAAGATGGTCAAAAGATAGTGGAATTTTGAAAATATTCATCTGTTAAAAAGTTAAAGTAGGGGGACAATTTAGAACAGCATTGTATATTGACAATGAATATCTTCCCAGCCACTGGTCGAATTACATTTTTTTTTGCTAATTGTAGCCCTGCTATAACTGAATATCCTGCAGCCAGGGCATGTTTAAAAAGTGAAATCTTCATATTGCACAGAGCGTATAAACAGTGTCATGTTTTCTCATCAAAATTTAACGTCTTCTGCGGGCAATACCAGTTGGTTCAAGTATATAAAAAAAGCCATGAAGTGAAAACTTTATGTTGTGTTTTTTTATATTAAATATATTCAAAAATAAAAATTTGATATTGAAAATCAGAAAAAGTCTTCTTTGGGAAAAAAACACTAATTATAAAATGCAAGAAATTTTAAAAAGTTGAATATCTCTGGAAGGGTTCAAAATACATGGACCATTAAAAAAACAAAATGCTCAGAAGACACTAAGCTACACCATTGTATAGTTTTAATCTGCCTCAACCAATATTCTGCAATTCTGCGGGCAACCGATATTGCCCACAGAAGACGTGAAACTTCGACGAAGAAAACATGACGCTATTTATTCACCCTGTACAATATGATGATTTTATTTATTGAACATTTCCTCGCTATACGAAATTCACCCATAACAGACTCACAATTGACCACAAAATCATTCAAATTCAATCAATGATTGGGAAAATATTCAATGTCAAAATTTAATGAATGCTTTAATGAGTGATGTGTTAATTTTTGTGCGGAGTGTATATCACATATAAATATATCTATATTATAATATATAATGTAAATATCACATGGGCTTAAGTTCTGATCTTGCAGGCCATCTTACTGGTCGATTTCCACTTGTTGGGAAATTGATTATTTAAATAGTTCCGTATTTGGCGCATTGATATTTTCGTTGTTTTTGAGATTCCGAAACAATGTTACTAGAAAAAAAAGTTTAATTTTTTACGATGCTGTGCTAAACTTAAAAACCACCCTGTATATTTAGGAAATGAATGTTGATTCAAATAACTAGAACATATATATGTATGTATATTAATATAAAACGAGTTTCTAATTCATTTTTAAATCCCTCAAAAAATCCCTAAATGTACCCCGGTAGATTGGTTCGTCAATAAAACATCCCTCCTGTTTAATTTGTAGATAAAACATCTTTCTGACAAAATCCAGAAAATCCCTTATTTCGTTAGCGTGACGGAATTTACATTTTCTCCTTTTATCTGTGCTTTGCTATTTAAAAAAAATAATTAAACGCTAATGCGAATACGAAACTAATTTTACATTTTGATTTACGCATTACCGTATATTCTTAAAATTTAAGGTTATATATGGGTCACATTGAAAAGGTCAGGATAGATGAGTCGTAGATGGAGAACATAATTGTATAATAGTTGGAAAATTAACAACATTAATAATCTTAATAAAATTCAAAGGCGTAGACTACAAGAACTTAAATGTAAATATTTATTAAATAACACATGATCCCCACCTAGAACGCCTCTGCTTCAGCATGAACAAAACAACACAATTTCAATAATTAATGGTGCTGATTTATATACCTGTTCTGATTTATGATCAATCTTTAAACGCTATTTAAAGATGTGTCCATTGTTTGTGCACTTACAACGTCTCTGATTGTGACAAAATGTAGGTAAGCGGTTCACTTTGTTTTTCAACTTTAACTTAACACATTTCAGGAAATCCGTTACAACATTAATATTTCTTGTAATTTTCACTTTGGCCTACTCTACGAGTCCGCCACACCCTTGCCAATGTTGGCCCGATTGGCAGCCTATCAAAGATGAACACGAATACTACTGCAAAGACACTAAATCCGAAAAGACGTTCCATTGCAACATCGACCTACCGCCAATTTGCAAATGCAAGGTAAAAAGCAGATTCAATCTTGTTTTATTATCTTAAAAATGTAAACATTTCAGGAAAATGGACAAATTATAAATCGTCCATTAGGCGAAGTGAATTGTGTTGAAATCGGCCGCACATTTGATAACATAAATTGCGAACCGGACTCGCAATGGAAGACATGGTTCGATAAATATCCTCAATACAGATTATACCATTAAACACTGTAATTATGTGGAATTAATTTGTGCAACCCGCACCTAGAATTCGCTAGCTTAATTAGAATAATAGACTTATTGGCATTTTTTCAAATATCTATTTCTTTTGTAATTCTAATGGATCGAGTGGCCAACTTTCGACTACACATGGCACGAAGCCAAATAAGAAAGTTTGCTTCAGAAATGCTTCTAGTATATCGTTAAAAGTTGAGTTGGACCTTTAATAGAACGATTGAGCGTAAATCGAACTATCAACTTAAGTTGTTATTGAAAGGCTATCATTATTTACCAAAAATTTATTAGGATTTTTATTAACCAAACTCATATGGCGAACTGAATGCAATTAAGCGCAGTTGGTTTTCGATATTAATCCCAAATTTACGGATAAAATCTTAATTCGATTATTTCATTCATACAGTTAGTTGCACAATAAATAATAATCAGTTTATACAGTGTTGGCCTAAGGTAGTTATATACTCTTTTAAAAAAAAATTGTACCAAAACCGAAAGGGTCAAAATCAAATACAAAGAGGTAATTCTTGACCTTACGGGCCATAAATTTGTACTAAAGGACATTTCGACACCTGAAGAGAATATCTTCGAAGTATCTTTTTATGTTGTCCTCTAAAACAAAGGCAAAGTGGCAGAGACAAGGGAATATATAGTGACCTGTCTACAAGGACCTCGTGTCCCTTGCCCGTCAATTTTTTACATTTAATTCTTACTACATTTGAAAAATAGCTTTGTTTACCTACTTTTAGCAAATACTGAATATATGAGTGGGGATGTTTTTTTTGATATTATATCATAAATTTCGAAAAATATAAATCACTGTTATTGGTGCTTATTTAACTTGCATTTTTACGAAAATTATCTGGTTCAAATCTAAAACATAGAAGTTATTTGGTTTATTAATCAGCGCCTGCATTTAGATTTAACACAAACAAACAGCCTGCATTAAGTGAAATTTTAATGGGCAGAAGCATATATTTTAAACTAAATTGAAAATGGTTGTATTTACATATCGACATTCACGACTCAAATTAGGTATACCTATATTTTAAACTTCGCTAATGACAAACTCATTTCAATTTTGAAGCAACTAAGTATGAACATGAAAACATCACCGAACTTGATTATGTATATTTACCACTATTTAACTTTCGTTGATATTATAGATGCAGATTGTTAGATTCAAATTTTATATTGCTGCAAATGAGATATTGAAAAAATCAAAAATTTCTTATTTTCTGTACGTTGTCCTTGGTGTGAATATAAAAAATGTGTTTGTTGCCGAAACCTTATTTTTTTTTTGCTATTTATATGTTTATATTTTAATTTCATCATAAAACTATCATAAATACAAAAAAAAATCATAAAAGCTTTTTTATAGAAAATTTTATGGGCTACAAGTTGGTTAGTATACATTTTTTCGTAAACGCTGCAATTTCGGAGAACTACTTTTTTTGACCTTTTTATTTTAACTTTTTTGTTTTTCATTTTCAAACAACAAATTTTATTTCCAAATATATAGTTCTACATAATTATACATTTTTTTATATCAATATTGTAACATATTTTTCAAACTGCACATATGCAAAACTACAAATAATATATTTATTTATATTCAACTAAAAGCATATAAAACACAATGATATGTTGTAAGAAGTAAAAGATAGATAAGTTAAGGTAAGGTCAGTTCTCAAATGTTAAGTATACAGAATGTTACATAAATATACCGAGGAACTTCTAGGAGCGGTAAAGAATATGAAGGCAAACATTCTTTAGTTTATAAACATAGGTCAGAAAACGCTTCGTTTCCAAGATTACAGAATGTTCATTTTTTTTTTATATTTCAAAAAGTTTTGATATACGAATATGAAATAACTATAGTGGATAAAAAATATTGTATTATACTATACATACAGTGCCTCCCAGGATAGATGTAACAAGAGGTGAAATAGATAAAAAAATATATTAATTTTTCAAATATAAACTTGGAAAAAATTTAAAAAAATTGAAAAATCCTAGTTGACCAAGGAATTCGAAATTTGGTATTTGGGTCTAGATGTTGATTTTGAATAACTTTTCTTAATAACGTTATGTCGTATTTCATAAACAAAAGTTGCCTTCTTAGACAAATTGAGAGGAAAAAACGAAAAATCATTGGTGGACAAGAATTTTGAAATTTGATATATGGACCCAGATATTGGTTTTAAACAACGTTGTTTAATCGAATTTTTTCATATCTTGAAAAATAGAGACACTATTGGTGATGATTTTTACAAATTTGTTTATAAAACACCCTGTATAATACGAAATCATCTCATTTTTTGCATACAATACATTTACAACAAAGCAGAACTCATCCTCCAAATATCATTCAAAAATTTAAAATTCTTTTGTCCATTTTACCTCTTGTTACATCTATCCTAGGGCACACTGTATATACAGCATACTAAATTCATGGTACTACAATATTTACCATGAAAATCAGTTTTTTTTTGCGATTATCTTCGAAACTGTTGTGTTTACTAAAAAATGTGTATTAATCAAATTTGCATTTGGTATATGAGTTTAGCATATTGGTAGGTACAACCCAAAAAATTACTAGCTTTAACCATTTATTGCAGTGGCAGAGGCATGGGTCTCATATTTCATGAAAAGTTTTAGAATAAGAGGACACGTGGCATGTATTCTTTCTCCCACTGCAATGACTGGTTAAAGCTAGTAATTTTTTGGGTAATACCTACCAATATGCTAAACTCGTATACCAAATTTAGTTAAAAAATCTTAAGCCGTTTGGAAGTTAAAAAATAATGAAATATTGTTTTTTTAAACTTTGACACCCTGTAGCTCCGTTATTATCAACTTTTGGACTAAGGTAAGTTTAGTTAAATCGACTTGTTTTGACCCAAAAAATATCATGGTATTATTTATGGCATTCATTTTTCGAGCACCCTGTACATATCTTATGATAGTTTTCGAAATGTACTCATATGGAATTAAAATGTAAATATAGTATAAATAACAAAAAAATTTAAAGTTATCGCAACAAACACTTCTTACATTCACACTCACAACAACGTACAATGTGCAGAAACTCGAGAATTTTTGATTTTTTGAATACCTCATTTCCGCTAAGAAAAATCCCAATCTCTAAGGTAGTTAAAGTTGTAGAATATTATTTGATTCACAAGAAAATTCATGCAGAGTTGCCCAACAAAATACAAAGACTTCAAAACGATTGAAGATAGCACCGAGACGTTGACAGGTGGAAATATTTATTTAAAATAAATATTTGTACATATCTTATGAAACTAATCAGAGTGTTGTCCGTTTTGTTGTTTCATTTATCAGGATGCGTTCGTGTTTTTTTACAACTTTGATAAGGACGACCCTTGATAAATGCTGAGCTTCCACGATGCGATTCATTAACTCTTCTTGCGTGCTTATAAACGTGCCACAAAACTAATTTAACGGCGTTAGATCAGGTGATAGTGGGACCATTTAACATGTCGGTTAGCATATCGGTATATTTAAATAAGTTCTTCCCCTATTAGTACTAAAAAATACCTAAACAGCATTATATACAGTGTGTCGCATTTAAGGTGAATACAGTCTTGTATTTTTGTTATTTTCAGAGATAAAAAAAGAATTTTTGGTACAGTTATAGAGCTCCATAAACAGCGTATTTTGTGGTATTTAGTATATGCGAAATGTTGAATCGTCGCCTACTGCGATTGTTGAAGAAGGCTCGATTTCTAATATCTAGCTTCGCGTTAAAGATATCGAAAAAAGTTATTAAAAAAAGTTGTTCAGAATAGTATTTTAACCCCATATACCGAGTTTCATGACAAAATTAAAACTTTTCATTTTTTCATTATTAAATTAGACATGGAAACTACACCAAACAATGAAAAAATTTAAAATTCAAATTTTGTCATGGAACTCAGCATACGGGGTTAAAATAATATTCTAAGTAACTTTTTCAAATAACTTTTTTCGATATTCTTAAGGCCAAACAAAATATTAAAAAAAAATTAAAAAAGAAAAATAATGAAAAAATAAAGTTTGAATTTGTTCATGAAACTCGGTATATGGGGTTAAAATACCATTCTGAACAACTTTTTCAATAACTTTTTTCGATATCTTTAACGCGAAACTAGATATTAGAAATCGAGCCTTCTTCAACAGTCGCAGTAGGAGGCGCTTCAACACTTGGCATTTGCCAAATACCACAAAATGTGCTGTTTATGGAGCTCTATAACTGTATCAAAAATTATTTTTTTAACTTTGAAAATAACAAAAATACAAGACTGTATTCATCTTAAGAGCGACACACTGTATAGTATATATACATATACATATTACTAAATTAGCGTTTGGATTATAAAAAACGATTTTTTCAGGAAATGCGCATTTTCAAAAAAATTAAAAATATTTTTTTCGAAAAGCTGAGACAATTTTACATAAGACATGTAATTTTCAAATTGGGATGTTTGTAAAAACTCACCAATTCCATGAAATAAAATATCCGATGATTCAAATTAATGTTCAAATTTATTTAATCATTAACAATACGACATAAAAATATTTTTTGAGGTTATGTGATAGAATTAAACAATTAAATTGGCACAACAAATTTGAATAATCATATAGTTTATTTCATGGAAATGGCAAGTTTTTACAGACACCCCAACTTGAAAATTACAAGTCTTATGTAAAAATGTCTCAGCATTTCGAAAAAAATATTTTAAAATTTTTTGAAAATACGCATTTCCTGAAAAATCGTTTTTTATAATTCAAACGCTAAATTCAACGATATAGGATAGTTTTATCAGAAAAACAATTATTCCATTGGAAAACTGGGCATTTTTTACATGAAAACTTTATACAAACAATATTTTTTAATTGCCGTTAAATACCACAAAAAATTAATAAAAAAAAGGAAGGGTCCGTAACGCTTTAAAGACATTCCCATTTATAACAATAAAAAAAATAACCATATTTTTGGGGACGTTATCTATCGAAAAAAATGAGGATCTTATCCATTTTTTTATATATATTTTTTTATTTTTTTTACTATTTAATTCTCTTTCGAGACTCTTAGAGCGAATTGGGGTGCTGGGTGGGGGAAATAAAACGTGTTTTTTGTATTTTTTTTTGGACAGACCTAACCTAACCTAACCTAACCTAACCTTTTTTTTAGCCTTCCAACCACTCCACCCTCCCACTCCCTCGGAGCCACCTCTTAGAGGTATTACCACCAGGGAACCTAACCTAACCTAAT
>JABRWK010000056.1:0-11073 GCA_013372445.1 Hypothenemus hampei
ATGACAGTACTACATGCACGAAGAAGTAGCAACGTCCACAAAGACACATTTCGAAACGAATTCGAAACATTTATTTTAAATTCAAATCCACAAAAGGATTTTGTAAAAAGTAAAAAAAAGTATAAAGGAAATATTTTAATCATTGCATGTTTTCAGATGCTTTTCAGGATTTAATTTCAATATAAGTTTTGGATAGATCTATTATGGCTTAAATTAGTTATATTTAGTAAAACCTAGAATTAACTAAGGGTAATAGTTAAAAATAATTTTTATATATATTATGTGGAGTTTGATGGAGTTGTATGTAGTGTTTATAAAATGTTAGAATCTGTCAATTAGTCATCTGGTCTCTAGCCTAGTAGTTCAAGGTATGTAGTAAAATAGATAATTTAAAAAAGACCCAAGAAGAAGTAAAAGCTAACTTCACTATGGTTGAAAAAATTCACAATCAAATGATTGTCATTTCAAATCATGTAAATATGCAGAATATTCAAAAGTAGAAATTTGAAAAATGGGATTCTGTAATGATTAAAAGTATTTATTTGTTTAAAAATCGGCTGAGTCTAAAGTGGAAAACAGCTGCTTTGGAAAATTTTCAGTGGTAAATATTACATTTCATTTATTTCGTCTGAAAGCATTCCTGAAATGCATAACAGAACATTTTTCTTGAGAAAAGTATGATTGATTAGTAATTTTTTCCATAAACAAAGACAACAAAAAGTATCTACTATTTCATAATAATAATTCATGTAACTGGGATATTGTGGTAAACACATTAAAAATGAGAGTAGTGTACTATCTAAGATCGGTTAGCTCATACCAGAAATCAAATTAAAACATAAATACTTAAATATATTGGCCGGTAAACATGCTACATTATTAATGAATAATCTAGACAAAATATGGGCATAGCTGGTAATTCACCGTTTGTGCAGAGACGATGAAGAAATCAACACTCATGTTTGTCAATGTAATGCTCTGCTCTATTTTAGACTGTATCCCTTGAAACTTAGGTATTCAGATTGAGCAGATGTGGACACAATGCATGCAAAGCTCCCTTTGGAGTGCAATCTGCATTACCAATGTCGCTTAATTCTGGGAGGGTTACACGATAGACTATTGACTAACAGCTTTATCCTTTTAAATTAGACTACTTACATTATGTAAATTATTTCTTGACAACGCATCTGAATACAACAGTTTTTGATTCATCACCACAAAATTAGGATATATTTGAATAAACTGATAAGATTTTCAATTAGTTTGATAGTTTTTTAATAAAGTTTTTCGTTTCGTCCTATTATGTTTTTTGAGGCTCATTATTTATTTTCTGAAAACATTGGACACTTTTTTAAAGAAGCACAATAAACAGTTGACGGAAATGTTGTGTTGTGTCACTTGTTTATTTTATATAATCAATTGAAGAGTGGTCACTGTATGGAATTTACATACAACAAACGATTTTTTGATAAAATTCATGGGGACTACTATAATTTGGTCGATAATTGTAAGAGATTTTTCTTAAAGTAACATTAATATTCATCATCATAAAAACTATCATTTCTTCTTTTACATCTTTTACAACAATTTAGAAACTTAAATTTCGTGTCTTCGAGACACTGATTAAAATCTTCATTCATTTCTTTCAGTTTAACTTTGATTTCTTCTTTCATAAGATTGTAACACATGGCAACTAGACCTAATCCTAATAATCAAAAAATTATTATTTTCTATTTAATGAAGATATCTTTCTTACCTAATAAGATGTATACAAAATTAATGACTAACTTTGTTTGATTACCATGATTGGAAGCATTCACATCGGCTCCAGGTACCAAATCTCCAAAGCCTACTTTACCTAAGGACGTAACACAAAAATAAGCTGAATCGAGAAAATCCCATTTTTCCCATTCGCTCAACATAATTGCACCTGTTAGAATATAAGCAAAAATCACCCAGAGGCAGGCGGTACTGGGTACAATGATTTTTTTTCTAGTTCTGTTTTCGTCTTTTTCTGTTGAGCATTCATATATTCTTCTATAAATCCACTTGAAGCTTCCTGCCAAAATTTTACCCATATTCTAAATCATTGTTTTATTTTAGTTAAAGTATTGTTATTAATCCAAATCTTACCATGAAATATAAAATATATAAAGGAATTCCAAAGAGCGCGTACACCATGGTCAGTATTTTACCTTCTTTTGTTTTCGGAACCATATTACCATAACCCACCATGGTAATGATACTGAGGCAAAACATTAGAGCTGCTGGAAAACTCCAGACTTCTTCAACTGGTCGCTCATCGTATCCTAAAATGAAAATCCATATATTAACCAATATTTTAACCTTCATTGTGTTAAATTCTCTTCATCTTGTTACACTAGTCGTTTCGTTTTCAAGTGGGGTATTCATTTTTAGAGGAGCGTGAAATGGTCTGTTGGGATTTTCCTGGTGTATTTTACGTCTGTTAATATTTATCATCTCATCATTTTGAATTATTATATAAAAAAAACTACTCCATAAAATAGGCTGAAGTTTTGACTGGATGATCATCAACCATTATACAAAGACTTTGATGAATGAACAGGAGTATTTATCATAAAACCCTTGTATATCAAACATAATAACAGAAGGGTAATTTGCTTCTATTGCTATATATGTATTTTATAATTGGGTTAACCCATTACTTAAAAGTTAAAAATTCAAATGAACAACACTTCAAGATTTATATTCGCTCTAGATTGCTTTTGTCAGGTTCACCAGAAAATACGAATAACTTTACTTACCATGTTTGAATATCTCAATAACATTTGCTTGATGATTTTTCAAAATATGATCAATATCAAAATTGAACTGACGGTGATCAAAAATATTGTTCTTCATTACAGCATTAAAAAGCATCTTCAAAGTTTTGTTTCTAATAGCCACAACTTCGGAAACCTCGGTATTGCGAGCACTGAGAATTATGATGTCTTTAGGGCTTCTCAGTTTAGTTAATGTCAATCTTATATAATGCAATTACCTTGTTTCAACATGTATAAATGCTACAGCACCAATAATGGTGTAACCTATTATTAAGGCTCCCACCCCCACTTGAGTACACATAAAAGCCACCATTTTTCTACAACAGTCTTTAAGTTTTTCCTTATGTCTCCTTCCTGTTCCTTTAGGCACATTGTAGTTATATCTGGAAGAAGTTCTAGAACGTGATATGCTACGTGTTCGTTCCATGATTTAACTGATAAGTTTAAGAATGTTTTCGGTTTATTTCACTCACGACCGTTACCTTTTTGTACTTTAAGTTATTTCAGTCTGGAAACTAGGACATAATAAAAAAATGTTTTGAAAGTTATCCAGAAAACTATAAAACTTCACTGTTTACTGGCGTTTTGATGGTTGAAGAAAAGCAGATGAACTGAGTTATTTTTAGTTGCACGACACCGCGCACTGAAACCGAAATGAAACTGAAAGAATATTGTGAAACACATTAAAAAGATTTTCCAATTTTCCTTTTGGAATTACACCAATACACGTTCGCATCTATTTTTAACCATTTTCCTGACCGCAACGTGTTTGAACTTATGACAAATTGATTATTTATTTCTCATCGTTTGCTTTGATTATTATATGTTACAGTGATATGTTATTATATTTTTGAGTAAAATCGAACTAAAAATACTTAAATGTTTTTATGTTTAGGGAAATTCCTTTCTTGAACGACTTATTCCCAATGGCCACTGATCAGACAATAGCAAGCGCAACAAAAGGTTCTTTAAGGCTTCTGGAGGTGCAGGGATTCGAAGACCGAAAAAACGATATTATTTATGGTTATCCTTTCAATGAAGGTTCCAACAATGGAGATGTAATCGTGTTTTTTCCGGGGGATGTGCAGGTTTGTACCAAAATAGATAATTCTTTTTTTTAAAAAGGTACTCAAGAATGAAAATGAGAAAGACCAAAATACTCAGTAAAATTTATTTCATTTCAGTAATTCATTCACTCATTTTTTATGAGACTTGGCTGATAAAAATCCAACATTTAATGATAGTGTCATTGTCCTTCTACGCGCCTTTGGTAGAGATCCGAAGATCTGGGTGGTAAGAGTGTAGTATGATCGTCTTTGAACCAGTTTAGAGAAATCCTTGCGACGTAGGGATGGGCATTATTCTGTTGTAAAAGTGAGTTTTCGAATTGCTGAAGATATGAAAAAACATAGGATTCACTTTACCAACATAACGCTAAGCTATCTTATTTTTTCAAATGAATTCCAAATGAGTCATATTTCCATATGCATCCAGTACCGTAACCCCCCACAGTGTGGTACACATGCCATTCAACAGAAAAGAGAACATTTTTTCGCTCCCTATGTTTTCCTCTGGTCATACAGCCATCACGCACCTTTAAATAGAATCGGGAGTTATCATTGAAGATCATCCAATGCCACCCCAATGCAACTGCAATCAACACCACTATAATCGTTGCTCTCAGAATTACTAAAGATAATATCATTTAGCAGTTTCTCATCCACCTCGTTCTCCACATTGGGTCTCCTACTATTTTTATTTATAAATATGAGGAAAGTTTCTTGTTATTAAAAAGTATTGAAGTAACTGAAATACAAGAAATAAAGAATCAGAATCTTCTTGGGCGATTCTGAAACACAAAGAGGTGCAGATCGTGTCATAATAACTACTGAACTCAAAGATTTTAGATCAATAGTTGTTTGTAAATCATTAGATTAATTATTGATTAGTGATTGATGAAATATGGCTTTGATTTTTCTTATTTTTTTATATCTTTTCGCTCTCCTCGAAAGTCATAGTTGACTGAAATAATATTCACTGGTACTACGAATGAACCAGAACCATGGACAAATAAATAACATAGGTATTTATTGAATTATACAAAATAGTGGACGAACGCTGAGACGTGTTCAACATCATCATCTACAGTTTTGTTTATAAATATGTTCATCAAAGCGGTATTTTCGTGATATACTGGAATCTCATGTCTTAGAACTTTCATAGAGTCAATTTTTCCACGTTAAATTGAAGCACCTAGAAGACAATGTATTTAATACCGTTAAGTCTTTCTGATTTGTCACCTACTGAACATGGTCACAATGGGACGAAGAATTGATATTGAGATTAATATCCTCAAAAATTTGATAGCGATTCAAAACGATTAAATTAATAGCGAATATAAGTTAGTTAGGTGTTAAAAGTATAAGTCAAGACTAAAAACTGTGTAAATCAGAGAATTATTCTCTATTATTATAGTGTTTAACATTTTTAAGCATTTAATACGAACGTAAAAATATATTGAAAATTTTTAATGAGCGTTCCAATTTCTCTATCACATATTAAATTTTAGGACTATATTGAAAATATGGAAGCACATAGAGATAATAAATACCACAAAGAATGGAATTTGGTTGATACGGCTGAAAAATTGCGACAAAAATTTCCCGAAAATCACATTTTAGTCGTGAAGCCTTCGAGGTAAAAAGCTTTTGGCGAAATTGTCAAATTATTTTTGATGATGTTTTTCAAACATATTTAGGATGGACTACAAAACATTCAGTTGTTTTCAGAATTTCGTCAAAAGCAGTGAACTAGGTGTACCTAATCATACTTCGAATTATAATTCTTTAAGGCACTTGGATAATTTATTAAGACACACTATTGGTCGTTTACAAGTGATTTCTGAGGATAAAGTTCAAGAGGCAAGCAAGACTGTAAGTTATAAGTTTATGGAGGGTGTCTTTAAATATTTTCCACCTGCTGTGCGATAAACTTTTTTATGCATATCAAAGCAAAAAAACGTTGCTGCCGTGTTGTGTTGCATATACCCAGTGTTGCAGATGGGCAACTAACTTCAGAGGTTTGTAACTTGGAACGATGTTTTCCACCTATAGCATATAGATGGTCGACTAATTTCGAGACACCCTATATTTACTTTCAATTATTTTTGTTTTTTTATTTTAGGTTCCATCCTTAAACAATTTAAACTTAATAATCATAGGCTTCAGTAAAGGATGCGTTGTTCTTAATCAATTTTTGCACGAGTTTCATCATTTTCTTACAACAGAACCAGACGAAATTGTTTCTAATTTAATCCAGAGAATAAAAGAAATGTATTGGTTAGATGGTGGTCACTCGGGTGGGAAAAATACTTGGGTCAATGATAGGAACACATTAAAGACTTTTTGTTCTTTAGGTAAATATAATTTTCCTAAGATTCCTAAAAATGAGTATGTCCTTTAAGGGATTCAAGTTCATGTTCATGTTACGCCATATCAAATACATGACGATAGAAGACCATGGATAAAAAAAGAAGAAAAAATCTTCTCCGATTACATTTCAAAAAATGGAGGTCATATCACTCGAACAGTGCATTTTGAAACTGTTTCCCCCAGTATTCTAACACATTTTGAAGTAATAAACGCTTTTAAAAACTAAAGGTAATTGACATCAATTATATTTTTGGTCGATGGAACAGGGGCCATGTCCTGTATTAGTTTCACAATCTATATCTTCATTTCGAAGGTTCGCCATCTAGGCCCAAAGAGCTCTGAATTAAGAAGATTATGGGATGCAATTTATCCTTTAAAAAATCATATGTTAAATTTAAAAGAAGCTAGAACAGATATTTGATGAATGCAGAAAAATCACGGGAACTACGATCTAAAAACGGGTCCTGCCTGTAAATCCTACAAAAAAAAGGGATAATCATTTACGGACATCGTGATGCGAACCTCTATGCTAGAGCCTGTTAGCTAACTTTGTCATTAAAATTAGAATTGATTCGAATTAAAAAAATTATTTTTATTCACAAGGCTCCAACAACTCTTGGATAAGTACATCTACGTTTATCTATCATTAACATTACTATTTCAACCGTAATACCAAAGACTTCTCCCTGCTGTTATTTCCCCAACTGTGAGTGATAAATTTCATATGAACCATAATTTTGACGTTAAAAAGCATAATACTTATGTCAAAAATCATAATTTATCCTAAATATAGGTACAACTTCTAAAAATTAAATATTTAATTTATATTTCAAAGTATGGTATTAAAGAAAATAAGGTAAACGTTTTCGCAATCATTCTTGAAGCACAATCTTTTACATTCAGCAATTGTTCCTAATATCTATCCCTTCGATGTCTATCATCTCTGTATTTGTTGCGTTCTCGACTATGATCTCGATGTCTATGATGCTTTTTATGTGGACTTCGACTTCGATCTCTATTATTAGTGCGATCTCTCCTACCTTCTGGTTCTTCACGATATCTAATAAAGAATATTTATTAATTAAATAATTATTTAATTAATTATAATTAATTAACTATGGTTAGTACAGGGTCAACTCTGAAAATTTTTCAATAAAATAAAATAATTTAAATTTAAGAATCTATTGAGAAAAGTATGAATTTCACGGTGCACCTACTTTAGTATTTCTCTGAAATTTTCAGAGTAACCCTCATATATAATATAAACGATAAAATATAAATGATATAAAATATACATCGTCTGTTTAATTTTAAAACCTCATATCTAAATTTGGTGAATTTTACAATAGAAGTTAAAAACTATTTTGTGGCTTAGTGTTGAGAATTTAGAATTGTCTTTATTTTTAACTTGGAAGGCGTTTATTTGAAAATAATGTTGTTTAAAAAACAGGATTTCAGAAGAAACTGATTACGACGTTTTAGAATTAAGCAGACGACATATTATTTATATATTTTTACCTATTTCTATCTCGTCTGTCTCTATCGTCTCTCAGAAAATCTCTTCTGACATCTTCGCGCACCGGACGTTCTCTTTCCTGTCTCCTATCTTCTCTGGCTCTTTCTTGGGCCGCTTGTACTGCTTGTGGTGGAAACTTATCCTAAAAAATTAATAATAGCTTAGGTACCGATCTATGAAAGATTTTTTAAAATATTTACTTCTAAATATCTTTGAATTTTTTGTTGAATCGGAACAGGTATTCTGGGAAATAATGTGGAAAACCATTCCAATTTAACCAGCCATTGTCTCAACATTTGTCCTATTGTCATCGTTTGACCACCACCAGCTTTGACGTCCAATTCCTGCAACTCATCAATGTAATTGAATAAACAGTTTAAACATAAGATTATCGCTTTTTAGACAGGATGTGTTTTAAAGAAGCGACACAACAGGTCTCGATGTGTATCTGAAAAAAGAATAAAAAAGATAGACACCACTCTACCTTTAGTACGCACCTCTTCGTCCTCCAAGTAGCCTTCGTACCATTCAAGTAAACTACTTGGTGGCAATATGTATCTGATATACATGAATCCAAGAGCTCTAAAAAATAGAAAATTAATTTGATTTCTATTTAGTACACATAATAGGGATATTACCGAATGTAGGGTGAATCACAATGAGTTATTAAGCCGTTTAACTGTTTGCGAGTTAATTTTAGAGTGAATAATTTGTATAATAAACAATAAGCTGTGGACACAATGCCTCCTGCTCCTACACCTCTAACACCTCCACACATTCCAGTTTGGCCTATAAAAAAAATTGCAATATAGTTTCTATCTGGTAGCGTCCTTAAGTTACAGAAGTTTTACCACTATGAAATATGACAGGCAGCATGAGACTTGATGAATTTTAGAAAGACGTAATGACAAATTCTTAAGGCACTGCAGAAAAAATTAACTTTCCGATTGAAAATATCAATTTTTTTTCTACAGAAAGCTAAGAACTTTGTACAGCGAGTCTGCAACTTTTAAAAAAACATCCCAATTTTTCACAAGTGGAATATGAAAGGCAGTCATTATGAAGGGTGATCAACATCTACGTAAATCTCCTATACGTATTTTTTGTTGTCTTTTAAGTAGCTGACTATATAACAAAAATCACTCGTAGAAATCTCTTCAAAGGGATACCCTATATAAAGACTCTTATCCCACTTACTAAATTTCCTCAAAAAGACACTGTAAGCAAAAAAATTATTACAATTGTTCAAAATAATTCCTCTGTTTCATTCGTTGGATAAAATCACCTTAAAAAAGATTCATGGTACACCAGTTTACAGATATTGTCCAGTTTTGCTACTTCTTCTCATAGAGTAGAAAATGTGTAAATACGAAGCTTCCCTATTGAGTTGGAGAAGCTGAGGACTCTAATATGGCCCTTTCAGAATATATAAGGTCTTTCAAACGAATGAACAGTTGCAATGGGTTGACCTTATTCCAACATATTAAGATATTGTGGCAACATAACCAGTTGCAGAAAAACCGAAGTAATCGTTATTTTATTGACTACTGATGTTCGCTTAATTGTCTTTGCTGCATTCTTATTTCCCACCCCTAAACCGTCGAGTTCAAAACAGGTGTACTTAGTTGAACTCTTGAAATTACACATATATATACATACACACCTGAAGTTTTTCTCGATCCTTTCTCCCATGGTTCTAAATGACTAACTTTGTAATAAATTTCATCAACTACTTCATGGTATGTTTTCAATTCATACAGATTGACTGGAAAAAGATTGATTTTGAAAGGAGTGCCAAATAATGACGTATTAACTTACCTTTAAAATAATGTGAACTTTGTATGTTGGTAAGTATTAAGGGATTGAGGTTCATCGTTCTCTCATTGCCATATAAGGGTAGAACATTACTCTGTTTCTTTGCAACGGTAGGATCTAGCAAGAAAATCGTGAATTAATGTTTTTTTTAAATAAAACAGTCGTTTTCAGTGTAAACATACCTTCATCACCACTGTTACTTCCTCTTTGGTCCATTTTTACGAAACACTATTTGTTGCTCCACTTCTATGTATAGTAATAATCAAATTGTGTAAATATTGCAATTGAATATAAAAATGCCTATGTTTCTAATGCTACAAATTAGTAATAAAATGCAAAGCTTCTCATAAAACTTCAATGGCCTCTAACGTCTTAACGTCACTTGTCATTTGTCAGAAATCAGTGTCGACAACTTTAGTTATTAGCTTTGTTCATGGAGAGAATTCTGAACCAGTTCAGGGACTATTCACATGCGCAATCTTTCAAATTCTGTTAGCGATTTACAAAATTCTGAAATCGGAAACGCATTTTGAAAATCTGCGCATGCGAAAGTCGCTGAACTGATTCAGAATTCTCTCCGCAAACAAGCTATTAATTAACAACGGAAAAAAAGGCCTATAAGAAAATTTTAATACATAAACATTTGCATAATATTGTTAAACGTTAAAAGAAATATAAATACAATTATTACAAGGTGAATAACAGTAAATAATAAAAAAAAAGTGAAATATCAAAATTATTATAAAAATGAAGCAAAGCTCTGAAACCGCTTTGACCAGATCTGAAAAAGGGTCATACCATAGACATATAAGATATAGCTATAAACAATGAATAAAAAGACTCAGGAAGGAGGGTATCGTATTCTTACTGTACTGTAACTGTGCGACGGAAGTCGCCATCTTGGTACACCACTTTTTTGACAACTGCCAGTTGTTAGCGTTGTATTTTTGAATAAGTTGTTGGTGTGTTTATATTGCAATTTGCATTAAAATTAAATATGGTGAGCTGTAAAGCATGTGGTTTAAGCCAAACTAATAAAAACAAGTGTGATGGTATTACTTTTCATGTGTAAGTATTGATTTAATTCTAGAATATTGTATTAAAATTCCAACGCTGATGTGAAACGATTAGTGAGGTTATAATTGTGGGACAGAGGCGGCGTAGTTTTCTTAAAATATATATATTTTTTACATAGTTTTCCAAAAAGCGGTGTTCGAGAAAGATGGATTAATTTTGTAAACAATTTATTCACAACGAAAACATTTTATTTAATAAAGATCAGTTTTAAATTATTTTATTTTTTTTTTGTTTAATTCCATACTATTAGAAATAATTCCAATTAAAATATCCATTTTCACAGAATTTTCTCTATAAATTATAAGCCCTACTTCAGAAAAAATGTAACGCCACTGGATTAACAGTTGTCAAAAAAGTGGTAGACCAAGATGGTGAACTTCCGTCGCACATTTATAGCAAAACACTCCTTCCTGAGTCTTTTTATTCATTG
>JABRWK010000056.1:25988-36124 GCA_013372445.1 Hypothenemus hampei
TGCAATGAATGGTTAAAGCTAGTAATTTTTTGGGTTATACCTACCAATATGCTAAACTCATATACCAAATTTAATTAAAAAATCTTAAGCCGTTTAGAAGTTAAAAAATAAAGAAATGTCCTTTTTCTTAAACTTTAACACCCTGTATCTCCGAGACGAAGCATTTTTGGACATATGTTTATATGAACTTTTCTTTATATTTTAACCCCAGGATATATGTCTGAAAGTTACGAAAAGTAATTATGAAACACCCTGTATAGAGGATATTAAACTTTGTGTCTCCTTCTACGCGTTTGTCTGACCTTCATGTGACGATTATACGTTCTAAACAGAATCGAACTTCATCATTGAGTACCAATCTACGACCTTCCAAGTTCCAGATTGTAATATTGAAGATGTGCTATCTACCCTTTTTATTTCATTGCCAAAAATTAGTTTGCTTCTTTAAAATAGGAAAATTTTCCATTCAGGATGACGAGAGATCTAATAGATGCATTTGTATCCATTCCACGAACTGGTGCTTCAGTCCATGATTTGATATTATTACACCGTCGGACTGGACTAAAAGGAATAGCTGAGATCCTGGATAATTCAAATGAAGGCGTCCCTCATATTATTCATATCAATATCTACCGGAAAAAGTATTCTATGAAATGAATGCTCAAATGTTTTAATGCAGATTAAAAGTGAATATGTGTGGAAATATCGTGCTCAATCTATGGTCCGGTTCCGAATGATCCGAATTTTTTCAGTCCAATTGTCATAATAATTTAAACTTGGATGCACATCCATAGACCGGAGATTAAACAGCAATCATTAGAACGGAGATCATTTGATTCTTCAAGATCAATGAAATGTACTTCTTTTGATGAAAAATTTCTAGATGATTTTTTTTTACACTTAAATTGATCTTTCATGAAAAAGAGTCCTTGGGACCTCGTGAAATTTCAATATTTGACCGTCGTGTAAAGGGTACACTAATAATATGACCAGTTTTGAAAATTTCAAAAAGTGATGTCTGAAAAACTGATATATGCAAAGTCTTGAATTATGTATTACAAAATTACTCTTCTTGAAGAATCCGTGTATCCTTGAAAACGTCAACGTTCAATTTCTTCTAATCATAGTCTGTGGCCATAAATATTTGTAATCCTGATATCTCTAAGATAATAAACTTGAAGAAATGAAATTACTATTTTATCATTTCTGATACTAATAACATGCAATTTATTACAAATGTTAATACAAAATAAAGTGTGTTAAATTTATGACTAAGAACATCAACCTATGAAAATGATGCGAAGAAAGTGAATCTGCCATAATGGGAAATTTCAGTGAAGCTTTTCTATTTTGATGGCGAGTATCGTTAAAAGTGAGAAATATAAGTTTAAAGAGACTAAAATTTACAAATAAATATTTAGATATTAAAAGCTTTCCAAGAGAATGTACCTTTTGTATATTTAATTTGTGGTTTTATGTGAAAATAGAATGTTTTATTTGCTAACTGTAGAACAAGTTCCATTAAAAATATGTAATTTATATGACATGCTGCAATTTGGGAATTTGATTGAAGACTTTACTGACTCATATTTCACTGCAACTTCATACATTAGAGAAACATTGAAAATCAATTGTAATTAATACAGAAATGATATACATTGAAATATCCACATAGAGTATAGCTATTCGCTTAATATCGTGTTCGTTTCATAAGAAAAATTTCATGTTCTTAATAATTTATTAATTTGGAAAAGTTGTTTTTAGTTAAGGAATTTATACATATACACATAACAATGTTTGCTTCAAGAGATTTAATTATCGTTTGATGCATTTAATATTTTTATGCACTGAATACTAATCGGTATATGAATATTTTTATGTTTCTATACGAGGGTTACTTTGTATATGTTAAGAGATAGGTTCAATATTTTATTATTATTATTATTTAAAGAACATTAGTCTATATCTGCAATCCGCGATCTATGACAAGCGCGCCACCAGTTGACACGCCAAGACTTTCTAGGTGGCACGCGGAAAGTTTACGTTCGCTGTGGATCTTACAACTCTAGATGATTTAATAAATCAATGGCTAACCGCTGATCTAGTTACCGTTTGTATTAGTAATCGTGGCAATCATAAATTTCAATAAACACTATATGTATAGCAATTTTATTTTATGATTTTAAATTTGAATTAATTGAATATCAAAGTCTGGATCGTCTTAATTTGATCTTTAACCTTTTCACTGCTTGATTGTGTTCATGTCAGACTCATTTAACACTGAAATTGATAATGAAAGATTAGAATTTTCAATTGCTTCTGAAAATGTACTCCATATTCATGAGATGGTACAAAACGCTCAGCACTTGACCTGCATCATGGTTGAAAATTGGTTCATCAGATATGACCACCTTATTGCATTCTGAATTTAAAGTAAAAAATTATATGAAGTAAGGAACACCTTGCATCTATTTTGATCTTTGATATCGTAAGAACAGTTGGGGGTTTGCCTTAAGCGTGTTATAGACGATGTGTGTAAATGATCGAGTAGGTATTCACACGCACAATTCATTTGGTAGTCAAGTGTGTCTTAAAGAATTGCTAGAAAAAAATTTAAATATAACGTCGAGGAAATGAGCCTTAAAATGGACTAGTCGAGGAGATTTGGATGGAATCCAAAACACGTTTCTTCGAGAATTCGCAATTCAAAATCCAAAACAATATTGAGAATGTCGGAAAGTTGATTCAGTTTTCTGTCAGAAAAAAGAAAGTCTAATAATAAGGTTAATTTAATCAAGTACCTCAACTGTTTATATGTATAAAGCAAATAATTTAATAAAGTTTATTCAAAAAGAAGGCGAGTTGAATACCAGTGTTTTAACAAAGGTGAGAAGTAGAGACTTTTGTATAAAACACTTCTCCAGATTGGTTTAGATGTTATTCAATTCGGCTAGAATTGTAATGATTATAAGTCACTGCATCAGAAAAATAGAATAAACTTCTATTTACTAAATTTGATCTCTTACTCGTCCAAGCCAGTGAAATTGACTAAAAATATAAGTTGGTCAAGTGCTAAACTACTCGACTACTAGCTGCGTCTGAACCGATTTTAACATATGGAATC
The DNA here is from genome assembly GCA_013372445.1 of Hypothenemus hampei. NCBI lineage: Eukaryota > Metazoa > Arthropoda > Insecta > Coleoptera > Curculionidae > Hypothenemus > Hypothenemus hampei. Next base: position 29,113 of record JABRWK010000056.1, read on the forward strand.
AACAACTAAACTTTATATGTATCTATGTGTATTCAACCACTTGCCTTTTTTTGTTAATTAATTATTCGATTAACGTGAACTAGCCTTAAAATCGAATGTAGCAAGGTTGACACGCTGGTTCAAATAACAATTATGCATTGTTTTTTCCATGAAATATTTAAATATTTGATTGTTAATGTGATAAGTTTGTATATTAATCCTTCGAAAAATTCTTAATTTAATAGGCACATAATGTGACCGATATCTATTTTTCTATTTCTTAGCGAGAAATTTTTATTCAAAACGGATGTTTTTCCGAGACGTGAATCTTTTGGATTTTAGTCATATACATGTATTTTGGAACAAATTATTGTGTGTGTTCAGGTTTAACTATTCTGGATTTATTTAAAAAAAATCACCTGTTTCGATTTAATCATTTGTATTTGGTTAATTTAAAAATTTTGGAACTTATTTGATCTTTTCCTTTAATTGAATCCCAACTTTTTATTATAGTCTTCATTTCTAATTTAGCAAAAAAATCAAATATACAAATTTTTAAGGCCAATACTGTATAAAAATCAGTGTGTTCTCTACATCCATACCCGGTATTCGGTGAACCGTAAACTCTCACTTCCGATTTCGAACCTGCTGAATGGTACTTGCTGCCATTCACCTACTTATCTCCAATTTCCCCCATTTCTTCTCGATGGTGTGTAGCAGGGGCGTTTCTCACATTAAGCAAACGTTTTCATATTTTACAAGTTCAAGAACAAGTTCTTGTTTAATTGCGAATTGATTCGCTTGTTTTCCAGACCAAACATTACATCAATTTTTATATTTGTCCTTGGAAGAAAATCGAAAAGTGTTTTTTTTTTGATATAAATAATTGAGGTTCCGTTACCGGAATCTTGATTCTCTCAATTATTAATTAGTGTATAATCAAGATGATTCACATTGACTTTGTCAAGGATGTTGTTGCTGACGTTAAATCGGTGAGTTTTCTTTAGTTTTGCTATTGTTCTTCTATAGCTGCAGTATATGCTTTACATTTAGGACTTTTTGCATTGAAAATTCAATAGTTTCCTATTCAATAGAAATTTTAAGTTCACATTATATGACCTTTCTATTATTCGTATTATTTTTACATTTTAAGAAATAAATAACACAAGTGAAATTTTCATTACTTTTATGAACTTGAATTAGTTAAAATTATTATGTATCAAAATTGCATTTTGGAATTGAATTTCCCATCTAGATTGGAGAAATCAAATTTGCATATTTCACTTTCAATTAACTAGAGAATTCATGTCTAAATGTAACCTAATTGTATAGAATTTCAAATTCAAAAAACATACATCGTGAGTAATCTAAGAAATGCTGTTTGCGTCTCTAGGATGAGCTTCGGCGCATGACGATTCTGTTACGAAAAAGAAATTAGAAATTAAAAAGTGTTCCTAGTTGTTATACGTTTCTAATTTAATACCTTGTGACTTTTTGGAGTAGTTAGGAAAAAATTAATTTCTAGAAAAGAAGAGCTAGATTGCATAGTGATAGGAAATATGTTATAAGAAATTGTCTTAAAAAAATTAAGCGCCTTTGAAAAAACAAGAGGCTTTCATAAATAGCTGGAAAAAAGTTCCTTTTAGATATTTTGGATTATATTTGGGTACATTTAAGAAAGAGACAAATTTTTTCGTTGTTCTTCTTGGTCGTTGTTCGATTCCAAACGTCGTAACCATTGTTGAAACGAAGTGAAGCTCACCAAGCTTCTCAGTCTTCTGATTGTTTCATCCAATTTAGCCTTCGAAGATATGTGAGATTGCACATCTTGTTTCTGAATATGTATGGGTAGTCACATCTTTTCCTCTTGCCGTCTACTACCTACGCAGCCAAAGCATTTTATGATTCGCTATACAATGGTGGGCAGAAGTCTTTTGATTCGATTCCTTCGATTTCTTTTAGGTTGGAATTGTAGCTTTTACAAACTGTTCCCAATATTTGAAGCATCTTTCAACAGCGTCTATTATTTTCTGTAATGTGCAATATTGATTTTTCAGTTCACCAATTCAAATGTTGGAACAGAGTATATTACTATATCTACGAATTTTTTCTTGGGTCGTTCCAGTTTTTGGTGAATTTTACTAGTGTCAATTTCTCCATGGTTAATCTCCACCTGGTATCACCTCACCTTATTATTGAGGTATTATTTGAAAAAAATATTGTATGAGCCTATTCGTTCTGTGATTTTCGCATCTTTCTTCTAAGCATTTTTTGTTGATTGGCTTTACAGGGTATGCATTCAACCTTTTAGTCCGTTTGGGCTTTCCTACATTTTTTGACATATTGTGTGGAACAGTTCTGTGCCAATTGTATCTGAACCTTTTAACATTTCTGAAACTATACTATCTGCTCCTGCTAATTTGTAGTTTTTCAGCAATTTCTATATCAGTATTTAGAATTGGAGGTTCTAATTTAAGAGGAGCAAAATACTAAACAATGTTTACCAAATTTATTTGACAAATTTTCCCAAAATTAACCTATTTTTCCCAGTTTCCTTTTCTTTACTTTTCTGAATATTCTGTATATTGAAAATTCAATAAAAATTTTCATTGGTACGATGGATTTTCATTGCATAGTTTTCCTTATCGTCTTAATAGAGTTATTAACATACCTATCTCATGTAAAGCGGATTAAGATAGATAACATATTGCGATCAGAGAAAACGATAAATAACTGAAAATTACCCGTATCCCATTCAACAATTATATAGATTAATATCTTAGCGATTGGATCCCATTATATCGATAAATGTTCAAGTATTACAAAGAAACTTCTACCTTTTAACCTTCGATAACGAATTGAGACCATCCTAGTCGACACTGGGTGGAACCCAAACAACTTTGTAACAATATTTTTTTCCAATTGACATACTTCATGGGTTTTTTTCATTTGTTGTTTAATGTAAATGGCAAATGTTTTACAAGAGTCAGTTCCGTTAAACCGCAGATCATTGTTCGAAGCGACGACGAGAATGGTACCATTTAGGTACTTTCTCATTTCGATGATAAATTAATTATGATGAAGACGTCCAAACATTGAACTGTTGGTTAATCGACATGATAAAATAGGCTAAAAGGACATATCAGTTTTGGCTAATTACGAATTTCACAACAGTCTGTAGGCGAGATATACTGTACAACATTTGAAGTGGATACTGGCATTTTATAATTTGCATTTCAAAATTTATTTAGTTTAGTGAGTATAGATAAGATATATGTATAACCTCCTTGTAGTGTATTCGTTATTCTTTTCATCTTATTATCTTTAATTAGAAATTAAAAAGGCAGAAACAGCTATAAGCGTGGAGTGTACATATATATATTAAAACAACCGGAGCGGTAACGCATAGCAATGAAAGAGGACAAGGATGGGTTACAAGTCAAGTTCAAGATAAATTTAGAATCCATTTTGCAAGAAGAAATAAAACATTTGGGGCTTCAAGAATAAACAGTTTGTTTAGGGAAGCTGTACTTGAGTACGAAGAGAAATATGATTTATGTTTAGTGATGGTAATTACTGGAAAATAGGCTTCCACAACTTACTGAAACAGTGTTTTGGAACCAATGACATCCATTTATTTTTTCGTTGGCTCATGTGACTACATTTTTGTGTCATCGTTCATCTACGGAATCTCACGTTTCACTTTTAATTGTAGACTTGAGGTGGGTCCTGATGAGTGCCAAGTAAACGAGTAACAACTCTTACCAAGTGAAATTTTTCCGCTTCATTGAAGGATGACTTTATTTTTTTGTTTTTTTTTTCTGTTAATTTACGAGAGGGCATCGATACGTAAGGATCGATCTCAAAAAGCTTTAATATTGAACAGTAAGGTTTATTATTTTTTAATAGTTTCCGTTTTTTCTACACACTTATGTAAGGTAATTCCGGGTGAGATCCCCCACTAGTAGAGATGCCCGCCTTCTTAATAACTGGTTATTCGGCAGGATTTTCAGCAATTAGTGTTATGATAGTTCGTATATACGAACTGTCATATGTACACAACATCATAATAATAACTAATTGCTGAAAATCTCACAATTAATACATTATTTAAAAGGTAGGGCATCTCTACCAAAAAAAATTAAATGGGGTACCTCGCCCGGAATTACCTTATATGTATAACAAAACCACTCATTAAACATATTTGCTTATTGTACTTCACTAAATTCCAGACAGGCTTCTTTCCATAGCTTTATTTTTTCAATAAGTAATTTTTTATAATATACTCTAAGGCCGCGATTTTAACAGCGTTTTAATAGCAATTTTAACTAAAAGGGAGATATGAATAGGGACCTATTTTAAATTACCATTCGTAAATTCTGCTACGGTTTGTGTTTTTACTTCTATTATTATCATGACGTATTTCTATGTTTTAAAACTTGCGTGAAGTCAGATCATCTCATTTCTTCACCATTATCCTCAATAGCAGTATTGTCTGGCATAATTATAAATCAAATTTTAAAGATAATAGAACATAACCCTTACAATAGCGGTATGATAAGTACTAGTGTTATTAGTATAACAAATTATTACTCTTTAATGAACCATAGAAAAATTATCATTAACCGTAAAAAATATAAATAAAAAGTTTCCAAACTTTTGTCCACCACTGTAGATCACATAAAATAATACCAACAGATGAGAATTTCTAAGAAAGCATTGGACGTCAAAGGTTTAAGATTTGGATTTTCCCCCAACGCAAACCGAATAACCACTTAAGGTTGATTTAATCTTCGTACCTATGGACGTGATTAGGCCGAAAATCCCAGTAAAAGACCAAATTCAAGGCATTCCTCATTAATGAATATCGGAATTCTATATTTAACAACAAATATTATGAAAAATCTAAATAAATTGGTCGGAAATATCGGGGTAACGCATTAAAAGTTCATAGAATTTAAATTTAATGAATAAATCTTTTTTGGATTTCGTATATTAAGATTTTCTTAAAATATGAATGAGTTATGTTTTCATTTCAAAACATTTTATATGATTTTAACTTTATTTACGGGGTAAATAAAACTTGCATATCATCAAACGAGAATTTCATTAAGAGGTTTTTGTCCTAACCAACCGTTGATACCACCGAAATGTTATTGTTTATCATTGGGTTTTTGGAACAATAATTTTGTTTTTCACTTGCAAACACGTATTTGTTTGTTTATTTTTTATTTCTATACTGTATTGCATTCGCCGAGCACAAATATTTTCCAATTGTAATATTGAAGATACATCACGTTCGAGAGTGGTATTTAAAGCTTGATTGATACTAAATACAGATATTGCTTGAAATAAACTATCTAATAATCACATGATAAATAGTTAATCAAGTGAATCATGAATCGTGAATCGTCGAATGCACGAGACCATAGAACATAAGAGATGAAAGCACTTCGAAAGGTATTATTTAAAAAAATTATACTTTCTGCTTGATGACATTTCATCAAGAAAATAATAATCTGACCTCTCATAAATTAGATAAAGCTAAAGAAGCTGATGTGGATTGAATATTCTTCATTTCAATAGTATTTTAATCACTTCCATCGTCACATATTAACTTATTCAAATTTCCTAGACGAACAAAGCTGCAAGACAACATATTAACATTTAACTAAATAAAAATAAAGTCCGAGAAAGTTTTTTAGCAGATAAACCTAGTTATAAAAATTGTAATATAATATACATTTGTGTAAATTTAAAGATACAAATACAAAACAATTACTTAGTGATCAAGATACTGTTAGTTGTTCATATACTTTTAAGAAATCTTATGTGGACTTGTTGCGTTTTGTGGTTTTTAAGAATTTGAAGCATCGCGCGGTGATGATATTCAAAGAATAATGATATTTAATGTGAATTAAAGACGTCTCAATTCTCAGGAAAAAGAAGTGGATGTACGCCCTCTCCGCCTTCAAAGAAAGAAACAACTTAATATCTTCTGGAATGATACATTCCTTTTTTTCCTCCTAAATGTTATTAATTAAATAAATAGAAAAAGAATCTTCAATTCATGAAGAGGTTAATGAAAGAATGATTCAATAGTATCTACCTGAAACAGGCCAATAGAGAAAAATGCTTGGATTCACGGAAAAAACAGAACTTTGTTATAGCGTGATAATTGCAGGCTTGCATAGTTCAAATTGTTATCAGAAGAAATGGATTCATCAATTCAGTTTAACCCTCCAACCGCAGGTAACGTAGATATCGTGTTCTAAATGTCCTTTGTATTTTTGCGGCCCAGGTTATTAATGTGTCGCATATGTATTTTAAGTGTCATTCAGACGTTTAACGCTTTTTTGTCGCGGAATACATTTAAATCATTCCAATTTTTCTAAATATCGACTAAAATTTGCCCGCGTTTTTCGTTCTGTTAGGGATGTAGGAAGACCACATGAGTCTCATAATCAAACGAAGACATGGAAAGCATATAACATTCAGTATTAGGTTTATACGCTAGTAGAACCTCACAATCTTTTAAATCTTCAGCAGCTCCAAGATTCAGGTTTTCTGTAAGATAATATCTTCTCAGACGTAACGAGGAACTCTTTAAACTAGTTCAAAGAAGTTCCTTTTTGCCATAGTCATCCAGGTCTCGCGATCTCTTGCCTATTTAATACGTCTAATCTTCAGCAAACACTGAAAGCTATGAAAAATCCATTTCAATATTACATATATCTAACTTTATGATGAATAAACTTCATGGTTCAAGCGTTCAAATTGGTAAAAAAACTTTCGTATTTACCGGATAACGACAGTACGCTTGAATCTTTCAACGGATGACATACAGATCAAGGGATTTTTTTGTAGATTTGGACGCAAAATGTGTTGAATTAAGGAGGCTCTATGTAAAGTAAAAATATACATTCAGTCCTACATTTTCATTTCTTTATAACACTTTAAAAATTTATCGATTACTTCTCGTAGATTTTTTAAACAAACTACCTTAAATTTATACGAAAAAAAAACAAATTTT
>JABRWK010000056.1:47103-63001 GCA_013372445.1 Hypothenemus hampei
TTTAGTACCTCTGTACTTTTGAAAATTATAGTTAAAGAGAAAAGTCATTTTCAGATTTGAAACGAATACACTACCTAAAGGGTGAGAATTTTAAAAGTAGTAATGGTTATATCTGAAGGACAAAAAACAATTGTTCTTCACTGTTTGCATAGCATTAAGGGGGAAGAAAAATTATGCTATTAAAAAGTTCATCCCTTCTACCCTTTTACCCCCATTCATCTTAATCGTAATTTTAAAAGGCAATCCCCTGTTGTGATACCTTGTTATGAAGGTCTCAGAATATTCTTTCCAATCATCCCAAATAATGACTATTTGGTACAGTTTCTTGCGAGACATTTAGGAAAAATTAATAGTATTTCAATACTCTACATTTTTTTGATTTGTAAAATTATTCAAAGTCATTTACCAGTAAATGGTAGCGTAGAATGCACAAACATTCTTGTTGATAAATACTTTCAGTGTTTCATTAAAATAGCCTTTTTTGGAAGACACACAGACACACATTGCTACAAATTCTTTTTTACTTCGTGTAAAAGAATAATGTTTGTGAATTCTAATAAAAGCATTACATGTTTGATCATTTTTCTACAACAATCAAAATGATGTACAGTATTGCAGAATGCGTGGAAATGACATTCATTTATGGTGTCTAAAATCAATGGGTCTTACTAAGCGCTATATTTTTTAACGAGCAACATCCGCCAGACTCGTCACGAGTACATCCATTTGTGAGTTCCAGAAAATTGGATCCGTCAATAATAAGGAAACGAAATGAACCACGAGCACTTGATGAAGCAGTACATGTTGAAATTCTTGAACAGTATTCAATAAATGTAACTTTATCGGTTTTGTCAGACGGCTCGGGCAACAGGTCTACCTTGTGAATTAATAAGAAATATTTTTAACGTTCACAAGTTTAATCCTTATAAATTACAAACCCTGAAAAAATTTGTAGATGATGACACCGACCCAAGGGTTGAATTTTGCGAAAATGTTTGCGACCGAAAAACTTATTGATAAATCACGATTCCTGCAACATATTTGTTTTTCTGATGGGTGCACTTTATTTAAACGGACAATAAACCTGTCGGTATTGCAGTGATACGTATGAGAAGGGCATATCCAATAGCCCGAAAAAGTCAATATTTGGACTGGTTTATTAGGTGCTATTATTGCATCATTATTTATTGCAGATAACAATTTAAGTACTGTTATTTATGCCTAAATACTACATGGAACAATCGAGTCTTTAATAATAACTTAAAGAGAGATGTAGATGGAAATTTATCGCTGGACAAAAGTCCATTTTGTTTCTGCCAAATAGTGCTCCCTTTTATCATGTAGTTCTCGTAAGACAATGGTTGAAAGAGAATTATTCAAATTAGTGTATTGGAACCTCGTTCATTCACTCGATTTCTTCTCATGATTTCATTTAAAAAGCGTTGTTTAAAAAACCAAATTTGACTCCCTATATTAATTGAAAGAAAGAATAACATAAAAATGTAAAGTTATTTCCACTAATGTATATATATGCATATACGACGCTAATTTGAAAACAAACTTTATTATTCTCTGCAAAATACTAGAAATCATTTTAAACGGTTACTCAAATCGGAAAAATGCAAAAATCAGAAATATACAAATAGATATTATTTGCAATCGCTGGTAAGAATATTCGAAACCTTTGCAATGAGATATTACAAGCAAGAAGTTGCCATTTTATATTATAAAATTGGGGTATCTGGGGGTCAGATGGTAGAACGAATGAACTTTCTAACCACATGAATTTTTCTTCCCCCTCGACATTATACAAACGGTCAAGAAAATTTTTAATAATTCTATTCTTAAAATCATCACCTTGTAATGTGTGCTGAATAAGGAATAGCTTTTTAGATATCAGATAAAAAATGTTATTTGTGTAAGGCTGTTTGAAATCTAAAAAATTCATAGAAACTTTAGTGTGGAATCAGAACTAATAAACCAAAAGACAATCTCCTGTTATTTTTTTGCTTTCTGTTTCTCTTCACTAGGTTAATTTTCTGTCTTCCTTATCATTTACATTTTTTTGTAATACTAAACGTTCTTCCGCATTATACTCGAGGTAGATGTAATTTTTTTTCCTTTTCTTAATTAAGAAGGGTACGCCTTAGTTTGGGTACCGCGGCGCTAACAAAGCCACTCGTTACACCATAATCGTATTTTAAACGTTTAGTATTCTATTGGCAATCGTAATCTGTATAAAATGCAAAAATCAATTTAAAGGCGTAGATCAGAATTTCAATTAAGTATTTCTCACACTTCCTCATGAGTATAAACATTAAAATCTCCCTTATATGTGGCAGATAGAGATTTTAATTTCTTTTAGAAACAATAATAATACGATAAATAACACTAGTAGCTCTAATTAATTTCTTATTTGGTTCCTTATTTATATTTTTACGTTTCGGGCAAAATTAATCTTCGATAATGACGTCTATTAATGTGATACAAATAGCATTGGCATGTCAAAAGGTGAGGAAAAGATAACAGAACCACTTAATAAATAATAAGAAAAATATACAAAACCATTAATTATTAATAACTTCTTAAAAGTTCATTGGTATCAAAAATGTATTTTTATATTTAGTAAAACTAGGTATTTATAAATTATATGCACAATTGTATTTTGTAACAATGTAATTAGTTTTGTCAGTATTTATATAGGATACACCAGAAATTACTATACAACGTTTAACTACAAAATCTGGAACTCAAAAAAAGACGATCTCACCTAATTAAAGTTATATGCCAAAATGCTTCATTGGACCATTTGAGGGCGTCAGTTTCTTAAAATTTTTCGTTTTTTTAATTTAGCTTCTTCTTCTTGCAACTCAATTTTGATGATTTTTGATGTGTGTGTTTTTATAACATTACCTGGCATAATCTTATGTAAAAAAATGTTGTTTCAAGGCATCAAGTTTTCGAAAAAACAAACAAACAAACAATTGTAGTTTTTTTTATCAAGGTTGTCAATTATTGTGTTAGATAGTTTATTTCATTTGGAAACTTTTTCATCTCTTTAAAATTTTTCTCAGATGTACGATTTCGTTACAAAAAATTAATTTATGATACCCTGCATCCACCGGATTAAGTTTCTATGCACTTGAATTATTATTTCATTTGTAGATATGAAAAAACTATATTAATAATAAGAAAAGTTTTTACTCAAAAGATATGCAACAACTAATTTATTTGTTATAACAAATGTTCGAAGTACTTCATCGTTCCGTTTTATTTGTGTACACTCCATTTTCTTGAATATTATATATTATGTAAGATTTAAAAATTAAAAAAAAATTAAATGGTACTTTTTATAGGAATTATCACTAAAATACTCGGAAGTATTGGTAATAATTTGTATCAGTTCGGCTTCTGTAACAGTAGGAAAAATATAAACTTTCAATTTCGAGGCGTTCCGCGAGAAACGAATCAAGAGGCGTAAGAATGGGGTGGTCAATTTACGAGAGCATCATTTCCTTGATCAATTTATCTATTAGGATATGTCACTTGAATGCCCACGAATGTTAATGACAAAATGTCATGAATCTTGTGGTGCACCACCTTTGTGATGGTAATCCACTCTTGGGCATCAATCTGTAGGCAATAATTTATCAAGTAATTTTGGTAAAATATTTTGCAAAAAAAAATAAAATGTTATCTCCGTTTAATCTGTTTGGAAGTACAATTGGACCGAGACTAAAATTTTGAATAATTATTATTAATACGGTTTTTTCGTTGCTACAAACCAAATAATAATTCAAGTGCGTAGGCACCCAAATCCTTTGGATGCAGGCTATTATAACTTAATTTATTGTAATGAAACAGTACACCTAAGAAAAATTTTACAAAAAGCAAAAAACAAAAAAATTGGTAATCATAGTCACCTTGGTAAAAGAAATTACAATCGTTTATGGAGCCGATGAGTAGTTTTTCGAAAACTTAATGCTTTGACATAAATCTTTCTAGAATAATATTATGTTAACTCATCATACAAACATATACGTTAAAAATGACGGAACACGGTTACACCAGTTAGAAGCTGTATTACAAAATGAAATATTTTAAGAAACTTTGACGTTCCATTTGGCCTAATGAAGCATTTTTGGATATACCGAAATTAGACCAGATCGTCTTCTTTTGAGTACCAGATTTTATGGTTAAACGTTCTACAGCCATTTCTGGTGCATTCCGTTTAATAAATTATTGATTACTAGGTTAAAAATCTGATCTTTAATATCAGTAATTGATTAATTAATTATTTGTTCAAAATATATACGGGGTTTGATGAAATTTATATTGGAATTTATTTGGAATCTTTTATTTGGCAATCAGATAGGAACAAATTGAAATTAGGAAAGTTTTCAATGAACTTTGTAGGTTTAATTACTGGTTCGTAATGCCTCTGGTTGTTTTCCACCAAAATTTCAAGCAAATCTTTTACGAATTGCAGGGAGAATTGGGGAATTAGCTCCCTTAATTGGTTTAAAGCATTTTGGACGAAATGCATGTGCCTTTGACGCTCTTTATAGTTGATTCCAGATATACTTAATGATATTAAAATCTAGATACCTTGAAAGGACCGACAAATGCTAAATGATAAATAATGGTAATAATAAATATAAAATGCCATATCCTTAACTTTAGGTGAACAGTTTATTTAAAACACCTCGTATTTATGTACTTAACGCCGGAACTTAATACAAAGCATTATTAGAATTAAGATTTTTGTGATAGGAAACGTGAAAGGAAATAATAAGGAAGAAACAAGCAAGGATATGCAATAAATATTAGTTCCATTTCCGGACAACGAGCAGATAAAGTCTTTACAATCTTAAGGTCTCAATAATATGTATTCGTAATTGTGTATTGTTATTGTCTAAAATATTATAATCGAATTTTGCTTAATTTATACAGTACTTTGATAAATATATTTTTAAATTTCATATCTACTATTAATTTAAATTAAATGAAGGCTCGCGATAATTGCTTGCACGAACCTTGGACGATGTTTAAATCAATGAATGAATGATTCAAAACGAAGAAGCAATATTGAAAAAAAAATTACACTAGGGATGTTTTATGTACATTTACAAAACAACTATTTAATCGTCCACTTTTATCTGACGGCAAGTGTACAGGGTATCTGAAAATTGTACACAAATATTAGAACGGATGATATTACACGAAAAATTAATATGACAAATATCTATAAAAAAATTTATAAAAGCTCAAGAATAACGGAGGCATAGGTTGTTAAGTTGAATTTTTTGTTTCATTATTTTATAAGAATCATTTTAAAAAATAGAAAATTGAATTGCTAATTTGACTCTTATTGTTTATCTCATAGGGCATCCTCTTCGATACTTTGAATACATTTAAGGACCTGCAACTTCGTTGCCTATCAGTCAATTTTTTTTGAAAAAAATTTTATTTGTCTACAATTTTTAAATACAAAAATATACATTACAAGTTGAGTTAGGAATAACAATTTTCGAGATATTTGAAATATTTATTTCATTTAAGAATTTTCCCATAACTAATGTCTCATTGTCCAAATCTATGAAAGTTAGTTAGTTCATTTCATTATGAGAACATATTTCATCATCTTTTTTAATTTTTTGAGCTTGTGTAAAGTCTATATAAAACAATGATGGAAGGATTCCTGTATTTCCCAAATTTCCGAATATTATGGAATCCATTTTACAAAAAATTAAAATAAAATGATGAAATATCGACGTTTGCAAATAGGACGATTGTATGTGTACCTATATCGATTTTTTTCTTATAAAAATTCGCTTACATTCCATTGAAGATGAAATTTTTCTATTTTCATAAAAGATTTACGCTTAAATAAAAAATGTATAAGAATTTTTTGTTGTTGAAAAAGGATCGAATAATATTTGTAAGAAAAATCGAGATATGATCTTATTTGCGAGCGTCGATAGGTTCTCACAATAAAATTAAGTATATAAAATATACAGATGGACAATCAGATATTACTTATGAGAAACTTGTTAAATGAACTATAAATTTCAAATGTAGATAAATATGTACTGATCTCATAAACGGGTACTGCTATTTTAAATTATAAGGTATACCTTTTTTATTTAAACAGCATATACAAACAAGAATTTTAAATGAAATATGGAATTCGTTATCAAAAAAAAAGTTAAAAGTCTTTAAACTTATCTGAACTACCGTAGAAGGAGTATTTAAGAGAAATAGCCAAAGGTTATTGAACAAAACAAAAGAAAAATTAATTATAACATCCTGTTATTATTGAGCTTTTGTAAATGTATTATAAGAACTTGTTATATTCGTTTTCCATGAATTATTACCCAGTAAACTATTTGTGCATCATTTCCGGACACCCTGTATAAACCGGAGTTTGTGTTTTACCGCTCGCTCGGCGAATTGAATGACATGGCGGTATGGTAATCAGGAATAGGAAGTAATAAAATTCCATCTGCAAAGTCAATCATCATTAAAAAATATAGGTAAGAAAAACCTTCAATAGTCAGGTGACCAAAAATAAATGTTCTAAGGTTACAGAGGTATTCGGATCTACAGTAAGAATTTTTAAGGATTACCCATGCGTCATTAATCTGTGAAATTAATAAAAGCATACTTTATGCTTTCTTTCTTTATTTTTAATCTAATAAAGAAATCGATACTGCATAAAATATTGTTCTTAGAGTTATACAATACACCGTTGAAAGTGTTAAATTTACTAGAACAATATAAAATTGTAAACAGCAGTTCTAAATTGATTATCTTGATTCTAATATAAATTATTTAGTTGACTAGCTCCATTTCCTTCTTTCCTTTCTGTTAAAAATTATTTCTTTAATTTTTTAGTAACAGTAAAAAATGATAGAAGTATTTTATGAAATAATTTGATGTGTAAAAAAGTTTTAAATTTTTGATTAATGTCAGAATAGATAAAATATATTTTTATTTTTCTTTAACTTAGATGTTTGATGTTTTCTGTCCCTTCTTTCCCAAAGGGTAAAATACCCCTAAGCAAGCGTTCATTTTTATAATCATAAAACTTCTATCAACTTTTTTGGCAACATAATTGGGATTAGTTCATATAAAATTAATGATTTAATTTATACCGCATGGATAGGTGCTCCTTAAAAGTTTAATAGGCATCACTGAAGTCTGAAGTTCATTATGTCAACTTCCCGACTCAAGTTACACTGATGGATTACAATCCCAAAAATTTGTATAGACTTCACATATCGCACATCTCCAGGATATACATATACGCAATACTTGGGGCAGATATTACTGTCTTAAATATTGCAATCTATAGTGAACAAAGCCATCGCCCTCACAGATAGTAATAGTTTCCTCATAATCCCAGCAGAATCTGCACTATAAGTCTTCAGAAATGCCCATCCTGTGTGGGAGATGTTTCATTACTAGTTAAGGTGTTAATAATCATGACTAGCTTTTATGTTTAAGTTAGGAAATCTACATTTTTCTATGTAGGTCATGAGTTCTGCTATAAAAAGACGATGTGTTTGAAATCTATTTGTTTCAGTCATACGTCTTGAAACTTGTTCCAGGACCAGCTGTGAATTATGGATTTCATGTAGACAAAAGAAGTCCCGGTTCCCCGTTCTATGTATAAACGTATAATATTTATACGTTTATTTAATGAAGCATTACTGTCATCTTGAGTCAGTTGATCTGTAAATTTTACAGTAGGATGTCCCATCTCAGCCAATATACTAAAGAAGTATTGTTTGTTTACTCTTTGGGTCCTATACTTCACTTCCTACTTTTTTATGAAACAAAATTGAATTTTTAACGAAAAGGTCTGAAACAGAGGCAGGCAATACTTTGGAACGAATTGGAACAGATTCAAAATCGAAATTCTGACTGCTTAGTGATAAAAAAAGAATTCACTTTCAAAAAACACATATTCAACTTGTTACCTGCAAATGATATACTAAAGTAGTAAGCCAGAGATTTTGTGGTCATGGTGTTATGGAAAATGCACTATACAAATTTAAAGAAAGTTTAAAAAAAATATATGACTGGAAAGTAAATACAACCAGACTTTGAGCTCTATCCTTCGAAGATATGAACGACGTCGTGTTAAGAAATGATTAAGAATTCGACGTTGAGGTTACTAAAACTAATATCTTGAATGAGGAAGAAGTACATCCGCCTGTGGAACAAGATCTAAATTTTAAAAGGATAAATTAAACTAAGAGAATGATTGAGAATGTGATTATTACCTCTAAATTTCATTGTATCAAGTGTTTATGAAATGGTAACGTTTCATTGTCCAATCTGACAATGCCGACTTAGACAATATTTCGTTCTGAAAAAACTGTCAAAAACACACATGTCTCAAAAAGCTGTTCGAATCCATAGTTAATCGTTGGGATCTCACAAACAATAGGCAAAGGAAGAATCCAGAAGTAATACATGCTCAAAGATTGTAACCTGTGGAAGCTTTCTTTCAAAATTTGTGAATAATTCTCTAAATGTCAAAAAATGTTATTGGGAATGTTTGTTACAGAGGGTTAATGATTGATAGTTTCCTCTGTGGTCGTTGAAAATCATCAAAAAAACATCATAAGTCGTTTTACTCTTCACTTTGAGGATAACTGTCGATCACAAACAGAAGCAGATATTAAGGAAGTTTTAGAAAACCATTGAACGCCTGTTTTATAGCCCAGATCTATAAGTCTTTGTGAAAATGAGTTTTCATTAACATTTGATTCATTCTCATGTTTTGTCATTTTATACTTATAATGATGGACCATAGCTCGACCTACTGCTTCTCAGGAAGTGAGAAAAAACACTTACTTACATTTCTGACTTTCCATTACGATACTCACTTTTAAGATCGGGGTAAATAAAAAATGCGTAACAATTTAAATAAGATTCTATTAAACATTCCTGGTATGTAATTCAAATATGAATAAAATTAAGGTTACAACGATAAACTCTGGGCATGCTTCTCATATCAATCTGTACTTTGAAAAGAGAGAAACAGAGATAATACAGATTTCTATTTTTGAACACACGTGGCATATGTACGTTATTATTAAAAACTACCGTCAGGTCAATAATACATTTTTTTTAAATGCTTCACCCAGAAAGGTAGCACATAATATTGTAATTGACCGGTTGGTTCACCTGATCTTGATCCAATTGAAAATCAATCAGCTCAAATAAAAACATGTGAAAAAAATTCAGGTTGCCAGGAAGTGAAAAACTTAAAAAATGATATTTTTTATTCGTAAGGACACATTTTTTAGATATTTTTTTATGAAATTTTGTTATTTGTCACTGTATTTATTATTTTTTGTCCACTGCTGCATTATCACATTTAATTATACAAGGACATATAATTTTTTTACAATAAACCAAATGAACAATAGTGCATTGTATTTAGTAGCCCCCCATGTGCAGAATAAAAATTTTGCAAAAATAATCTCTAGATACAAACCATTCGTACCAGCAAACTAACCATAATTGTATTTTTACGCTCTTCTTATAAATAATTTCCACATCCAAGGCCGTGGGCTCCCTCAAAACTCCATCCCAACTAGACACGATAAAAGCTCCCATCGGCCGGCGCGCTCGCCAGACCTAGTCACCCGCGATTTTAACTATACATCAGCGGGTAATATAACAACAAATTACTTGCGATCCGATTTGACGAAGGCGCGTTTTAAACTTGTTTGCGAACGCACTTTGAATTGGTAAATTACATTTTCACGTGTCTTTATTTGTTTTTTTTTCTTTTAATTCAATATGAACGATCCAATGGAAATTGAAAGAAAAGTTATGTTTTATTGCGAAGTGGGAAAGTGAAGTTTTAGTTTGAATTTTTTTTTGTGTGTTAAGAATTTTTGTGACTGCTTCCGCCTAGTGAACGTTCAATAGTAAGTAAGTGACATTCATTTAAACATTCTTCATTTATTAACAGGAGATTTTGTTAATGAATTGAATTATTTTCACAATTGTTGCAAAAGAATAATTGATATTTGTAAATCGAATTTTGAAATTAGGGAAAAAGGTAATTCGTTCCATAACAGTAAAATGGAAGATTTATTTTTCGTAATTTGCAAAAAAAAGTCAAATTGTTTATAAATAATATCAATTCATTAAACAACAAAACAATACGAAAATTATTTTCATTCTTTTTTCGTTTTCTCATAAGACAATCTACAATAAAGAGGAGATTTAAGCAATATTTTCAAGTAATTTCATCTACAATACTTTTGCTATGACGCAAATTTTCTTAAGCGAATTATTATACACTGCTTTACGCAATAACCTATATTGAGTTACCGAATGTTTCTTTAATATCACAATTAACTAAATTTTGTATAAATATTTTCCAATAAGTAGTAACGCTAGAATAATTCACAAAGAATGGAACTGGCCGACCTATTTCTTTATTTTCTGTATTTTTGCAAAAAGGTCAATCGTAATTTTACTTACATTATTTATTATCGAATTTTTGATAAAATCCTGTTGTAGAGCTTCCGAGTTGTCTGTAAGATACTAGTTAATACAGCGGTTTACAGGTGTCAATAGAATGGCCATTTCATTATACTAATCCTGTGAAGCTTAATTAAATCAGGTACATAATGGAAAAGTGCTTTTCGTCAGTGAAAAAAATAAAATATATTCCTTTTTGTGTCTCAATGATACTTGTCTCGATTTCTTGTAAGATATATTTTATAGTACGTCAAAAAAGCTATAGTTCCATACCGTGGTCTATAGGTAACTAAAGCATTACATGGAGTCATCCCTGATGTCCATCTTGCGAGCAAAAGATATTTCACTGACTAGTACATATTTAAGGTAGCGGTAATTATTTTTCAAAAAAAGGGCCTTATACAGGCCCTTACTTACCTTAAATAAGCGATTTGTGTCAACCAAATTCATTCGAATGTATAGCTATTAACCTAAAAGGCCTACTAATTTTCCATTTCATTGTCTATAATTTCCAGATATCCATAAACTTTCTGAAGGCATTTTTAGCTATATAGTTAACCTTATGCATTGCTTTGAATTGTTTTCTCATTTATTTTATCATTTTCATATTGACTTATAAGTAGATATTTTGTATTTCACTGTCTTTCACGCTATCAGCCATCGGTTTATAATACTTTCAGTTAATTTTGAATTTTTTAAGTTGACCTGCTTCTAATTGTCGTAAAGTATGATTGACAGTATGAATGGTCAGTTCCTTCTTGCAGTATGAACAAGTTCTCAGAATTGGTTCGAAAGTTTGAATTGTTTTTATCGTCTCTCATAACAATATATTGTCAATCCAGTATTTTACACTGATTTGTTTTTAAGAAAATTAAGAAACAACTTTAATAACTAGTTTGAAAACTATTAGTTACATGTTACTATAACACTACATATTCTTCTAAATATATCCCACTTTTTTTAATTGTGCTTCAACAGTCAGAGACTGGAATCTTTGACTAACTTCAGAAGTTGAGCTATATACTCCGAACTTAAAAGTTTTGTGTTTTAGATGGCTGTGCTTAGTCGAGATGTAATTTTTGGACATTGACACATAAAGTGGTTCCTCTATTCTCTTCTATTCAACAGGCACTTTACTTTGTCGGCACGACTAAACACTTGATGGTATTGCGTTTGAGTAGACCATATTTTAATCATTGTCAGTAGTTGTTGATCATTGTGATTTTCTCTCATGTATAGAATGGAAGTTTATACGCTTGGGATTAGACATAATTTTTCAGACATTGTCACGTTCTTTGTCTAGATCATTTTTAATGATTGATTCTCCCACGACAATAAGGACTCTTTCCAATTCCTCGGGAGTTTACATCTAAAACCGTGGTGGCCAACTAGGATAATTTTGTTATTGAGTTCCAGTCTAATTAGTGTTTGTATTCACTTCAACGTCACAAACGACTCTGAGATTACTTTTCTGAGAGTATTTTTTTATTTATCCATGAAGATTTAAAATTTAGATCTGAGCTACCATTTTTTCGACACACTAAACAAATTAAATGGTTTTCACCTGAAATCTTTGAGTTTAGATTGAAAGGAAAAACACTTTAAGTGTTTTTTAAGATTCATAAACATCTTGGAGTAATCTTATTTTATAGATTTTTTTTTTACATTTCTAGATCGATTTTATATTCAGTTTATATTTTGTAAAACACTCAAGTTCAGAGCAATACTTCTTAATTCAAATCTGCTAATTGTTGTAGAAGTATAGTTCTAATATAAGTTTAAACCAGTTTAGGCACATTTGTAAAGTCCAACATTTATATGTTCGCTTGCATTTGTTTGCAGTCCTACCGAATGAATTGTAACAGTTCAATCCATTTCCATTGTTTGAGCAGTGTAATTTAGTGTCTCAGGTACCCAACGTTTCAAAGGCAAATTAGTTAAAACGTTCTTATGCAATTTATACAGTTTGTTCTTTGTTTATTTACACCCTAATTTATGCTTTATATAAGCCAGAGATAGATTAAATTATAGCCGGAGTGTTAAAGTGAAATAAATTTCAAACACAACAAATTATCTGTGAACTAAAAACACACCCACACGACCAATATATAAGTATTTCTTGATTATAACTCAAGCTGTGTATTCGAAATGAACGTAGATCATTCGAAATGAGTCAGTTTAATTTAATTTTAACACCCGCAAACTATTAATTAACGCGGTTTAATTAGCGATTCGCATCTTTTTTCAATTACTATCGTGAAATTTGTCGAGACTTCCATTAGAGAAAATCTGTAATAGCTTTTAAATGGTTGTAATAGAAATAACATTGGGGAAATTATATTAATTAGATCAGTCAGGGATTAGCAATTAACAGGGTTTTCCGCAGCGGTATTGTTTTATTTTATCGGAAAAAAATAACAACAATAAAATATGATTGGTTTCACTTCCGACAACAGAACAGTTAGTGTGTTCATATCCTTGCATACCTACATATTAAATTACTTCTAGCTATGCGATGTTATTTAATTCAATCATTGCATCACTTCTTTGCATACATTGTTGCTCTATCTTTGGGTTTTTGTTTAAATCTATCATAAGAAATAAAAAACCAAGAGTACCCTAGGCCACCTTATTACGTAAACCACTACATTGATTCAAAGAGAGGAGCCGTGAAATGCTGCGCCTGTACTTTCAGCATTGCTCAAACTCTTCTGAAGAATTATTTTTTGAAAAGCTTACTCGCTTATCCTACAGCTCAGGTCTTAATTCCCAACAATTATTTAAAAACTCGCAACGAAAAACTATTTCGCGGAAAAAACATTGAGAACGATGAAGAAATAAAATCAGTTATTTTAGAGTATTTTGTATATAAAACTATTTTGTTCAAAGTATTTGGTGGTAGCCTCAAAATATGATAAACTTACCGAAAATCAGGGAGAGGGAGAGGTAAAAGTAACGGAATTATTTCATTTCTCGCCTAGGATAGAGTTACAGGGGATACTTTTGGGGTTTTCATCACTCGTTTCTTACCACGAAGAAGGTACTTTTACCTCTATCTTATTTCACTCGTTTTTATTCTTCTCAATTCGTTATACTTCCTATCATCGAAAAAAGGGCCGTGTTTTATCGATAAATTCTATTGATTTTTAATTAATAATTTATTGTTTTGTATTCCTGCGAATCATTCTTATAAATATTTGCTTAGAAACAAAAATTAACCGAAAGCAAACTTGGGGAAATAATTATTCGAATACCTTTACAGTGTTGTTTAAGTGTGGACGAATAAGTTGGTGCGTTGAATGAAACTTGACCAAATAGGGTCTACTAGTGAAATATCTCATAGATTTCGATAGAAAAACGATAACCATAGTTGTATTGTATTTGTTTGGTTTGCAGTAGGTTCATAGAATGTAATCCAATGTTTTAGCTGTTTGTTTTTTGTTGTTGCCATAAAAGTGACGAATTTATATTTCTTTAACAGCGACAAAATACAAAAACTCTTAAACCGGAAGCAGCTTGTTGTCATATCACATGTTATCAGACAAACTTTACATAGAGCGGTGATTTCATGTGACATGCGCGACTTGAGTTTAGTGCAATATCAAGTAAATTGACACTCTGGACTTTTTATTCATGATGTGAGTTTGTGGGATAGCAAATAACATGTAGAATTTTATTCGACATCTTTATTTGTTAAGAAAACAATTCGAACAAAAATGGCAAAGCAAAAAAGTCCAATAATTTCTTACTTAGAGTAAGTTTAGAATGGAGACACAACAGATCAGCAGCTCTTATATGAGGGAAACTAGTTTTTGAACTTGTGAATGAATTGTATAGATAAGTGTTAAATAGGTGAATAATGACGCTGTAGGGAATGTTGCGTACAAGTGGCTAAACGAACAAGCAAAATCATTTTAGAAAAAAGATGGCAAGAGTATTATATATATGTATAGCTATGCAAACATACCATTTGCACCCTTATTTTCGTTTTTTTTATTCTTTTTCAATAAATGTCTTTTTTCCCCGAAAAACCCGATATTTTTCGAGAATTACAACTACGAGTATAATTTTTACTTATGATACCATATTGGCCTGTATTTTCACATCTCCATGTCATTTCTATGATTTATTTTAAGTTCTTCTAGAATCACCTTAAATGGAAAAATAAGTGAAAAGGTCAACTAAACATGTATTACTAGAATTTTATGTAAATTACATTTATGCACATATGGACTGACAGCTATGATATTAAATCTAAAACAATGAATTGCAAATATAGTTCAGAATAAATGCATCTTATAGTATATTAAAAGATTGTAGGTTTTCATAACCGGAAATTTCGTTAACCCGTTATTTAACAGTGCGCCACTATTGACACATAACCAATAACATTTTCATTTTTTTTTAATAATTTTTATAACCTAATATACCTAAATTAAAAAAATGTTCTGCCAAATAAAAGGTTAAGAGAATTTACATCCGGATTAAATTTCTGCAATCCTAAGATTTTTACACCTTATCTGTTAAAAGTTTGAATAAGCTCAAATGAAAATTATTTTAGATATACCTTATACAAAGTTCTCAGTAACATTATATGTACAGTAACAATGTAATACCTAAGCCCAGTAACATAATATGTGTTATGTTTCTTAGGACATGCTAAGAATCAGACTGATTATATTCCTAAATATAAGAAACCAGACAATTTAAATTTTATTTAAATTCAATTTTAAATAAATTTTGAAATTTTGCATGTACTTTGATTATTTGTTTGTCAATTTGTAGGTGTATATATCATTGCCAAAGACACGAATGTCCAAATTTGGCTTATTTCATCTAAATGAACTAGTAGATGTAAAAATCTTCAAAGTTTTTATTGACAAAGGCACAAATGTAGTTCAAGTGTAACCTACCCTAAGCTGGTTTTTATAATTTTTTTTTTGTATTTATTTTATGACAAATGGGGATATTTAACCTTCATTTTCTCAAAACTGAAAATTTTTACATTTGTTGCTTTGACAGTGGACCGACGGTATCTTATTTGATAATTTAATAATAATAATTTTTTTACATTTTATAGCAAGTGTCAATTTGACAGGTATGTTTAATTAGGTGGCTTATGAAAAGCAGCTCGGCACAGGCTTTTTTCGCTCAATTTTAAACTTGAATATCTCAGCGAAAAATAATCGTGTAATAAAAAGCAACAACGCATTTTAAAGTTAGAGAATGGCACTATACAATGCATCCTCCAAAAATTGTTAAACACATTTTGTTACTGAGATATAAGTTCTTGAAATAGGTTACAAACATCATTTTTTAAATATGTAAACTTGATTATCTCAAAATTGTGACGTGGTGGAGCAATTCTGAGACCGGATTTGGA